>JAJMEJ010000007.1:0-563508 GCA_030574075.1 Clavispora opuntiae
AACATCAGTACCTCCCTAAAGAACATCAGTACCTCCCTAAAGAACAAGTGGAGATAGTGGAAATGTTGCCCAAAGAACATAAAATTTTGCTGACTGAAATCAATTGTAAAACCGTTACTAAAAAATCATATAAACACGCATTACTTCCTATTGAAGAGTTTTTTGACGGCATTGAAAATTGGATCGTCATCGAAGTCATTGACAACCACCATATCTTTGTTTGTGATTTTGTCTCCATGCTTTCCTTCATCATGTCTCTCCTCTAATGATTGGATATTTTCCAAACGATGATTTCTCAAAAAGAGACATGCAATAATCATGGGCACACACAAGCAAAGTGCGACAATACATAATTTTTTCTGCACATCGGCATAACTCAACACAACTGCAATTCTCGCATCTGTACCCCACACATTTGTCTTGATAAATGCGAATGGAGATTCATAGGCCAACTTGGCCAAAGAAGTATCCACGTTTAGTTTTCTCATGTTATCGAAAATTTTATCATACATGATCTGCGTCCACATAGCACCAGAGACAGAAGCACCCAATGCAGAGCCAACGTAGCAAAACGCCAAGTAAAGGGAGAGAACCACAGCCATGTACTCGTGATTGGTACATGTTTGAATCGAAAGTTGTGTTGGATAGGTGAAGAAACCTGCACCGAATCCCCAAAGACACAAACCTCCAATAACACCATCTATATACTTTTGTGACTCAATTCCATTACTATCACCTCTGAAATGATAAAGAATTCCCAAGGAAACCATCCATATAGCGGCACCAAAAAAAATGAATCCTTTTGTCCGTTTGACGTAGACAAGAACAAAACCTAATAATGGACCGGTAATCACCGTCACAAAGGAATATAAGGAGTTGATTCTTGTAGCTGCTTTAATAGAAGCATTCATACCAACCACTAGCACAGTGTACAAGAAATCGTTTGGCATGTACCAACCAAAATTGACCAAGCATCCAATAATAAGTGCAGACCACACACCACGGTCTTTCAAAAGCGGATATGGAACGATAGGGAACTTTGCGAATCTGGCCTCCCAGATTATGAAAAATGGAATTAAAACAACTCCAATCACCAACGGAACAATCGTCGAAGCTCTAGCCCATTTTGTCTTTTGACCAACCACAGGTTTCACACCTCCGGTAATGGTGAATGGAACCAAGATGAATCCTAAGACACAAACGACGAAAAGGATACCAACCACGTCAAGTCTCCAAAAGAGATCCACGACTGTGCGTTTGAATCCTTTGTAGGTGGATTTTTCCTCAGCCCGAATCTCATCCCATTCCTCAGTCTTACTCCCCTTAATTCTCATGTAGAGGAAACAAGCAAGTAATGGAACACAAGATAATGGGAAAATAAATGCCCATATACCAATGGAGTAGTTCCAGGAATGGTGGGCAAGTAGGTCGGCCGAAATGTTACCACTGACCCACGTGTTGATGATGAATGGAAGAGCAGGAACGAACGACGCAAACAATCTCCAATTCAACGTCGACATATCGGCCAAACTCACTTCCAAAACCAACTGGATTCCACAATATCCAATTTGGTACAAAACTGAACCGCCAGCAAACCGTTCGATATCGTATGCCTGAGACATAATCACAGTACCGACGGCGTAGAAAACAATGGCCACACAAAAGATCTCCAACCGGCCAAACAAATCGGACAACCGAGCGTATGTGGGTTGTGATGCGGCAGCAACAACTGCCTTGATCACGTTGACCGTAGTGAAAAGCGAATGCTGGGCATACGACGACGTGGCGTACGGTTGAAACACTGCCTTGAGTGTTGCATCCAACGCATAGACGTAAGCACAGCAGAACGCGCTGAAGTAGAATATGGACCGTAAGACAGGTCCTTCGAATTGGGCACTCATCACCTCGGCCTTACGAATACCAAAGGACTTGGCTGTTGAGTGGACACGCAAGTTGGTGTAGTTTTCTGGCTTTGATTTGACTTCAGTCTCATTGCCATTTGGTGCTGCTTCGTCAGAGCTTCTTCTCTTCTCTGAGTTTTCGCTCATTTCTTCCTTATGACAATTTGGTAGGCTTTCCATAGCGGGAGATGATTATGCACATATATACCCCAGATGGAATAGATAAAACTTAATCGCTTACGATGCACCCTGACTTAAAGCACAACAAGAGAAAAAAAAAAAAAAAAAAAAAAAGGCTGTGTGCTTAAAACCCTCATGTTTAGGGCATCCGATCGGTCGCAAATACTCTATAGCCAATCAAAGCCAAAAAATTGTGCTGATTTGTGAGTATGCATCAAGAACCGAATGGGAATGCATCCGTAATGGGGAGGTGCAGCTGCATCAGCATGCACATGCGAGTTCCATAATGTGTGATTGGAGTGCCTGCTTTATTTCAAGTTCTTTTAGATATTCCTCACTTTGTACATTTGAGGATATCCCAAGCTTGGACATCCTTCACACCCTGAAGGGAAATAATATAACGCTGAAATGAAATTCTACTGAGAAATAATCCAATAATAGTCCATCGAAGTAACATTCCACTAAAATAAAGCGCAAGTGATGAGGCACAAGCTTCTTGCTTGCAGAAGAATATAGGATGTCCGAAATATTCAAAAGGTTCGTTTCTTGTTGCTATAATCCCTCTGCACATAATTTTTTGGCCGTTTATGTAGTTGCATGATTGATGGTTCCACTGTGCAGGTTACCGTATGCGTCAGGCACAATTACCCATTAGGTCCACGATTAGTTGATGGAGATCGTGCCAGCATTTCAAAAAATATCCAACCAATAAACAAGGAGGGTCGGTCCGCAAATTTACAGAGTTGCGGTCCGATAAGGCTTGCTTTGTAGATCACGATTTTTTCCATATATGCTGCTATTTTTCGTGAAATTTGACATGTTGCCTTATTTCTTTCCTTTTGACGATTTTTACTTGATATGAATCACGTTGGACAGCCAGGGCACTACTTTGTTTACTGGCCAGCTAACTTTGAATGCGATGCATTGGTAGCGACTCAGATGCAGCTTTGCCCTACATCAGTTTTTCCACATAGTAGCAGTAGATCTTCTTTTTGGAGTCAGACAAAAATCAAATCTCTTTGCTATAGAGTGGGAGACTCTTTTCCTTGAAGAACAGATGCGGAAACTTCCGGTAATTCTGTACCAAGAGGGATAACTCCCTTTCCTCCTTTTCAACTTTCTTCAATCAAACTCAAGTTTATTGATTATGGATTATTCTGTATAATTGATACCGTAAAGATTTGCCATTGTCGTCAGGACAGAAACGAAACACTTCCAAATACGTTAAGAATGACCGAGCTTGGTGAGAAGAAAAGTAATGGCAAATTCTTTCTATCAGTACTCGAGAAATGGTGCTTTATACAAAAGTGCGTCTTCTTCTTTGTACCCTTTAACCACCTAGCAGTGAGCAAATAATCCCGTATCGACTTTTTTATTGGGTCACGTCCTCATCGGTTACGCTTTACTTCCCTTCCAGAATCATACTAAATAAGGAGTACTTGCTTGTATCCGAAGAACACACGACATCCCCGTTAACACTGGAGGGCCTCACTCTGGGCCATCAATGATACACTTGACTGCACCAACACCAGAACGGACCAAGTCGTAGGCTTTGATGGCGTCCTTGAACGCAAATCTGTGAGTGATCAACGCCTCAAAGTCAATCTGAGCGTTTTCTTTACCGTTTTTGTAATTCTCCCTCAAAATGTCCACTGACGTCTTATAATCATTGTACCCATATCTGAACGAGCCGAACAAGGTCAACTCTTTGGTGGCAAATTCGGTGATTGGGAAGTTGACCCATCCCTTGGTATTACCTACTTGGATAAATCTCCCTCCGGCTCTTAATACTAGCACACCTTGCTGAACACAAGGCTCTGCTCCTGTACATTCGAGAACAACATTGGGCTTGCGGCCTGTTGGTAACGCTTCATGCAAAGGAGCAGAGTTCTTGGAGTTATACGTGTGGGTAGCCGCGCCGATATCCATAGCCATTTTCAACTTGTTGTCAAACACATCAACCACAGTGACCGTGGCGGCACCAAACTTTCTGGCTACTGCCGCTGTGAGCAAACCTACCGGGCCAGCACCGAAAACAACCACATCATCTCCAAACGTAATTTTGCCCAAACGACATGCATGCACACCCACACTCAATGGCTCTACCATGGCACCCAATTCCAAAGAAATGAAGTCTGGCAATTTCACCAAAAAGTCCTCTGGTGTTTTGTAATATTTGCACAAGGTTCCTGGCGGGTTCAGTTCGCCTTCCTTGGGGTTTGGAGTAGCGGCAAAGACCATATGGGGACACCAGTTATAGTGGCCACTCTTGTACTCATCGCTGAATCTTGAGGGCACGCCAGGCTCAATTGCAACCTTGTCCCCCACTTTCAAAGACGTCACGGCTTCCCCCACGGCTGCGACAATGCCTGAGGACTCATGGCCCAACACCATTGGCTTTGTTAGCACAAAGTTGGCGATTTTCCCATACGCGTAGTAATGGATGTCGGAGCCGCAGATTCCTGTTTTCTTAACCGCCACAAGAACCTCGTGGGGCTCGGTAATTTTAGGAGCAGGCAAATCTTCAAACGAAAGATGGTCGATTTTGTTCAACACTAAGGACGGATTGGACATTTCACAATTGAATCGTGACGTTTTTGGGTATTCAGGCGTTATCCGTAGGTGCATTTATAAGCTAATGGATGCGGCAAGGGACTGGTCTTGGGTGCGGGGATACGTCGCCACGAACTCACAAATCGGATACATTTTGTCCGGAAATTAGGCCTTTCCACCCTTGTTGCACTCCTATTCCAAAGAGGGTAATTTAGGGCGCTAACGAAGGTCAATGGGCCACTTAAATTGAACTAGGAGATGGTTTTACCCGAAGAGCGTCCATACTATGAAGATGTGCGGGTGTCTTTTGCTACACATATACCCTAAATCATACATATTTGCTGGATCACGTGTATCATAAGAGATCGATCAGCCCATAATTCAAGAGAAATCTCTCTTGAAAATGCAATTAATTTTCTTCTTTGTGCTTGATGTTGCAGTTGAATTAGTGCCCTTAGTCGATCTAAGACTACATATAGCACATGTGTCAATTGTATGCTATTTTCGGAAACGCTGTCATAAGACTGCGATGGTCAAATATGGGACATGATCACTAGACTTTTGCTCCTGTACTCTACAAAGAATTTTCAATGCTAAAGAATGTCCAATCTTTAAGAAACTGCAATACTAAAGAACCTCCAAATCTAATGGACCACATTCGGCCGATTGTCACATTTGTGTGTTAGTCACGTGCGCTCTAAAATTGATGGGTGCCAAAATGTGGGGTAGGAGATGTGTGATCATTTTCGCAGTTACTTTCCGTGCTACCTTTCATTCGATATGATACTAACTTTCAGCTTCTCCGGTACGGAAGGTTGATATGGTACTGCATATACAAAACTACCACCTACTAACATGTCCCTACGTGTGCAGGTTGCAACACCAAGTCATCAGGATAATTCGACAGAACAGATAATGGCAACAATGTCAATATCATTGATAATTTCAATAGAATAACCGTAACTAGCTTCACTCATACGAGTCTCAAGACGTACAAAGCAAATCGGCGTATGTACTGCATACTGTCCAGCATATTAATTGTACTTCTCCGGCTCTATAGTTTCTCTACTACAGTCATCTACTATGGAAGAATTAATTTGTTGAGCTAGGAAAAGCCTTTTGGAGAAGATTTTGATATTTGTTGATGTAAATTAACTTTTATAGCTTTTTTTACTTTTTAGTATTTTTTTGGTATTTGACAAAAAACTGCAAACAGGCTCAAGGCTGAATCTTCGTGTACTCAAGTTACATGAGTATATTTTATCTTATTAACTTTCCAATTTCTTTTAGTCCAGCATAACTAGGGTAGAAGTGGTCAATTGTCTGGGAAAGGTAGCCAATGAATTCGAAGGGGAATCGACCGATTGGTACAACTAAACGGCACAGACCAAGACTCAGCCCACATTGTTCTGAACTTCAACTCTCCCTTTTAATTTCTCTTATAAGGATTTAGGAACACCTGCCTTGTAAACCTGAGAGAATGATTTCGTGATATCACAAAATTGAATCACTAAACATATCTCGTAGTTACTATTTATAGAGAAGACGAATGAGTCTACTAACACTTTTTATGAATGAGTCTACTAATGCTTTTTGAGAATGAGTCTACTAATACTTTTTAAGAATGAGTCTACTAATGCTTTTTGAGAACGAGTATACTAATGCCTTTTAAGAACGATTATAATGCTATTTGAATCTCATTCAAGTCTAGTTCAACATCCATTGCAAAGATGAATATTTGAAGAGAACTAACTAAGGCGGGACAGCAACTGTGCTCAAACCTTGTTCAAGAAGAACAATCGAACTTGCCGATCTCGGCCTACTGCGTTACTTCTTCACTCCCTTGCTGGGGCGTCTACGGTATCCTTCAGCAAGCAATGCCCGAACCTTCAAGGTAGAATGTGAAACGTCTACTTTGTTTCTTGCTCAGTGTATGTACCTGTACGTCTACATACATGATCCGGCCTACGAAACTTAAATATCACCTGAACTAGACATGCTGCTTGCATCAGAATTGCATTCGTATATCACCCTGATGCAGTTTTTTGTCATCCAAAGCCTGCGGCTCGTAATGATCATTGCATTAACATACGCCCATCGTCGCCTGCTTCAATCCATTGATGCTCTGCATGATATTACCGCATTGCAAAAAAAGAAGAATGTAAAAAGCCTTACAACACAAGTTACTTGTATTTTCTTTACATCTGTATATAGGCCGAGAGCGCAAATTACCAATGAACTATTACAGGGTATTCCTACTATTTTATGGTGTTTTTCAAGAACCCAAGTAGTCAGTATGATGAACATTTGGATCACGATCTTAACTGTACCTTCCTTATTTCCGTGTCAGCTTATTGCCGTGCATTCTTATTTCCGTCTCTGATACGCATCTCTTATTTCCGTACGGGTGCGTATAGCATACATACACTCAAGTCTGTAGTACATGCTGCGAAATGGAACAAATTGCAAAAGAATGGAAAAATCACATCTTCAGATATTTGATGTGACTGAATAGCCGAGGAAATGTGTAATCGTGGGGTACAGGCATACTCTAGCTCCAGGCACCTACATCACAAAATCTAATAATTGATTTTTTTTATACTAGAACCAAATTATTTTCTTTTGACTCATTCAACATGCTCGTCAAGAACCTGCAAGTACTCATAGTAAAAGGCAATGATCTGCAAGTGGGAATTGAAAATAATGTGCTCGTTGGCACCATGGGCATGTGCCTGCACCGAAGGAACCAAGCCTGGTCGATATCTGAAGATGTTTCTAGTTAAGTTCCAGTAGTACTGGGTGTCAGTATTTCCTGCGGCCATTCCGGGAGACGTGATGATGGGCAAGTTTTCAAATTCTTCCATTGTTCCCTTGCAGACTTCTTCGTAAACATGTCTAAGAGTTCCGGTATAAAGGTCCCAGACTTCACCTGCAGTTGGCGTGTTTGGGGCTGGCTCGAGGTCCCATGCGGATCTGACCGTGAAATGGCCCCTTTCAGTCTTTGGAATAACTTCCTTGGTTCCAATATATAAGCCGAGGCCAAACTGTTCAGCCACACTCTTGACAAGACGCAAGTCTCTATCGAAGATTTCCTGAACTGAACTCTCGACGGCTATCCTGTGGTTGACAACAATTTCAACGTATTCTGGAAGTGCATTTGATTTCACACCGCCAAAAATCATATCTACAGCTTGAGATGTGGTGATGAGGTAACGCAGACCCAAGTCGGAATGGTAAATGTAATCAGCCACTTCATGTCTTGCTTTTTCGGATTTCACCGATCTTTCAATGATTCCAGCCACGTCTGACGACATTTCTTTGGAGTTTTCAGCAATACACTGATATTGGAAGAATGTCGGGTTCCGAGGCGTGAAAAGAGGCACAAACGGCTCCTTCTCAAACCGCGTCACAAGCTCACTCATAATACCAATGGAAGTGTGGTCTGGAGGAACCGACGAATGGCCCCCAGGAGTATTCAATCCGACATAGAAATTGGAGACTCCTTTTTCAGAAGTTCCTATTAACGCAAGCGCCACATCGCCATACTTAACCAAACTTTGTCCGCCTTCGTCAATCACAGCATACAACCCATTCTCTCCATACTTCTCCAACAAGTGGGTGGAGATGTGCAGAGCGCCCCGAGACCCGCCAATCTCCTCATCGAAGCCAAATCCAAAAATAATGCTTCTCTTGGGTCTGAATCCACTTGCATACAACTCCTCGGCGACTTCTAATAAGCCCACCAACAAATTCTTACAGTCGGCAGATCCTCTTCCCCAGAGATGAACACCGTCAAAGACTCCTTCAAACGGCGGATGTTCCCAAAGATCAATTGTGGCGCTCTGAATCGGAACAACATCCTGATGGGCAGTAAACATTATTGGTTTAACACTACTGTTAGTGCCCTTCCACGTGATTACCAACCCCCAATGATTGACGAGCTCAATGTCACAAAACTCCCACAACTGAGGAAAGGTACGGGCCAAATATTCATGGAACGGTTTGAATTTCTTCTCCCAAAACAACGGGTCTTCTTCAATTGAGGGAGAATCATCACCCACGTCGGTTGGAATTTGCACTGCGCCGGATAATTTCTGCGCAGACCGATTTCTGAACTCTGCATCACTCATAATCTTGACAAGCGTGCTGTTGTTCTCATTGTACGAGCTTGGCCTAATGTAGGGCGGAATTGGACACAATGGGGCCTTTCTCGAAGCCACTTTGAGTGACAGTATGCTGGGATGGGGAAGACAATAACTGAGAAATATCACCACCACCACACATCCAAGTAAATGACGATATAACCTACGCCACAAGCTTGGCAGAGGTGGGGATCCATCTAACTTTTCACAATCAGACATTGAATGAAAGAAATTGGCCTGATAAGAACAAAATTTCAATCCTTCTGTTTCAAAGGAGTTGTTACTGGTTCGGAATGCCTGATAAAGAATGCGGATTTATGTTCTGTTTGCTCCATCTGCGCTCCTGCAGGATGCCATCCGTGATGTCGGATATGGGAGATATCAAACGGTATTTCCTCTTTCGGCGTGCCAGATAAGACGTGTGTTGCATGATAGCAACGACTAAACTATATTCTCCACTATAGTGACATAATTGTGAGATGATGGCCAAGAAAATGTGACGCATGCCTAAAAAAAAACCACTTGACATTGATACCTTGACTGCTGCGGGAATTGATTTCCTATCAAAAGGCGCGATTGCATTATCAGGTCCTCCCATACAGGATGATGTGAGGTAGTGCACCATGAGATTACCAGGTGGTATATATTTGAACAAATGGAACAAGTAGATTGGGAGGGACATCCAAAGAAAGAAGACAAGAATCACAACCAAAATGTCAGAGAAGTTGGAATCCTCCGTCTCCATCTCGAACGTCATTTCCCAAGAGAATGGTATCACAACATTTGTGTCTCCCCACACCGGAAAACCTGTTCACATTACCGATGATGGTGATGAAGCGATGAAATATGCAATCGACCATCTTCTAGACGAACATGAGGAGATCGATCCCGAGGCTGACAGAAAGCTTGTTAGAAAAATCGACTTTTATCTTTTACCAATGGTGTGTCTCTTGTACTGTTTCCAATTCATGGACAAGCAAACAATTTCTTATGCGTCCATTCTTGGTTTGAGAGAAGACTTGAATATGAAGGGAGATATGTACTCGTGGGCAAGTTCAGCGTTCTACTACGGGTATCTTGTCTTTGAATTACTCACCTCCCACACTTTACAGAGATTTCCTGTGATCACTATGGTGTCCATCTATATTGTCTTATGGGGAATGATTATCTGCTTACATGCTGTGCCTCAATACGCTGGTTTCGTTACATTGAGAGTCATTTTGGGAGCTTTAGAATCTGCCATTACCCCTGCATTTATGATTGTCACTTCCCAATGGTACAAAAAAGATGAGGTTTTCCTTAGAACTGCCATCTGGGTCTCCTGTAACGGTATTGGTACCATGTTGGGCGCCGGTGCCATTTCCTACAACGTGTATCACAACAGGGACAGCTTTGCCTTGGATGCCTGGAAGTTGATTTTCGTCATTACTGGTGTTCTTACCATCGCCTTGGGAATCGCCATCTACTTGCACATTCCTAACAAGCCGACCGATGCCTGGTTCTTGACCGAGGAAGAAAAGAGAATGGTGGTTCAAAGAATCAGAGGTAACCAACAGGGTTTTGGTAACAGACACTTCAAGAAGGAGCAGTTCATTGAAACACTTACCGACTACCGGACCTGGTTCTTCTTCTTTCTTGCCATTGCTGCTTGTATCCCCAACGGAGGAATCACCAACTTTGGTTCCATTCTTTTGAAAGAAAAATTGAAGTATTCCACTGATCGTTCCTTGCTTATGCAAATGCCTACCGGTGCTTGTGAGGTTGTGGGCTGTATCGGCTTTGCTTACATGTATCGTTTTTACAAAGTCCGGTTGTTCTGGGCATCTTTATGTTACTGCGTGATCATCATCTCCACATGTTTCTTGGCCTTTTCTCATAACCCCAAGGTGCAGCTCGCCGGTTTCAGTATGATCAGTGTTTTGGCCATCTACTTGATTAGTATCCTGTCGTTGATTTCCTCCAATGTTGTTGGCCACACAAAGAAGGTCACCACCAATGCTATCTTTTTGATCGGTTACTGTACCGGTAATCTTATTGGTCCACAAACCTTCAAGGCTAACGAAGCTCCAAACTACACAGGTGCATGTTTGGCTATGGTGATCTGTAACTGTGTGGTGTTGGCCGGATTGTTGATTCTCTGGCTCGATTACCATTTGGATAACAAGAGGAGAGATGCTAATATGGATTCGCCTCTTGTTCAAGAGTTCATGAAAATCGAAAACCACGAGTTTGCTGACTTGACTGATAAGCAAAATCCTTTATTTAGATACGCTACTTGAATATATGACTCGTTACTTGGTATATGTCCGCTTTCGAATAAATTCTCATTTTTAAATCAATTTTTTTATAACAATTGACGAGCGAATCTAATGTCACATTTCTTAATAATCAGGTGATACCAGCAATCAATCTTATCGCTTAGTTGGCTGTGGAGTCAGCTTAGATGAAACATGAACGTGGTGCTGCAGAGTGTGCATGAATGCGCTATTGAGATAGTGACAAGATAACAACCGGCTAATGAAATCCGCACTGTTATCGTGCATGTGCTGTCATGCATATAGCAGCGCACCTATATTCTTTGATTTATGTCAGAAAATAGACAATTTCATCCATTTTATCCGAGATAATGACAGAACACAATATCTCTGAAGATCCCACTGCTGGGACTGTTGGATTGGTGGCCGAGGAATTGGCCGAACAAGAGCATTTATTGCAAACTGAAGCAGGCAAATATGATTCTGTGCCCGAGAATGATACACGTCAAAATGATGAACAGGCGGTCACCAAATATCAGCTATGGATCATCAGTTTTTCCATTTATATGGGAATCTACCTAGCTGCCGTTGATACTACGGTGGTCACCACCATTCTCACCACCATTGCCTCTGATTTAGATGCCTTGGCCAACATCTCCTGGATAGCCACGGCATACTTATTGAGTAGCTCTGCATTCCAGCCGTTGTGGGGAAAACTTTCGGACATTTTTGGGCGCAAACCTCTATTGGTCTTGTGCTGCATCTTCTTCGCTATTGGCTGTGCTATTTCGGCGACCAACTCATTGAAAATGCTCGTTTTAGGCCGTTTCATCACCGGCTTGGGTGGCTCTGGACTTACGAGTTTGGGAAGCATCACGTTTACCGATATCATCCCCCTAAGAGACAGAGGCATATATCAGGGATTGGGAAACATTGCCTTTGGTCTTGGTGCAGCTTCTGGAGGTGCAATTGGGGGTTGGATTGCAGACAGTTTTGGATGGAGAACCGTGTTTATGGCCCAAGTCCCACTTGCTATTTTGGTCGGGTTATGCATTAGTGTGTTTTTGAATCTACCCGCAGGGTCTCCCGGAAGGGGATCCTCTGGTGAGTTGATGGCCAAAATTAAACGAATTGATTTCATGGGCTCTTTTCTTTTGGTTGTATCTTTGACTGGAATCTTGGCCGCCACCTCTCTTGGAGGTAGAGAAATAGCATATCTGTCCAAATCTTTTATTGGACTCAGTGTGGCTTCAGTTGCATTACTCTGCATGTTTGTGAAGTGGGAAAACTCCTATGCATCCGAGCCAACATTACCTATCCATTTATTCCGTTCCCGTGCCGTTGTGACCACGTGCATGACCACCTGGTTCTACACTATTAGTGTATTCACTTACATCTTCTATATTCCGGTGTATTACACTTCGGTAATGGATTTCACTGCCAGCGAGAGCGGATACAGGTTGGTGCCTAATTTCTTTGCCGTGGCCCTCGGTTCCCTTTTCGCCGGCTACTATATGAAACGGACTGGAAAGTACTACAATATGATGGTCGGTGTGAACATATTGAGTATATTTGGTGTGTTGAGAATCGCTGCCATTACTCCACAGACTTCCACCTTCTCTCAGTACACTCTTTTCCTTCCGTCGGGCTTCGGGTACGCAGCAGCCCTCACGGTCACACTCTTATCATTGATTGCTGCGGTGCCCTCAGCATACCAGGCCACAACCACTTCTATCCAGTACACCTTCAGAGCCACGGGTTCCACATTGGGTATATCTATTGCGTCTGCCATTTTTCAGAACGTGTTAAAGTCCGACATGAGTAGCAGGATTCACCAGTTGCTTCCTGATGATTCTCAATTGGCGGAAAAAATCGTCAAGGAGGCTTTGGCAAGTACCAACAATATCCAACAATTCCCCGAGTACATCCAAAATGCGTTGCGGGTCTCGTATGCCGCTGGATGTAAAGGTGCCCTCTACTTTAGTGTGGGCACGATGTTTGCTGGGTGTTTCTTTTCTTTGTTTATTAAGGAGCACCATTTGCACACCAGCATTAACAGAGAGTAGGGCACAAAATATGATATGGTCGAAAGAAAAGATATAGATGAAGCCACAAAGATTGGCCCGACCACATAGATTGGCCTAACCACAAAGATTGGCCCAACCACATAGACTGGCCTAATCACATAGATTAACATAGACTGTTCTCAAGGAGCAAAAATAATAGAGTGGTGAAAGGAAGTTAAGCATCACTTGCTCGCCATTCTGTCATTATTCTGGAAGCACTTTCAACGCAAGATTTGGGCCCAAACAATTCATAACTCGCGTGAACAGTGTAGATCAAAGCTCTTGTGGCGTTTCTTGAGAAAATAAACAAAGAATTGGAGAAACTTGTTAATGATGTGCCAAAGATTAGTGTGTGTTGAGTCAGCGTGATGGGTGGTGTGGTGAAAGTTGAATTTTGGCAGCCTTTGATTGACATTACCAACGTATTGCAAAGATGTTAAGTGGAAACCATAAGAACACACATTCGTCTAATCATAAGGCCTATTTATGTGGGCAATTATGCTTCTGTCATGTACAAGCTCTTAAATACACAAGTTACTGATTATACAAGCTCTTAAATACACAAGTTACTGATTCTATTATCTAATTATGAGTAAGAAATTGAAATTGCTTTCCAAGACTGAAATACCTCGCGGCCCACTCCAGAATACTATTATTCTACTGCCTCAAAAAGATCGGGTAAGTAGGTAAACTATAGAACTGATGGATTTGGCGTACCAATTAAGATCTCTAGGCTGTACACCACTGTATTGCTCAATTCTCATTCCCCACATTGCTTACGTGAAGGTCTGTATATTTTAAAGCACTTCCATATCGTGAAGAAAGAAAGCATCTGCTTTTCAATAAATTATGTCTATAGTCTGGCTTCGGAGTTTATGAAAATATAGCCGTGTGCGCGAATTGCTGTGCCATAAAGCAGAAATCAAACCACTCAGGAAATCCTATCACTCAGGAAATCACTCAGGAAATCATATCACTCGTTACAATTTGCCTACGGATATTCTCTCCCTAGTAATCCAATGGTATAATTTCATAGGGTAATCGATTAATTTTCGTTTCCTTTTAGCTAATGCCTTGCACTGGACTTTTGCTATCGCGCAGCCGTACCTGCAGATTCGTACAGCCATATGCATATAGTTTATGCATTCTATAGTCAATTACCTCTTTTCCTTTTTTTTCTTTTTTACGATTACAAAATTCATTGCCTATCTGCTTTTGTATAAGAACATCATGCAGCTGTATCTTTTGCCGAATGAGTTTGGTATACATAGTATCTGCGAACCTACTCAATAAGGCCACCAGTTCTAAAGATTGCATTCAAAATGTATTGAAAAGACAAATCATAAATTATGTCCAAGGGTCCAGGTCCTTAACCACAGCCCAACAGAAGCTTCGCAAATTTATTTGCCTGCGAGCTGCTGCATATTATTAGGTTTCATCGAATATAAATATAGAATGAGGATCAATAACGGGGCCTACAGAGAGTTCTAAGAATGTCGTGGAACTAAGACAGACTGCATTGTATAAGACTAAGCCACAATCTGTCCCTATCTGTCAACTCACCACTTCTACATCAGTCATACCTAAAATCATACCTTACCAAACATCTATGTACCTCACACTTTAAGTGGTTGAGGGATTCTTGCCCTCTCAACCTTTTCATCAATCTTCTTCGTCTCTCCACTAGCCGAATAGGTATTGTAGCCCCAATTGTTATCAAGGTAAAATACATCTCTATCATATTTTGTCAAGTCAGTACCATCGTGAAGTCGCTGTACCAAATCTGGATTGGAAGTGAAGTATCTGGCCATCGCGATCATGGTACGGCCGTCCTTGACATCCTCTAAGGCGGAGTTAAACTGCGGAGCGTCATAAGTATAGTTTCCTGCCTTAATCACTACTCCGCTCCAAACAAGCTTAACAAACGAGTTGTCGCCATTCAAGTCCACGACGTCATATATCCCCAGAACTCTAGGCTCTACCACAGACACATAAGCAAGACGTTTCCCTGCCTTACCTCTCTTTTCCAATTGGCCCAAGAAGTAACCAAACTGGGCCACTGGAGTCACATCAGACTCCTCAGCGGCCATGCCCTGGAACTTGGCCCATGGCGAAAGTCTGATAGCAAGCTTCTCTGCGCCAATTTCTTCAGTCAACCGGTCAATGATTTCCAACGCAAATCTGGCTCTGTTCTCAATCGAACCACCATACTTGTCGGTTCTTTGGTTGGAGCGATCTTGGAAAAATTGATCGATAAGATATCCATGAGCCCCGTGAAGCTCGACGTAGTCGAACCCAGCAGCAATGGCATTTCTAGCAGCCCTGACGTAATCAAAATCTATGATTTTTTCCACCTCCTCGGTGGTCAAGGCATGAAGAGGATTGCCCGCGTCTTCGCATGCCTTCTTGGCTTCATCACTATGGTACAAAGCAGAAGGAGCAATCATTGGGAATCCTTCCTTTTTGGTCGCAACAGGGTCGGCCACACGGCCCAATGCCCAAAGCTGAATTGAAATTTTCGACCCGTTTTCGTGCACCTTATCTGTGATTTTCTTCCACGCATCAACATGTTCCTGTTTCCAAATCCCCGGCACCCGGTCATATACTCCGAATTTATCCGAAGCAATGGTGGCTTCCGTAATGAGCAAAGTGCCCGGAAACCTCGACCTCTCATCGTAGTATTGGTAGAGAAGATCCGAGGGGGAATGGTCGGCCAACCCTCTCATTCGGGTGGTTGGCGCATACACCACCTTGTGGCTCAATTCGTTGGCTCCCACTTTGATCGGAGTGAAAATGTCTGTGTCCTTTAATGCTCTGACAGCTACCATAGTATATTTTGATAAATTTGAAAAAATGCAAAACGGAAAAATATACCGATTTTTATAGTAGCCCGAAGAGAAACCGGATTATTAATATTGCTTACAAATATGTGTCTCCTTTTCGCACAACAATCACAACGATTCTGAGAAGATAATGGGTACTAACCAAGCCGTGCTTAGAAATTCGCCTTCAATTTTTCTTGGACGTGTTCCAAAGAGCTTGGTCTCCCAACTTGATTTTTTTTTTTTTTTTTCATTTATCGGTAGCCTGAGTTTTAATTTGACTCCAGCAAGGCAAACCTGTCGGCACATTTTTGGCCGTGGTAAGGCAGTTACTTTAACCGAGCACCTGCATATAGGACAATGGCACTCATCGAGAGCTGCTCATTGCGCTTTCGAAAGCAAGATAGGCATTGATGATCTGAACCAAATGAAAAAGAATAAAAAGGTTTCTGAACCATGCTATGATGGTAAACTTTGTCTGTTGGTAACTAACTGACGTAGTGAGCGCTTCGGTCACGTAATGAGTAAGTGAACATGTCAGTCACGTGCTACCATACCAAGTGGAAAACACCAAACCTGACACCAAACTTCGTCCAACTGATTCACGTCCACGAACCCAGCTCCTGCTGTTGCCAATTTCAAACGTTGCACTCCTTGGGAGCTGAAATTCAGCAATGCTACCACTTCAGGATGTACGGATGTCAAAATGTACGGTTCCAAAAAAAACTCTCGCTTGTGCGGCAGAAGCATCAACCGCCTGCAGATATACCACTACCTAAAATGGCACAATCCTAAACAGATCTGGGACTATGACAGGGCGATCACAGGCGCTCAAATAAAAACCGAAACGTCAAAGTCCAAGGTCAGCAACTGTCCCCCTGGCACCGTATTAACCTTGAAACAAAAGAAAATGAGTGCTATCGCCGACGAGTATGAGCCGCTTGAGGTTATAGGCCGGGGATCCTTTGGAACCGTCAGAAAGGTTCGCCAGAAGGATAATGGAGACATCCTCGTGAGGAAAGAAATCGAGTACACGTCAATGAACAACCAAGAGAAAAACCACATTATTTCGGAGCTCAGAATCCTTCGAGAATTGGACCATCCCCATATTGTCAAATACCTAAGGCACGACCATTTGCCGGAAAAGAAAGCAATCCACATATATCAAGAATATTGTGATGGAGGAGATCTCGGGAAAGTGATCCAAACGTTCAAAAGGAACAAGGAAACCGTTCCAGAAGAATTTATATGGGACATTATGGTACAAATTCTCCTAGCGCTCTACCGGTGTCACTATGGGGTAAATGCTGCAAAAAGCAACCTCTTTTCTTCGAAAGAAAATGAAGCCGAGCCCCAAGTCAATTCTGAAACGGTAATCATTCACCGGGATATTAAACCCGACAACATTTTCCTATTGGATCAGGGCAAAACAGCAAAATTGGGTGATTTTGGTCTTGCCAAAATGATCACCTCTCTGAACGATTTTGCCAAAACTTACGTGGGAACGCCTTATTATATGTCTCCTGAAGTTTTGATGGACAATCCTTATTCACCTGTTTGTGACATATGGTCCTTGGGCTGTGTCTTATATGAACTCTGCACGTTACAACCACCATTCCAAGCATCCACCCACTTACAACTTCAAACCAAAATCAAAAAGGGAGCAATTTCCCAAATTCTGAACGCATACTCACAACAACTTAGAAATATAATTTATGACAGCATCACCGTTGATCCTACGCAACGGCCAACTTGCCACGACTTGCTAGAGAATCTTTCGGTGAAAATGTTCCGCAAAGAAATGGAGCTCAGAGCCGTAAGCGCAACGTTGACGGATTTCCAGAACCAGCTTATGATCAAGAACGATGAACTCAAGCGCAGAGAACAAGCACTCAAATCCATAGAGGTTCAAGTACAAAAACAACGGAAAGAACTTGAAGAAGACTACGTGAAATTGCAATCGAAATGCACCAGACAAAAAGAACGGTTTGAAACTGAACTTTTAGAAGAGTTTGAGTTGCGCAAGAAACAAATGGACCAAGAGGCAAAAGAAATGCGCCTTAACTACCAGAGAGAGTTCAAGCATGTTGTTGAACAGGAAGTTCAGATACGCCTAGCGGAGTATTTTCACAGAAGACCCTCATTAGATGGAGACGAGGAGTTACTCCGCAAAAAATCAGACTCATCATCGTCTTCTATGGAGAAGTACCGTACGAAGCCCAAGCCTAAGGGACCTAAAGAATTTGTTGAAGAAAAGTTGCAGTACAAGTCCACTCCAGTCCAGCTGCAAGTACAAATACAACCTCCAACAGAAACACATACTCACCATGTTTTGCATCCACAAATGCCTGGCCTGTTCCAGCCGTATCAGACACCGCCAGTTCAAGCACAGCCGCAGCAGCAGCAGCATCAAATCCCGCAACAGGTACAGACACATCAGCCACAGATGCAATCGCCCCAACAGACCCTGCCACAAAGACGCTATCCTCTCAAAACACGAAATAACGAATGGGACTCCGACATCATGAAACAGCCTCCGTCTCGCCCGGTGGGTCCTCAAAATGCTAATGTCTACAAAAAACGCATCACAGACGAATTCGAACGCTTGAACTTACAAAGAAGGAATGTTCCTGAATATGAGGAGCAGTACATGCGCCAGAACTACCGTCACTAGTCATCCAATTTTTTTTTTTTTGGTCATTTAATTTCGTTATATTACTTATACGGTTTCATTTATGCCCACTTTTGACCCGTCAATGCCTCATACGCTTCAACATACTTCTCCTTACTTCTAATTGCAATGTCTTCATCCATGGCAACACCCTCCTTTCCATTCAAATTGTTAGCAGTCAACCAGTCTCTCAAAAACTGCTTATCGTAAGAGTCCTGACTCTTGCCAATTTGGTATGTGGAAGCGTTCCAGAATCTTGACGAATCAGGAGTCAAAACCTCATCAACCAAAACAACGTTATCGTTTTCGTCCAAACCAAACTCAAACTTGGTGTCAGCGATAATGATTCCTTTGGTCTTAGCATATTCTTTAGCCTTTGAGTATAATTTAATAGCAATGCTTGCAACCCTGTCACACAAGTCCTGGCCAACGATTTCTGCCGCTTGTTGTGGAGAAATGTTCTCGTCATGCTCTCCTTGTTCGGCCTTAGTCGATGGAGTGAAAATTGGCTCGGCAAATTCCTGTGACTCCTGTAAATCTTGTTGGTCAATCTTGAGGCCGTGAACAGTGTGGGATTTCTTGTATTCTTTCCAGGCTGAACCCGTGATGTATCCTCTAACAATGACCTCCAATGGGATCAACTTCATTTTCTTAACTAACAAAGATCTGCCTTCCAATTGGTCTCTGTATTTAGGCTCAGACAACTCGGCAGGTAAATGGCTGAAGATATCTTCCCCTGGACTCAAAAGCAAATGGTTTGGCACTTCGGACGATAAAAAGTCAAACCAGAACTCAGACAACTTCGTAAGGATCTTTCCCTTTTCAGGAATACCGTTTGTCATGATCACATCGTAAGCAGAAATCCGGTCAGTAGCAACGAAAAGAAGGGTTTTGGCATCGACCTCATAGATGTCTCTGACTTTTCCTCTAGCAACAAGAGGCAAAATTCCATCGAGGTTGGTTGTGTGAAGTGACATTGTAATCGGGGAAGTTGGGAACGACGTGTGGTTGAGAAGAGGTGGGGCTACTTATATAGGGAAGCTAATTTAATGGAGGTTAGTGCGATGCTACTTGACTCGGCCAGCCTTGACTCCTTTACACCCGTACCGCCAGAATAGATAAGTGAAATATGGAAAATGGTGGACCGAAGAAAGATTGAGTGATTTGGAACAAAATTGTACTTTGTAGCCCGGTTCTCTTCCTAGGCTGGGTTGTCCGCCTTACCTTGCTAATTCTAGTGTCTGTTTTTTTTTTTTTTTTCAAAAATTCATCCGTTCATTGGACCCTTCCAACCATCGTGCATATAGAGAATGACTACATCCTGCATATGCACAAGAATACCCAGATAACGTTGGAGCGGTCACGTGTAATTGTTCCATTTTTCATGGGGAATCATTTTGCAGTATCGTAATTTTTTGCAATTGTCACCTATTCTTATACTCAGACAAAAGTTAAAATGGCTACTAACATCACCTGGCACGCAAACTTCACACACGAGGAACGTTCTGAGTTCAGAAAGCAAAAAGGTGTCACTGTTTGGTTGACTGGCTTGTCTGCCAGTGGAAAGTCCACCATTGCCTGTGCTATTGAGCAAGCCTTGTTGCAAAGAGGCTTGAATTCATACAGATTAGACGGAGACAACATCAGATTCGGGTTGAACAAGGACTTGGGATTTTCTGAAGCCGACAGAAACGAAAACATCAGAAGAATTAGTGAGGTGGCTAAGTTGTTCACCGACTCGTGCTGTGTTACCTTGACTTCGTTCATCAGTCCATACATTAAGGACAGACAAATCGCTAGAGAATTGCACGAGAAAGACAATCTTCCTTTCGTCGAAGTTTACGTTGATGTTCCTGTTGACGTTGCTGAGCAAAGAGATCCTAAGGGCTTATACAAGAAGGCAAGAGAGGGTCTTATCAAGGAATTCACAGGTATCTCTGCTCCATACGAGGCTCCAGAAAAGCCAGAGATTCACTTGAAGAATTACGACGGCCAGAGCATCGAGGAGAGCGCTAAGGCTGTCATCGACTACTTGGAGGAGAAGAAGTACATTTGATTCAGGAAACACTGGGAATAATGTTGGCACTGAAAACTGTAAAATGTATATGGCCAAGCATCTATTTATTGATAGTCTTTAGTAGTGTGACATTGCTCTTCTTTTGTTTCAGTTCATATCACTTTACAACATAAGTGAATCTTTTCTTTCTTTAACAATTAACCAATTAGGAAATTCACTTTTTCAAACTATCCAAACGAGCTTGTAAGTCATCCTCATCAAAATGGCCCCCAACCGGCTCGGCCACCCTCGCCTGTGAAGCCTCTCCCATGTTGATTTGGTTTGGCGTGTCTTTCAAACTTGTGTTCAAATCCACTCCAATCTCGTCCAACACCTTAGTCAAGATTTCGTCTGCCTGTTCGTCTTCCTCCATGCCATCCTCATCAAGCGCCATTGCGTCATCAATTGCATCATCCATAAATTCTTGCTTTTGGTCCATAAGGTCGTTTTCCTTGGCAAACTCCTGCGCAATTCTGGACAACTGTGGCAAGTTCATCAGACGATTCATTCCCAGTAAAAGCCGCGTAGCATCTCTCATTGAAGTGGCCATTTGGGCGTTGCTTCGTACAGACTGGATCCTCAACAGAATGGCCTGTAATTGCGCTTTCATCAGATTGAATTTCACAATGTAGTTCTTTGTTCTTATAAGATCCTTTGCTTGGATTTTGGCACTAGCAATCTGCCCCTGTTTGGCGGACTTTTTGATTTCCAGCATCAATTTCTTCTCCTGCGCCTGTAACTTGGTAGTCTCTCGGGCCAATTCTCTCTGGGTTTTTTCAAGCGCCCGTTGGTTTTTTCGAAGACGCTCCTGTGGCGTGAGCTTCTTACCGAAAGCCCATTCGAAAAGCAGAGACATGCCGTAAGAAATGGACTAGTGAATGATTTCACTTTGATGTGTAGTCGCCCCTCCAACGATAAGATACGGTCGTGCGAAGTTCAAACTACCAGCTGGCCCTGCCTATCAAGGCGACATCAAGATCATAAAATAGGGGAAAGCTAAAAATGAAAAAGGAAAACTAAAAGTGAAAAAAGGTGAGTTGAACTCCTCCCTGGTTCGCATTGCGAATCAATCAAGAATTCCACAATTTCGGTTCCGTCTGATTTTTTATGTACACATAATTTCAATACCTAACTATGGGTGCTCGTCGCTCGTCTGGCTGCTCGTGTGACCGTTCTGGTTATCGGCATCGTATTGCAACATTGCCGAGGTTTCGTCGCCTTCAAACTGGTCAAGAATGTGGCGAAGTTTTGCTGCTGTTTCGCTGGTATTATCGGCACTAATGTCCTCCATTCCATATTCGTATATGGACATGACACCAAAGATGGCAGCAAGTGCACATGCAACGATGGCTATGTATCCCTTTAAGGTGAATCCGAGAGGTAATGGTTTGTATTGAAGATTCTCGCCCTCGAGATTGAGCCAGCTGGCCTTAGTAGAGCCCGAATGGCCAGCTGCGTTTCCATTAGTGGCGATCTCGTAATGGGAACAAGAATCCAAATGAGAGTCTGGAACAGGAACCTGGTTCTTTTGAATCTCAAAAGGTGCCTCAATCAAAGTGATGGCTAAACCTTGCTCCAAGTGCCAATCAACGTGACAATGGAAAAACCAAACACCTGGATTGTCTGCTTTGAAACGAAGCACCATAAATCCGTTCTCGTTAACCACGGCTGTGTCTCTGACCATTGGGTACTGCGGAAATTTTGTATGTTCAGGATTTGTTGGGTCGTATATCTGCGGGTTTTCGTCGTCGTCGGTTCCCTCAGACCGTTGAATTACTTGGAAAACATGTCCATGTAAATGGAATGGATGAAGACCAGGGTCCATATTGTTTAATACAATTTCAACCACCTCGCCATATTCAAGTACAAAACTGTTAGTGTTGGACCCAAAGATTGCTTGTTCATTGGCAAATTCGCCACTAGAAAAAACAGAATACAATGTAGGGATCTTTGGATGCGTGTACGTCTTTCCGTTGAAAAGAGCATAAGTGACACCATCGCCCAACTGCTCCATCGTAAAGTTGAGTGTGATTTGGTAATCTGCATCGCCTAAGAGCTCCTGTTTATCAAGCGGCCGTAATTCGAAATCGTCTATGGGTTTCAAAGACTTTGTGATCTTTTCATAACTTTCAAAGCCACCGTCTAATGCCTTCGGTTTCTCCGATCTGTCCAGAGGAGTGTATTGCATGTAATTGGTCGAGACAAGCGTAAGGTCTGGAGGAAGCAAATCAAGCATAGATTCGTCAAGCACAGTGACAATTCGGTAACTTTTATGGGAGTGTTTCTTCGATTTCAATAACACACCATAACGCTGGGCTGCGCCAATATACAACGAGTCCACCTCCCGAGGTTCCACGTAAATACCATCAATTTCAACAATGGTCAACGCGTGATCTTCCACATAAAAGTACTGACTCACAAACATTCCCATATTGACGATTCTCAAGTAGTAAGTGGTGTCTGGTTCCACTTCCCATGTCACGTTTCTAGTTTCATTAAACAAAGCGTTCTGAGGGATCGGTTCTGCGCCTGTAGGATTATACCGAGACAAGAACGATTTCATGATTTCGTGGCTTTGTTTATGGTAATGATCAGACAAACTTAACGGCACATCAACATCGAATTCAAATGGATAATCCTCCTTCTTTTCTTCCTCAACAATGAACATTCCTCTGAGACCATCACTGTATTGAGATCCCAGATGGGAATGATACCAATAGGTACCTGTTTGCTCCACAGTAAAGTCATAAAGGAACCCATGGCCTGGAGGAATAGGACACTGGGTGACATACTCTGGACCGTCCATAACATTTTGAGATTTCATGAAAAGACCGTGGAAATGGATCGAAGCATTTCTGTCTTCCATCAAATTATTAAAGTGGATAATCACCCGATCATTTTTAGCCACTCTGATGGTGGGGAGTGGCCATTGCCCATTGAACCCGATCATCTGTCTGTCATGGACACCATCTGGGTTTACATCCACAAGTGTAGCATTGAAGGTGAATTCGTGCGTTTTGGCAAAGACGCCTAATACTGAGAAGGATATGAGTAGAATAAGATTCCACATGATGATCCTAGTGGTACTACCATTACATGTAAGCCATCAATGGGGTGTGGCTAGGCAGGGCACACCCGTACCTCTTGTGATAATTACCAATACTAAATTGAATGTTCTATAAAAGCCGATTTCCTCATCGGTGATTCTCGGTTCACCTTTCGCTTTGATTGGCTAGTTTTTTCATCCAAACAGCTTCAATTGGATGATGTCTTCGTGTGTTTCGTTGCTGGAGTTGGTCTGCTTATTGTACTTGATGAGGGCCTCCACTGCGCGTTTCTGTTGCTCGTCTAGATGGTCGCTAACAACTGCCTTAAATGCTTCAGGGCTATCCTGAAGAATAGACACTGCAAAGTTGTGTAAATCTTCCTTACTCATGAACGATTCCGAATCATATTTTGTAAGCAAAGGAACGAGGAATGCGTAGAGAGAAGTCTTTTTTTCCGTTGTATCCGTAACCTCAGATTGGCCAACCAAGAGAATAATCTTCAAGGCAATTTTTGCTTCCGGCTCCGGCTTCTCGTTGTTAATCAATGATTTCAAAAGTTCAGTAAAAAGATTCTTGATGATTCTTGCAGATGCCGGTACATCCTGGCGCATATTCTTAATCAATGATCTCACAGATTGAATGGCCGTGGTGGCTGATTCTGCATCAGTGATTGCTTGTAAAAGCGTCTCTGAAAGAAGTCTCACTTCTTCCGGGCCCAACACAACATGCCCAATAGTAACAAGAATCATCATTGTCACGATATAGTTGATTCTATTCGTTTCAGGTTTGAAGGTTCCATTCAGTCTTAGGACATTTAAGAACAGTCCTGGCAATTTGGATCCCGACACCTCAACACATTGGGCGATTGTAGACTTGAGGAATGGTAAAACAGAGCTTATCAAGACTTCATCATTGTATTCGTAGAATTTCGCAAGAATGAAGAGAACACAAGAAAGCAGGTTTTCCTTAATTACATTGTCTTTGAATGACGAGATCATCTCAATGGCTACCGACAACAGTTTCTTCAAAAGAGTGATATTAGCCGGGTTCTTCGCATGGGATAAGATAAACTTTTGAGTAGAATCTTCGCCATCAAAATCTAATCGCAAAATTGGGAACTTATCAAAAATCGGTAACATCGTTACTCTGATCAATTCAAGCAACTTTTGATTTTCTTTATCCAGTAATTCAGGGTGAGATGACAGAAAAGTAGAAAATAAAGTCTTGACGGTGTCTATCACTTCACATTTGATTGCTGTTTCGTTTTCCATAATCACCAACCGATCAAGAAGGTCAATCACTTCACCAAAAATCTCATCAACAAAAAGAGCATCCACAAGCTCAGGTATCTTTAGTAAACGTTTCACCGAAACTAAAACCTTGGAAACATTTTGATTCTTGAACATTTCCTCTGCACACTGACAAAACAACACGAAGAAAAAGTCCCCCTTCTCGTCCTGCAAAAGACTCTCAATCACCGAACGATCTTTCTCTAATTCCAAACTCAATACGCCCACAAAATTGAGCCAATACGTAGAGTACAACTTGAGCTCCTTGGAGCTTGGCATAGTGTATTTGGTTGTGGCAAGATCCTTGAGCGCCAAGATCCATAATGAAGTCAACAAATTGGAGTAATTATCGAGGATTTCCTGAAACTCTGATTCCACAGGGTTTTCTTGTTCCTCCATTGTAATTTTGAGTACTGCCCAGCAGTTCAAAATAGACAATTGAACAGCTTTGCGTCCGTACTCAGCCATTGATTCTAACGAAGCAAACTTGAAGAATTTGTGCGACGAAATCTCTTCCAATAACAATGATAACGTCTTGAGAATTCTCTGTTTAGAGTAGAACTTGATCCGAGGAAGATTCACAAAAATAGAAGATACATCAATTGCTCTTACCATCACAGACGCATTGCTATCTGCTCCAAAACATGGAATTAATGCACTGATGATTTGAGCCTGTTGTTGCTCAAGTATAGATGACCCAGGATAAGAGGGATCCTCCATTTCACCAAAAAGACTAAGACTCTGTTCAAGCAATTCGACACCCTTGAGCTTGATTTCAGAAATTGGGGATGTAGTTCCAACAAACGATATACGAACGATTTCGTGAATTCTGGGGATCAAGGATGATAATAATGAAGATTGCTCTTCGGCAGCAGCGGTAAGCTTGATCAAACACTCATATAAGAAGTATTTGAACTCCCAGGTGATTGGCTCGTTCTTGTCATTTTCATCAGAATCCTGGTTGACGATATTTTGCACTTCTTCGTCTTGAAAGTTGAGGGTGTTATCAGAATTTTTCTTCTTTTGTTGCAGGAGAGGAAGAAGCTTATGCTGGTACTTGTTTTCGATGAATGGACCAACGAGTCTCCGAGCAGAGATTTTGAATAACATGGCGAGCTGCGGGAACCATTGCACCTTCAGTTTATTTGTGATCCAAAATGATATGAGATTCTGCAACGCATCGCATGGATGTAACTCCATAGAGATCCAGGCGAGATTGAGCGACTCCTTATTCAATGGGAAATGCTCCAATTTGCACATCTCGTAAATACAATTGTAAGCCACTTGATACAAATCGTGACTAGTTGTGGTTGGGAAAAGTGCACCTGCATTGCACGATGTTGGACTAGGTATACCAATTCCCGTCTTCATATTGTCAGTGATCAAATTTCTGCACAATTCGCTGAACCACAATGTTAAATCGGACATGCATTTGGCGTCGAAAATAATTGCCTGCTGTAAGCCAATCAAACAGTTCTTCAATGACGAAACATAATCTGACATACTTGAAATGCCAATTCCATACGATATTGACACATACAAGTGTTTTAACTTCTGCTTCACTGTCTCACTCACCTCACTTAATTCAGGACCGAGAGATGTGACACATAAAGTCAATAATTCAGTGGTGCGACACATCACGTTAAGGTTACACAGCAAGTTGATAGAGGCTGTATCCGTTATAGTTGGGCCAACCAGTACAGCCAAATACTTTGCGTAAATGGCTTCCACGAAAGAAACTGCAAGTGTCTGATCTCCAAGTGAGTTCTCAATCAAATTTGAAGCTGCAGTGGCTGAATAAAAGGAAATGACTGGGTTTGGGTCTTTCATCAATTGAAAAATAACACTGAGCACATCTGTACCAATGCTGCGGTGGTATTTCTCAATCTGAGACATTGAAAGTAAAATGACGCCTCTTTTAAATGGGTTTGTGTCACTGACAATCTCATTGACATACTTAGCAAGAAGGTCTTCTGTTTTCTGATTTGACAACAATGAAGATGCCATACCAATAGAGTCCGCAACGATGGTAACTAACAGCGAGATGTCAGTCTCGATTTGTTCCAACGTGTCGATAATAACGGCCAAAAGTTGATCATCCAAATGACCGCCTGATTTCACAATCTTATTCAAAAGTCCATGGATTGCAATGGCAATATTGACCTTTAGAGCTTGTTTTCTATGGATGCTGATATTCTTGGTCGAGAAGACCGCACGAAGTTGCTCTAAAATAGAGAATTGAATCTTGAAACTCAAGCTAGGGAAAACCAATTGGAAAAGTTCGATAGATAAGTCAACCAACGACGTAATAAGATTCACCGGATATTCATGAAAGAGGGAGTACTCATGTAAGAATAAAATTGCAGGATCGTTATTGACACTATGCACAACAGGCAGATGGAGCATGCTTTCAAGTGAATCTGTCCATAAATCACACAGGTTCTCCAAAGTCAATTCGAGCAGATCTTTCCCATCATATAATGGTAATGTCCGTGAAAATGGATCATTGCAAGCTTGTAAAAAATCAGTTTTTATAGGCGAGGTTCCCTGGATTCTAACTTGATCAATGGCAGTTGAGCATGATTGAAATTTGCTTGTAACACCATAGTTGTAACTGCTTTCGTCGTCAAGAAAAAGAAGTGTGTGTAGCTTGTGTTTAGGAACGGTTGGTTTTGTTTTTGTTCCTTTACTCTTATTTGCTGAGTCCGTTGACGATTTTGAAAACAATTTAGGATCAGCAAAAACTTTTAACAAAAACACCACCAAACTGGAACTCACATCACTTTTTAGGTTTTTAGAGAGTGAGAGAAAACCTTGCAATACAACTTTCTTGTTATACAAGATCAAACTGATCAATTGCTTCTCTAAAGACAAGGTATGTGTATCGTTGTAATTAGAGAAGATCAAATTGTTGACCGTATTTGGATTGAACTCGCTTTCATCGAATGCTTGAGGATTGAAGCTGGTTACAGCACCAACCGTTTCAAGATTATTTTCAAGGAAGATCAAGTATTTTTGGGACTTTACCAAAAGGAACTGTAACTGTTTGGCCAAATCAGGGGTCATGTTCACAGCATTAATATAATTGGATAAGCACATGATTCCCAAACTTCTGATTTTCAAGTTGTTAATAATCTCAATTAGTTGGCTGCTATTGTCTCCGGAAGAAGATTCAGTACTAATGATTTGCGAGGTCAAGAGAGTTTTCCAAAATACTAGAAATTGAGAAGAGTTCAACTTCACAAATTCAGAATCCGGGTAGTATTTCACTAAAGCTGCCAAACAAATCCAACAGGCCATATTCTTGGGGGTTTTCCGGTTAGTATTGCTATTGTGCTTCAAGTTTTGCGTGCAAAAACTTAAGATTTTAGCCACCGTTGAATTCTGTATCAATGTCGAATCCGATTGCTTCATCAATGACAGCAATGCTAACGAATAGCTCAAAAGCTTTATTGAATTCGATCCAGAAAGAGTACCGGGTTTATTTGACGTGGAAGTGGAATCCTTCTGTGCGTCGGATAGATTGTAAAATTGTGTTACCATCAGAAAGACATTGAGGGTCAATTGATTTGATTCTGCAGCATTCGCCTGTGCATATTTCAAAAACGTACACAATGAATAGTTGCGGATATACTCATTTTGGTTTGCGATCAAGCCGAGAAGAAGATCGCTGACGTAAGTGTTCTTCTTGTAATCGCTTTTCTCTTCTGTTTCCGTGGCATCGGTTATTGGAAGTTCCGACCCTTCTTTCAAAGTGAGTTGATCTATCTCACTTGCCTTACCATGTGATAAAGATGCAAAATCGACTCCATACGGAAGGAGTGCTTCCATAATATCCAATAGAAGCTTGAGCTGATATGGGTTATGATAAGGTCGGATGAGCAAATTGGACAAGTCCTTTGATTTGTTCTTCTTCACGGGCTTGAAGTTGAAGATTCTCGATTGTCTTTTCTCTTTATTACTTTTGCTTTGGTTCGTCTCTTCTAGCTCGGAATCATCCTGTTGAGTAGTAAATTTCTGTACGAAATAGGTTCCCAAAATTTCATGCCCAGATGGACCACATTCTTTGATTAGAAACTTAATCACAGTTGACCAATGCAGCAATGTGCGCACCCATTGTTGGCTCTGAATGTGTCTTGGGGAATCCAAACTGCCAAACCTAATAAGTATTGAGTCCAACAAATTTCCCAAATTCGTAGGAAAGTACTCCCAATCTTCAAGACTGCAAAGTTCCAGATATAATAAAGTTGCTTCTATGCAGCCCAATTGCATGGACAATAAATTTGCATTGGAACTAAGAATCTCATCGGCCTCGCTTTTGGAGGAATCTCTCTTGAACTCCAGAATAATTTCTGATGGTGATCCACTAACGGTACTTAAGCTTTCATCCCATAAATTTAAATTCGGTAATGGGTACATCTCAATTAAATACGCGAGAGCGTTGAACTTCCCCGTATCAACAAAATTGAACAATAAATTAGCAATCAAATCAACAGCAGCAGCACGGACTTCTTTAAATTGTGACTGGAAACCAACGTGAATAACTTTCTCATGCGTAGTAAGCAAGGATTGTTGGAATTGATGTTGTTGTGCTAAAATTGCTTCTGGCTTCATTTTGGATCCCGTCGTGGAAGACGCAGAAAACTCCAACAATTGCTCATAATTTGAAGACACCAGTAAGATAAGAACGCTCTTCAATGAAAGAATGTAGTATTCCACGGCAGGTATAGATAAGTCGTACTTGGAATCAGTTGTCTCTGATCTCATCTGTGGCACTTCGATCTGTGACTGCAAAATGACTTTCAGTATGAGCTTAATCAACTTTCCTTGGAATTTATCGTCAATGTCAACTTTCTGGGCAATTTTGAGCACACAGCTCAACAAGTACACCACATTATAGTGCAATGAAGGGTTCCCCTTAAGAAGCTTATATATATTGGAAGCAGCGAAGTTAATCAATGAGGAGAGCTGATGTGGGAAGTTCTCGAAGATGTCTATGAGTAAAATGGAAGCGAAATAGCCGCTTTTGCTCAAGTCGCCGTCGCTTTCAACTGTCAAATACGAAAAAAGGTGGTTGGCAGTGTCGTACACTTTGGACGGAAGTTTCTTCAAAACCGTGACTAGATTCCGGGAAAGAAACTTCACCATATTAAGAGAATCCTTCCCTGAGGGTTCCGCTTCTGTGGATTCGCTTCCACTGGATTCCTCCAGTGAATTGCAGTATATTTCAACCAACCGGGTCAACGCAGTATACGCTTCATTGACGTCTGTGGGAGAAGAGGTTGAGGCTCGGTTGAGCTTTAAGTCTTGCTGCCATAAGTACTCATACACCTGAAATGGTTCAAACAGAGTCGTTAGGCTCTCAATGTCAAGTGACATTTTGGGTAAACACGTTATTGCTTGGGTAGTTTGGTTCCTGTATCTGTTCTTGACGTGTTGAGGCCAAACCTCCATGCCACGTGACACATCAAATCATACGGAAACAAACAAAAACCCATACAACATTAGACTAAATTATAAAATCATTACATATTAAATATATTATTATACACGGGGATTTGATTATTCGTTATTTACGTAAAAAGTCCCTTCACTACTGACCGTAGCTTATTTTTCCGTTTGTGCTCAGAGCCACTTGAAGCCCTAGTTGTACTTCCACTATGCCCGCGTCTTGTTGACGCAGACAGCTGCGTAGCCGTCTTGCTAAGTTGCTTCTCGCCAAGTTGCTTCTCATCGTGTTCTGTTATGACCTTCTGAATTTGGACAAGGTTACGAATGGATGGTGAATATGAGATCGATTTCAGTGGATGTCTGTTCTCTTTTGGGATACGGTGTTTGGTAACTTCTGTCGTGGATGTTGATTTCAATGCTAGCGTGGTGTTCATTTCCCCCACTTTATGAAGCAAGATATCAGACATGTTATTAAGTTCATGCATTTTTTGTAATGAGTCTGACCGAGGCATTGGCTTTTCTTGTATAGTCCCCGGAGGGTCTGAAGCCAACATCTCATTAATGTCTAAGACTGTACCATCGGCAAAGGAAAAGTCCTGAAAGGTGCTGTCCCTTTTTAAGCGTGAGACCCTTTTCTTCGGAACTGAAGTATTTTCCAAGTTCGAAATGGTGAGTCGATGTCTTGCGTTCATCTCGCGTTCAATCTCCAATTCATTTTCCACAAACGCAATTTTCTCTAGTAGTTCGTTATTGAATTGGGTGGCTAAAAGAAGTTTGTTTTCAAGAACACGATCACGAGATATCATGTCATCATTCAGGATCTCGACAGCAACAAGCTTTTGCTTTAATCCGTTAATGACTGCGTTGGCGTCTTTTTCCTTCTTAGCGAGTTGAGACGATAGTTCTGTGAGTTCCTGATTCAATGAAATAATAGTTTTGCTCAACTCAGCAATTTTTCTGTCTTTCTGTGCAGATTGATTCATCAACGCTCTGTTTTGGGAATCTAGTTCCTGGAGTTCTTCCTCTAACGTTTGCTCTAACTCTTTGCTTGATTCCTGAAATTCAATCAATTCTTGCTCAAGCTCCAACATGCGAGCATAAACAGCCTGAGTATCCAAATCATCTTTGATATCACGTTTATCTAGTATGCTTCCGTCAGAAATATCAGACTCTGACATGAACGAAGTGTCCACATCATGCATTGATGGCTTTGGTGGGTAGAATCAATTAAAACTGGGGTGTTTGTTTTTGTTTTTGTGTGCAGTACAACCGCACAGGATGCATCCTAGAGATCAGCCCTATCTCTCACAAAAAAAAGAAGTAACTGAGATTTTTTATCTCCAAAGACTGTATTCCTGATGCTGTGCTTCTTGTTCTGTAACGCTGGATGAAACGGCAGCCACAGTAGCAGATGCAACTGTAGAGGCTTCATTCTCGATTGCCTGAGCCTGTTCAAGGGTTTTGTTCTGCAGTAATTCGTCATACAGCGTGATTGCTTTCTGTGGGTCGTAAGGGGTGATTGGCTTTTGGTTATCTTCCTTATTCATTGGCAGCAGTGACGATTCGTAGAAAGAAGTTATAAGTTTGGAAAGCACAGTATGCAACGGGAGATTTTTGTTATCACGTACAGATCCACGCATTTTATCAAACGCAACTTTGAAATCGGCAGATGTCCATAGAACTTTGTCTTTCCCCTTATGCTCTTCGTGGTACATGTGAAGAACGTAATCCCAGTCTATTGAGGCCGCATCTGTGAAGTTTGACTCAAGCAAACGATTGAAAAGCCACAACTTGGTGTCATTCTCCATTACTGCAATCCGAGCAAGGGATTCACGGCGCAACAATTTATTCCATTTGTACCGACATTGGATCCGCAGTCTCACGCCATTCATACGCTCACTTACCACTGTCCAATTAATCAGGATTGGCTTATTATCCTTCATAGACCTCAGATCGCACGTAATCATCTCCATGACTATATTCTTTAGTGTTCGCTCTTCTTCTTCAGACCATTTGTTTGCCACACGGTTTTCGCCACACTTGACATAATTTCTCCAACGGTCCCTGCAATCCTCAGGCATTCGGCCCATGAGTTCGCCCACCTTTTTCCAGTTCGTTTTGCAAGTTGCTGCTAATTTACGGAGTAGTTCGTCTTCCTCCTTAGTCCATTTTGCCCGAATTTCAAACACGTGGTACTGTCTTCTGATGTGCTTGTAGACCAGCGCCCGCAGTCTGTATGGAAGTACTTTTGTTACAGACTCCCAGAAGTTATCCTTTGCACGCTCGGTCAGCCAAACCCTTCGGCAAATATCTTGTCGCAGAAGATTGTGGATTTGACAGTATCCATCAATGAAACTCTCCACAATGGCAATCTCCTCAGGCGAAAAGAGTCGGGGGCCGCCAACACCGGCATCTGCCTGAGAGTTGTACCACATACAGGCTTCGCTAGCAGCATGCTCCACCAACGCCTCGAGAGTACCGTGGTCGTATTTTGGGCGAGTCAAATCCATACCGCTATTTTCTGAGTTTGAACTGTCAGTTTGTTTCAGTGGCCTTTTAGCCTTTAAAGTGCCTCGGGTCTTTCCTGAAAGTGCAGCCGCGTGAGCCAACTGGTTAATTGCAGTCGTTTCAGGCTCCACCCTTGCCTGTGGTCTCCCCGGAAGCAGTAATTGCTTAGCTAACTCGCCAGCCCCAAGAATTGCTGCGTGGACTAGCTGGTCATGCTCGGTGCTTGTGTCCAAGCCTGCGAGCTCAGGGTCAATATCATTACTAACAGCAAATCCCTTATCCCGTCTGCGTTTCGGACTATGAGCAAAATCTGCAGCCACCTCCTCCTCCAAGAACCGGTCCCATTGGTAATCACTCATATTTGAAAAGTCCTCATTTAGACGTCGCTTCGTGCCTGATTCTGTCTCTGCCGCCGCCGATCTGGTCCCATTACTGGCATCAACAGAATCCATATTTTCCATACTGTCCATGTTATCCATACCATCAATATTCTGGTGTAAGGATGGTTGCACGTGGTGATCGTCGTCACCATCAAGCGTTCCGCCCACGTAGCGCATCACCGCCGCCTCCACGGCGTCGTTGAGTCGTTGTTGTTCCTTGTCGAGCAAAATATCATCGTGGCGTTCCTTTTCTGTGTCGTTGTTCCCGACCTCAGGATCGTCAGCTTTAGTGTCTTTGGATCCAAGAGAAAGAAGGGCTTGAGCTCCTCCTATTTCTTGTTGGTGTTCCATTTCTGGCGGTGATCAATTTGCAGCCGATTATGGGGAAAGGGTTACCCGATATTGTCATGAGACAAGGTTTGGCACACAGGGAGATGCCCACCGTTGTGGGTTGCGCACGACCGGCGCATACATGTTATAGTCGCGGTGGCTATATTCACCACCATAGTAGTTGCGTATGTTTCATCGGTTCTTGTATCACCTATTGTATTCATCACCTATATTCAACACTGTGTAATCATCACCACTTCCACATTTTAGCAGCTAAGCCGCAGATGGAGTCAAGGTTGCATACACCAATCTATAGCAGGTAATTGACTATGGCGAGCATTTCAGTTATGTCTCCTGGGGTAACTCACGTGAGGCTGGTTGAGGTATGTGTTCTGTGTTTATAAGAACGCAATCTGCCTCTATCTGTTGTATAATTTTTATTTTTTCTCGTATACCATTTCTACATTGGTCTCCGATCTTTCTGTTTGTCCCTGTATTTTTCTGTGTCGTCTCTCTGGTTTGGGCCCTGACCACGAACGACTATTAGCTGGACCTGACCATGAACGACTACTAGCTGGAGAACAGAAACAATGGAAAACAGAAGCAACTGCAATTGAGAAATCCGCCCGAGCAAAAAAAAAAAAACCAAATTCCCTGCTGATCTGTCAACGCCTTGTTCTTTCGGAATCTCTTTCATCTGGCTGTAATTTTCTTTTCTTACTATACGCCAAACTGACTCTCCTCAGTATACTACTGCGAGCACATTGGCCAAATGCCACACCATATATCAACCAACAAGAGCCCGTAATTGTTCCTTCGTTTCTGTTTTTACCTTTCACAATATCTCCTACTTTGCCTTTCTAATTCACACCCCTCTAAGTCGCTCTTATTAGTTATCCTGCGCTGCAGCTCGACCTTCCTAGAGTCTAATCCAGCCCAGCCCTGCCATATTTGGGCGCGCATTCCTATTTCTATCAATCGTGTTTGTTCGCACCTTTCTCAATTTCCTCACCAGTACATGTCTCCATGTTGAACTACAACGATAGCGACGTAACGCTAGAACAGTTCTATGACGTGACGTCACTTGATGCGCCGGTTGCTGAGACGCCTTCGCTCTTCAGCAATCCCGACGCGAACGCTCTGGACAGTACTATCGACCAGCTCAATCAGCTTAATAAATACCTCCAGTCTAAGGCGGAATCAGACTCCAAGGAATATCGATACTCGGCCGAAGACCACGAAGATCCGTTAGATGGATCGGATTTGGTGGCCCGCCTTCTCCGCACAGGTGTTATCAAGTCCGAGAATGATCCCGCCGTGTTCCAGTACTTGGCGTCGTCTCAGTCGTTCAAGCCTCAAGCGTATTTGTCCACCGTGCACAAAGACACTCCAATTGAACACTTGGTGGCGTCTTTGGATGTTCTAGACCGCAGTATCCGGGGCCAAACGTCTCAATTGAAAGGTGTGTTGAGCGATAATTTCGATAAGTTTGTGGCGTGTAAATCGACTATCGATGAAATCCTTGTCTCATTCAAAGACCTGAAATCAAAGATCCAACAAGATATGGATAGCTCGAAAGTGTTCAATCCCGCAACTAGACGAAAATTGCTACCGGACTCTAGCCAAAATTTGCTCTCGCACTTGGAAGAATCGATCAACAATTTGAACTTATCGTCAAGTTTAATGATTCGTCCTATCATGGAGCATGATGTCAAGGAGAAAAAATTGGCAAGCCTTATCACGTTTGTACAGAAAAACAAGTTTCTTTTTGATCTTCCCAAAGTTCTTTTGGATCATCTTTCTGCTCATGACCACACCTCATTTATCGATGATTACAACAAATTTTTACAAGAAAAGGAATATATTGCTCAAAGACACCACAAGGAATTGCAGCAGGTGACTAATTCTGGTGATGCAGAAGAGTTGAGAAAAACTGAACATGACATTGCTATGCAAAAAACTGCCCTTGCAAGAGTGTACCAGGAGGTCGAAAGTATTGCAGAGGAATACCGTAAAAAAGCATTCCAGGAGTTACTTTTGCTCGATCACGAGGTTACGCCTAGAAAAAGAGCTTTGGCTCTGGATGTGAAGTTCATTGACTTGGTGGAAAAGTTGCATCGGATGAATAATACTGGATCTAAACAAAATCCAATTTTCGACTTTCTTAATTCCCAGCTCGAAAAAATTGCTACAAGCTTGATTCAACAAACTGAAAAGTTTGAAGCAAAGTTTAGTGTCATGCAAAAAAAACTTTTAGACTATATTACATCCTTAGCTGATCGCCGTGAAGATGGGTCTTATGTCAGGTACATAGGCGAAAAGTTTGATAGTGTTGAGGAATACTTCAAGGCCTCTTCATCTGTAACTTCATCGAAAATCAACTCAGAAAATCAACAGATTATAGTGGATATTTTTGAGAGCAGTGAGAATTTGGACCTTTCCATCATTAACGAGACTTGGCTTGTCTTTACAAATTACATTCGATACGTGGAAAATTATTTCTCCAGCATGACGTCCAAATTTGTCAATAACTATGTTCATTATGCTAACCCTGAGAAGGGATATGATGCAGACCCAGAAGGCAAAATAAGAACGGCATTTTTTTCCTTCATCAACTCATTTGTTACCCGACTTCGAAACATATTTGATAGCAAGGGACCCATTGATCAGATGCGGGTGACGCCAGCTGATTATACCAGCTTTCTTCCATATCACGCAAACTCATTATCTGCAATCTTTTACTTGTCAGATATTTCTACAAGAATCGGCTCCACATTGACGACCATTGGTCACTACACAGCACAAGTTGGAAACGCTTCCAAAAGTTTTGACACCAATAAACAGATAAAGGTACTTCGTGACGCATCTGTGTTAATCGATCAGAGAATTTTAGAAGCAATTTGTGCCACATGGGTAAACGACTGTTCCCAGTTTTATGACCTTGAAGATTGGGTTCAATATAAAACGCAACCCAACCAGCTGACCATGAGTAAAGTCTTCACCCGTCTGATGCAAATGCTCCGATACTACCAAATTTTTGTTCTCAACAAACTTGCAGACTTGGTGTTTGAAAAAACCGCAGCCAGAACTGATGAGGTTAGAGTCGTCACACCATACCCAAGTAAGAGGACGTTGGTGAGTTTGGAAATTCAGTTTATGAGGAGTATGAACGTCTTGATGGACTCTGTCCTTAAGAAATTTACATTCGAAAAGAATCAAGCTAGCACGAGCCTTGCACAATATGATATCAAGCAGAGCATTTATAAGATTTTAACCATGAACAATTTCACTGTTTTAGGTGATAGCATCTATCCTGAATTGATTCGGTTGTTTGACAATTTGTTCGACAAGTCATTACTGAAACAAAATTTGAAGTTGTTTGCCGACCTTGACAAAGTGAAGCTTACTGTCTTGGATGATATCAATGAAAACGAGAAGGCATGGATTGAGTCTAAAATCGATGAGCACTTTCAAAAAGTGGAAAAACCAGGTCCAAGATTACTACAAATTGATCCGTTTGTTTACGACTCGCTCATTCATTTTGTCAACTTGGTACATGTGGTGAAAAACATCACTGACAGTGATGCATTCGTTACGATTATCCAGCAGTTGCAAACCCAGTTTCTCATAAAGTTTCTTAGTTGCTTGCGTGCGGTTTCTGAGAAAGAGAAGGTTATTGTGCGGATCTTGGGAAACCTCAAACTTGATCTTGACTTTTTTGTTGAGGTTTTCGAAACAAGCGAAACTCTCAAACTTGATGATTATTGTCTCAACCTTGTGCAAATTACATTGGCACATATTGATAAGGTTGAAGGCATCTTTAGCGATTTGGGCTACAACCAGCAACAACTTGACGAGATCTTAGCCAAGGCTATGCAATACAGTGAGAACGAATTCTCCTGTTTTGTGTAGATCAAAAAGTACATAACAATAATACCCGAATTGAATTACAACAAACAATGAACTAAAAAAAAAAAAAAACGACTCGACTATTTGTGGTCCCATACATTATCATCCTCCCTCCCCCTTCATTTCCGAATTTCAAAATACAATTGAAAGCCATTGAATGGTTTTCTAACCCGATTGATAGAATTCACTCTAGTGTGTATGTGTGTGTGTGTGTGTCTAATAATAATGAAATCACACAATCGAATTAGAAGGTTCCATTTAGTTTTTTCAAGAATATTCCAAGCTTCAGCAAAATTAGTTTGAACTAAATCATGTTTCCTTGGTCAAATCAATTTCTTTACTGTTTTGAGAACCGTTCTTTTCAGCAGCTTCGTCAGACTCAGAAACTTGCTCCTCAATGTTATGGTTCTTGACTCTCTCGAACAATTCCGCCTTCTCTTGCTCAGTCAATTCATGCTTCTTCTTACCCTTAATGTGGTACATTGGGTTCAATTGTCTAAGAGTAAGACTCTTGGTGAAAGGCAAGTGACCGTGCTTCTCCTCGTATCTCATCAAAAGCAAGACAAGAATAAGAATCAACCAGTAGATATTGTAAGAAATGACAGATCCGTAAGTGGCGGAGTTCTGCCATCCCAACAAGGAGTTGAAAACATCCCAACCATTGTCAATTTCTGGGTTGCAGCAGTTAACGTGCCAGACAGACTTGGAAATATCGTAAGAACCTGGGCCACTTCCGTTTTCGGCGGCATCACCACCGGTCTTGTTGTTGTACACGTGCTGCTCGAATCCCCAGATACCTCTGGAGAACAAACCAGCAGAAAGCAAGTACAAAACACAAGTAGAGGCAATCAAGAAGAATTGCAATCTGGAAGACGAACCAAAGTAGTACAAGAGCCAACCAACAAAAATACCTGCAATCAAACCACAAATAACAGGAAGAGGGAAAGAGGATGCAGGCTTGTTCAAACCGACACCACCAACGAAAACAACAGCTTCAAGACCCTCTCTCAAACAAGTAATAAATGGAAGAACAAACATACAGTATTTGGTAGTCAAGTGGCTGATGTTGAAGCGTCCTGGACCCTTGTCGTGGGTCTTAAGCAAAGCTTGAGCCAACTTAACTCTCCACTTCTCCTTCATCTTGTTAATACGCAACATAGCAATACCCATAACAGAAATCAAAGCGGAGGCAATGATACAGAAGATACCTTCCCATAAATCTTCGGATTTGGACCAGATATCGTTACCCAAAGTGTAGAAAACGGCAATGAAAGCAACACCAAGAATCAAGCATAGCGCTACACCTAGAATCGACCCAAACCACACTTGGCGGTTCAATTTCTTGGTGATAACTGGATCTTGTTTGGCTCCGCCCAAACCTTGTTTGATAAAGGCCAAAAGGACGGACACCACAATCACGGCCTCCAAAGATTCTCTGAAGACCACAAAGAAGATCTGAACGTTAAAAACGTTGGTCATCTTTTACTGAAGGGGGAGATGGGATGGAGTGCAAAAAGTGGGTGGAGAATTGCTAGACAATTTATACTAAGATGCACATATTATGGGCGATGGTTACATTTTGCGCTATACCCAATTGAAAGGCTTCATACGGGGAATAATTCGGGATTGTGCTTTACAATACGGTGTGTATGCACGTCATATGCATGAGGACCGGTTGAGATATCCAATGAGGAGTTGGCGCATGCCGGTTTGGGGAGTCCGGCATCGCAGAATGGATGTACGGCTAGCTGTAAATGCATTTGCTGATCAAAAGAGATAAATTTTTCTATCAATTTAGGCGTGTATTACTAGCTTTTTTATAGTATACTAGTAAACCTGTCATCTCCAGTTAGTGTTGTACCTTATTTTTGACGTTCTTGGCAGAGACGTAAAAACCTGTCAACTTATCTTGGCAAAAGCTCAGCGTAATAAAAAAATTTTTCTCGCCGACTCCTTACATGCATGAAATACACACACTCCTGCAGCACTACACGCAATCAGATTGGATCAGTAAAGCCCTAAAAGTGTGTCCTTTTCGCCTTTCCCATCCTTTTTCTAAGTGAAATACCTTGTATGTGGTAACTGAGTTCTTTTTTTTTTTTTTTTTCTTCATTTTTGACTTCTCAGTTTGGTGCTTTCAGTATACCAACAATGCAGTGTGTAGTCTCAGAAACATAGAACAAAATTATCATTAGCTTGTCAAGTCCCATCGTGCCAAACCCCATCGTGCCAAACCCCACCGTATAGGAAATCCCTTAAAGCATTAATTCACATCATGCAAGGACAATTAAAGTAGGAAAATCCCTTCCTTCTGGTATTTCTTTTACTGGTGCTCTCCATGCGCACTAATATGGCGCTATCACAAAGGGCCATTTTTGTGACAGACCTACACTCATAGTAAAGAAACATCAAATGAAACAGGCAGAAACAGGAGATGACGTTGACTCGGAAATAATGGAGCTCACCCGAGGAACAGAAAATTATATATTTGAACCTTCGTCGAATGCCACTCAATCGACACCCACGTCATATCTCCCGCACTGTAAAATCATGCCAGGGATGAGAGTTGTCGACTCCAAAAATAAAGTTTACATAGTTGATACGATGGGAAATCCTGTACCTGTTGCCACTGATCATGTGGAGTCTGTACGGCCGCTCCGGAGACAAAAAAAATTCTATCACCAACCGATTCCTAATGGACTTCACACCCGGCCGGAGATTCTACTTCAACGGCATGCACAAATTATGGAGTCGGTGAATTATGATGCATTCATGGATATTTCTACGTCTGGCCGATTCGGAAAATGGGATACCACAGGCTCCATTCATAACAGCGCCAATAATAGTAGAGAAAGCAAGACCAGTAGAGGTTCGTCTTCGTATGCTGCTAGGGAAGAGACTGCACGTAAGGGTTCTGTTCAAGCTGACGTAGGCAAACAGTAGTTTTCTAGTAATTACAATCATTTGTTTTCTTTGCATATGTAAACGTGATTACGCCGTACTGATGATGTATTTTATATAGGCATTCCAGTTTTACGTGTAAAAATATTGCACGTAGTTTCGGTACTGAGAGTTCGTCTAGTGGGTGCGATTTGTACTATTTTTCAAATATAGTTGATGGGGCCAAAAATAGAGAGCAACAAAAAAAAATTCCTTAAGTATATGAAATCTGGCTCAGATCATTGCAATTAGGAAACAACAACAAACGACCAGAACACATGTTTTTCCATAGAAAAATCATATTCTCCCCTCGTTTAATTCTCGCTACTTAAACTAAAATTGCCTACCTTAGTTTTTCCTCAGTGTGCGTCTTTACACAGGCACCCAAGCCATCGCATACACCCCATCGTCGTCGATATGTCCAGCCAACAAAGACTAAAAGAAGTGCTTGAAGAAGAGCAGGAGGTTTTCAATGCCGACTGTAATCACGTGTACATTGAAGCAGCCCAAAAATTGTCAGTTCCGGCGAAAGCAGAAGGGATGGTCGTGATTGAGAATGAGCCTTCTTCATACTACGTCACCAAAGGATACGAGCTCCTACAGCAGCACAAATTTGTGTTCCTTGCTGCCAAAGGTAAGCACATCCAAAAATTGGTTTCTGCCATAGAACAAGTGAAACAAAAGAGTCAGTCTCTTACTCAATTGAACATGGTGTCCATGCAGCCGTCATTGATAAATCCTGCCTTCAAGCCAGAGGCAAGCTCGAAAAATGTGTTGGTATTCTTCGGAGAAGACACTCATACTAATCAGACGCCTGAGCAGGCAGCATTGAGAGAAATCAAGGGCCACAAAGTGTACGACGTGCCGTGTCTTAATGTGATTCTAGCTGACCTGTCCGTAAAGGTACCCACTAAAGAATTCAGCGGATGGAGCATCCAGAAGAGCGGTTAGACGCTCTGGATTGACGAGAATAAAGCATACAAAGAGTGTTAGACACTCTGGATAGAGACATTTAGGGGGCTCGAGAATTAGACTAGAACTTTGGAAGCATAGACAGTTAGAAACTGTGGAAGCATAGGTGGAAATACTGTGAATACTGATATGAGTTCTATGCCTTAGGAATGCCCCAAAACATCTGGCTTCGGGTTGGGCAACAACAGCTCATGTGTTAGTTGGTCAAGATGCTGTCAATCAGTAGTTGGAGATTCATAGTCACACAGTCTCGTCAAGGCCATCACTTTGGTCTCACTAAACGAAGCGGTTGTCATGAGGGCCTAGACTGGAGGTATGACCCAGCCTCCAGTCTGACCCCAGCTTTGGGAGTATGTGGTCGGGAGTATGTGGTCGAGAGTATGTGGTCGGGAGTATGTGGTCGAGAGTATGTGGTCGGGAGTATGTGTCAGAATGGGACCGTATCAGGAATCGATGACTACAATTGACAGCCTACAATCACATCCAGAAGAGAATGGCATTTGTACCGGAAATCGAACTTAAGAATGCCGTTGCCGATTTGATCATGGTACTTAGACACTTCCTCTAGAAGTGAGTCAGTCGCCACATGGGGGTAAAATAGAACTATGTAATACGACTATTCGATTGACAGAACATCTTCGAACTTGTAAATTACGACATTAGCCATACGGATTCACAGTATATCATAGTGGCCAGGATTCCTAGTCACGTGAACGTCATAGTAGAAGTCCTTTAACTTTTTCTTCTCTTGTATCGTCCCCACGATTTCATCCTCTCATTCTGCCTCTCCTAAAACGCAAAACGAAAAAAAAACATTGTCCTCTAAATGAGATATGGCGAGATATTTTCCTTTTTCGCCCCACTATAAAAGAGTAGACCTACACAAGATATCTCCTGCATATACGCACAGAACAACCAATAGTATGAACCCATTTCGCAAGAGGCCAGAAAATCGTAAGAGGAATTTTATAAACTGACTTTTCAGCGCTAAAGTTCCAACCACTACCAACTTCACCAACAAATTCATAATGGCTATCGACGCAGAAAACTTCAAGTTCGAAACTCCTCAATTCGACGCAAGATTCCCTTACACAAACCAAACCAAGCACTGTGCCCAGAACTACGTTGACTACCACAAGTGTGTTGCAGTTAAGGGCGAGGACTTTGAGCCATGCAAAATCTTCTGGAAGACCTTCACCTCCTTGTGTCCTGTCGACTGGGTCGAAAAATGGAACGACCAAAGAGAAGCTGGCAAGTTCCCAATTAAGATTGAGCTGGAGTAAGCTGTCTCTCTCCACTAGCATTTAAGTCCATGGTAATACACATATTCGCTTTGAGTATACATTATTAACTGGTAGACAACCATTGTGGTTGTGAGTCTCTGAGACGATTGTCTGTATTGCGTCTATGAGATTGTGGTCTCTATTGTGAGTCTCTGGGTCTTACCAAAACTCATCCTCTACCCAATTCTCGTTCCGGAACTCGTTACTGCTGGCCCGGAGATTCTCTTCAGTAAAAAGGTCAGCATAGGGATCCTTGTTAAACGCCTTTTTCTGCTCGTACTGCCTTGCGGCATCTTTCTCTTCCTGAAGCTGTTTCCTCTCCCTTTCCTTCTTCTGCCTCTGCCACTCCTTAAGTTTCTGTTCCTGGCCTGCCACAAACTCCTCCGTCAGCATTTCGGTCCTTGTCTTGTTGAGCCGATTGACAATGGAATTATCCTTCTTCGCTACATGAACCCGCTTAATCTTTTGCGCATTGATAAATGTCACTGTACCGATGTCCATAGATCCATCTGACCGTAAGTTGTCCACCGGTGTGTATATGATGGTGATGTTGTTGAGCTTATTGGCTTTGATGGAATTCGCCTTTGTTAACTGGGCGATTTGGTTTAGAATATCTTCGTTCACCACCAAGTCCTCAAATTTGGTATTCTGCTGCTCTTCGGTGAGTTGTAGGTAGAGATGAGCAGACGAATGCTTGTCCACATGAAACCAGAGATTTTTAGGGTGGGACTTATGAATCAACGGGTCATTTTCAATTTTGTCTCTTCCCATATAGATGACATATTCATCGGCGCCTCCACCAACGCTGAAGTCGTCATATTCTCCTGCTGACGCTTTGGCTTTGAAGAAGTAAACCATGCTTGTAGTGGTAGCTGTCTGTATGCACACCGGCTCTTGAAAAGTGTTTACTAACAAGGCAGAGCAATGCAGGCCCACAAAAAATACAAAATACAACCAGTAAGATAGAGACAGAAGAAAACAAGGAAACAAGACAGAAAAGACGACAGGAAACAAGACAGAAAACAATAGAGCATCACGAGGAAGCATAAATTATTTCGCCCAAAAATTATTTCGCCCTCATACAATCGCTACTGTTAAAGTGATCCATCCATAGAGCCCCACTAGACACTGGCCAAGGTCACAGTCTTCGCACTAGTATGGGTCGATTCTATCCACAGGACCTCGTTACTGTACCATTCCCACTACAAACACAGACCCTTCGACGGCGCGCGGACCAGCGTACCTGCGGTAAACAATCCGGATGATCGGGGTCTATGTGCAGTACATATCATTAGTTCACTCTAAGTATGGCATGGGAAATGGACAGCAAAATATGCTACAAAGAGGAAAATGATACAGTGTAGCCAGCCTCCGCATACTATTCTAATTGAAGCTTCATTGAAGAATTTAGAAGGTTTTTTGTCTCGTTTGGTAGGGGAAGTATCCCTCTAGTACCCCCTTCGACTAAAAGAAACGCGACTGTATGTAAACTTTGCAATTACCAAATTAGGCAATAGATTCAGCCTTCCCTGGTGTCACTACAATACAAATTTCCTATTCTTATTCTTTTCCTTGAATCTACAGGTAACAAACCCTTCCGAATTAGTCTTTCTTATTGGGTGTAATTGCTAGTGTCTCGAAGTTTCCTACTCCAGTTCTTTCCTTAACTACCTCTCACTTCCGTCTCTCCTTAGCTATTTGTTTTCGAGACACCGGCAAACACATACAACAAGATCTGATAATTCCCACTCCAAACAGAAACCTTAGAATTCATCCCCCAAAATTCACCCAAACTATCACCAAATCTTATACCCTTTCCCCTCTTATCTTTCGCCATGTTTGATGAACATCTCCTTGAGTTCGAAGAGTCTCTAGCCTCGCCTACTGTTTCTCATGAAATCCTTATCAACAACTTGAACATCAAAGTTGATTTGAACCGTTTCAGCCAGAAAATTTCTGATTCCTCCTTTGAATGCTCGCAAATCTCCGCCCTTTTTTCTGATTACGACTATGAGTCTGACGACATAGCCCCATGTGTTACCTGTGGATCTCTGGTTGGACAATCGTCTAAGGAATGCTGCCGTTCGTATATCGCCGACCAGAAATTAGGCTTTAGATCTCTGTTGGAGAAGAGCTATTGGTTGTCATTTTTTGAAGACCCATACAAGACCATAATCACGTTACCTAACTTCACCAAAATGGTGTTTTTAGAATACGAAGTTCCTTTCCCGCTTCGTCAATTAGTCTGGCAAAAATTGATTTTAGTCAGTCAAACAAGACAAAGTGACATTCCAGAAGTTTCTAAAATGATTTTCAAGAACTTCCAGCATTCATACAACCACGCCATTTCTAAGCAAATCAACAAAGACTTAACGAGAACATTTCCTTCAGTTTCCTTTTTTGAAAAGAGCACAACTGTTAAGGATCTCCTTACAGTCTTAAACGTGTATGCCAATTACGACTTGGAGTTGGGTTATTGTCAGGGATTACTCTTCTTGGTCGGAACCTTGTATCAGGCGTTCCAGAAACCGGAATTCACCTTCCATGCGTTGTGTAAAGTAATGGAAGCTGAACCGGAATTACGAAGCCTATTTGTTCCTGCAACCATGTCAGCTGCTCTCAACTTATGGTACAAACAATTCTTTGATATCTTCACTGCTGTTGACCCAGAGTTGGCAAACCATTTGATTAAATTTTGTGATTGCAAGATGTTCTTGTACCAATGGTGGTTGTCATTTCTGTTGATTAACACACCCAGCATGTATCTTAACCAGCGTGTGGTAGACTTCTGTCTCTTAGAAGGCTGGAAGGTTGGAATCTTTAAGATTTCTCTCGGATTGTTAACTTGGAACAAACCGATCCTCATGTCATTCTCTGAAGGAGACGAAGAAGTTGTGTACCAACATCTTTTGAACGAATCCAAATGGGGCAACATCAATAATAAGTTACAGTCATTTTTCGGCCAAACATTGACCTCTTGGGATGAGAAACTCTTCTGCTTTGAAAAGAGTCGCTCTCCATCTTCGGGCAAGAAATCCTCCCACAAAAGAACCCCAACAGCACTTGTTTTTGATTGTTTCAAGAACTTGACCGTAGCTGGTAACGGCTCTAGCACATCACCATCTTCATCCTCTTTGGAGCCAGTTGCACTTACGGTTGATCCTACAATTGGCAACAACAGATTCAGTCGCTCGTCTCTGTCATTTTCATCCACCAAAACCGACGTTGATTCAGTTTACTCTGATTTGCAAAGCACGTGCTCTTCCGACACTAACCGGTCGATTACTGACATGATGAAATTCTCCGGTAGAAAGTCGTCAAGAGACAGCTGCGGTGACTTCCCAACGGATGCTCCCGATGTGGAATCGCTCGTGCAAGAGAATCACATGTTGAAGGTTCTTTTAAAGAAGGCATACTCAAGTTTGCCAGACGAACAATTGCGCAACGAAATTGCACGTGTGGTTGACATGGCCAGTGTATAGTAGTTTCAGGCTCTACGGTAGTTAGTGCGAAGAAAGGTCGCGTTGCTATTGTGCTCATAACCACGAATAACATGAATATTTTTCCCACATAGAAATAAGAAAATAAAAACCAAAATTTTATAGCTATCGAACTATAGAATGTTTCCGTGACCTTCAGATTAAGACAGGAAAGGCAATAGCCAAAGCTCTCATCTATCGATGCTGTGCCTAAAGGGCGCACCTACACTCTTGTCCGGGTAACTCCACATCCATAGTGCCCACTCACTCCCAAAAATTTTGACCTACTCCACGTTGAGATTCTGTTCCACGGAAGAAACAGAAAGAAATATACACGGGTATGTAATCAATTCTCAAAGAGACACGTCCGTCTCAGTGGGCAGCACCAATGAGATTCCCTGTACCGCGTTTTGTACGCGTTCATTACTAACAAATCAATAGATAACTGTGCATTTACCGAGCTCGATACCAGACTACTGATTAGATCTGATACCATCTTCCAAAGCTTCCTATTTGCAATAAAATCCAAAGAAGACAGACAGATTTGCGCTGTTGTACCTAGCTGACTCAAGAATTAGAAACAGGAATCAGTTTTTAAAGTCAAGTTACGGTGGCGTAAGTTTTGAAAGTGCTTCCATCCACCTAAACCTCTAATCTTCCAAGATACAAGTGGAGCTGCTGATAAATAATCCAATTACAGTGACTTCGCATCCCGTTGCAAGCCCAAAGGGCACCAATTCAACTGAGAAATCAAATAACCAATCAAGAACTCCACCTGACGCAGTCTGTCCCCCTCAATTGGATAACGACGAACTTGGACAAGTGTTTTACAACCAAATTTCCATTTTATTGAGAACTGCTTCCTCCGAGAACTGGAAATCGCATACAAACCAGCTTATTAATCTCATTCAGCTTAAAGACGACGAAAGTATCCCATCTTTTTTCTACGTTTCTATTCTTGAATCTGCCTCGTGGTCTGCCAAAGAATCCGATCCATTCACTCCAATTGAACTTATTCTTAAAGAGTACTTGAACTATTTGAGTGAAAACCTTCACGAAATCTTTCTATTTGCCATCTGCATTGAAAACTGCTACCATAGTAACCAAGGCGATTTATACAAGTTCCTCGCACGCTATTGCACCAGTCCAATCTTAAAATTTGTATTCGTTGCTATCGCAGAAACTGTTGTTGATTCTCGTGCTAAAAAACTTATTGATCAGACTTTTGATAAAGTTATCGAATTCATTACCACAACTCCAAAGTTTCCTCCGAATTTCTCCAACATACTCATTCACTGCGTTCGTGCTACGCCCAATTATCCATTACTCCATAAGATCTTAATTTTCAAGCACTTGAAATCCTTAGACTCATTTGTGACTCCTACTCCTACATTCCACAGCAGCGTTTTAGAAATGTCATTCAAAGAATTAATAATGGAGGTTGGCCCAGAAAATTTATTGCCCGACAAAATCCTCCCCATTTTACTTCAAATGAAGAAAGATGAAGCTGATGGTAGCATCGCCTTGATTCTTGCGGAAGTTTTAATCCCTGGCTCCCAGGGCCTCTCCTCTACCAATGGCGGAGTGACAGAATTAACATTTGTTAACAACTTACCAGAAGCAAATGCGAAAGGTGCCCAATTACAAGCGTGTTTGAAAGAAGTTGAAGCAGACCGCAGCATAAATTTGAACTGGTTCAACATTTTTTCGAAAGTTCAGGAAAATCTATTCGATGCTTCCAAAAGGAACAGCCAACCATCGGTCGCGAGTATCACCCAGCTTTTATCAACGCTTGATTACAAAAAGGGTCTTATTGACATCTTCTTGAATTATGAGTGGTGGTTTGACAAGACCTTATTATACATGTTGCAGTCCATGCACACTCAACAAGGAGCGTTTGACATCATGAATCTGAAAAATCTCACTCTCTGTTACGAGGATGAGATAAACAATGAACCTGAACTCTTAAAATTTGTCAACATTGCGAAACTTGAAGTTCAGGTTATGTCAAAGATCAACTCACAAAGTGCCCAACAAACCAAAACACAGTCCGAAGGTGATAGAAAATTAGATTCATGGTTGACACAATTTTTCGATTTGCATTGTCGTATGGAACCCCACCACGTTATTGCTGGAGCTTTAACAATTCCTGACAAAAATGGTTATGTTCTTGACCGTATTGATCGTCTCTTTGCATTTATGATGGATCGCCCTTTGGTGGATGCTAATTTTGTTCAATTGGGAAAAGTTTTAAGAAAATTCAAAGAGTTGGATATACAATTAGCCATTGCCAAGTTAATCGAATATTACACCAACAGAGTTAACAGCGAATCCCTCACTAAGGTGGTTCATGCTGCTACTTCCTTCGATTTATTTGATGAATTCTTGAAGAAAGCAAGCACTATGACTTACAACTTGTATCTCACTTTCGCTATCGAAGCTTCTAACTTTGGATTTGACTGCAAATCTTTAATTGAGAATGATATCAAGAATCCGAAGTTAACGAACACCGTTTACCAAGCACTTCTCGAAATATTGGAAACAAGAGCTGCCCAAGATTTCGAAATTGGCCAACAACAACAACAGCAACAACATTCAACTGAACCTCAGCCTGTCACACAGTCCAAGGCATTGAAAGTTTCTGTGGTTTATACTCTCTTGGAAATATTGAAAGGCTCACAAGGTTCTGTTGATAGTGAGAGATTGAAGAACCTTCAATTATCGTTGTTGACAACTTATCCAAGACTCATTAATTTTGGAACAGGTCATGATAAAGCAATTTTAGCCAATGAGGAAATGTATTCAAATATTTTCCCTCCACAAGTTGAGCAAGAAATGAAAGCATACTACTCCAAAATGTACAATAAAGAAATGGAGATTAAAGAAATTGTTGATATGCTTACTAAAATGAAAACAAGTGACGTCCCACATGACCAGGATGTGTTTGCATGCATGATCCATTCTTTAATTGATGAATATAGATTCTTTTCAGAATATCCTTTGACAGCTTTAGCTTCAACTTCTTTGTTGTTTGGAGCTTTATTACAAAGGGACCTCATTCAGGGTACGGCTCTTACAGTTGCACTTAATTTTATTTGGGAATCTTGTAATCAACCGCAAGACTCTCATTTATTCAAGTTTGCTTTACAATCCTTGTACAATTTCAAGTCCAGATTGCATGATTATCCAATCTACTGCAAACACCTTTTGAAATGTCAATCACTCTCAGCACATGCCAAGATGTATCAAATTGTTAAAGATGCATCGAATGGGATTCCATGTCCAGACACCAATAGCCTGCAAACAACCCAAAATCCAGAATCTGGAAACCAACAAACTCCACCAGGAATCACATACAATTCGATTTCGGCTATTCAAAAGACAGTTGGATTTGTTGCACAAGGAGATCCAAATGAATCAATCTCGGACAAGCTTTTGTTCTGTGTTAATAACATGACATCTGATAACATGCCAGAGAAACTCAGGGAGATTCAGGAGAATCTTACTGAGAAATACTTTTCATGGTTTGCAAACTATCTTGTGACTGAAAGAGCAAAAACCGAACCAAACAACCACAACTTGTATGCCAAATTAATCTTTTCATTGGACAACCCAATCCTCTATGAATATGTGTTAAACACCACTCTTCTTGAAGTGGATCACTTACTCAAGCATTTCAAGGATACAACCATGGAGAGGTCCAACTTGAAGAACCTTGGCGCTTGGTTGGGAAAAATCACCCTTGCTAATGACAGACCTCTCAGAAGAGATCAAGTGGCTTTAAAGTATCTTCTTGTTGAAGCGTTCGATTTCAAGACGTTGCCAGTAGTCATTCCATTTGTCTGTAAGATTTTGGATCAGGCAAGTCATTCGAAGATTTTCAGACCTCCTAACCCATGGATTCTAGGCATCATGAAAGTTTTAGTGGAACTTTATGAGTGCGCTGATTTGAAGTTGAACTTGAAATTCGAAATTGAGGTGTTGTTTAATCTGTTTGGTATGAAGGTTAAGGATGTTGAGGCATCGACTCTCGTTCGGACCCACAACCCAAAGCCAGAAGCATTAGCTGCAATTTTCGGCCTTCGTCCAGATCCAAAGAGTGTACAAAGTGAAATGGCAAAGATGACTCTTGGTGGACAAGATCAATCATTCCAAATGCAACAACAATTGCAACAACATGCTGCTTTGCTTCAACAACAGCAACAACAACAACAGCAAGCACCACCGGTGCAGCATATGCAACAGCAAATGAGACAAATTGACGAGCATATCCCACAACCTCCAGGAGCCAACAGATTAGACGCTACATTTAGCAACTTGTCTGGAAATACGGTATTCACCCAAAATCCGAACTTGAGGCGTGCATTCCAAGCTTCTCTCGCACGTGCTGTCCGTGAATGTGCTGTCCCTATTCTTAGTAGGGTTTCTGAAGCAGTTTTGACAACAACTGATACTTTGATTAGAAAGGATTTCGCAACAGAGGCGGATGTGACGAAGTTTAGAAAGAGTTACCAAATCTTGGCTCATCAATTGGCTCATAGTATGGTGGTCTGCAGTGGAAAGAAAATTTTAAGTGAAACAATAGAAGCAACCATGCTTCAATTATTGGGAAACCAGTTGAATCCTAACGATCTTCCATTGGCAGAATTGAACTTGGCAATCCAATCCAATATTGATCTTTGTGTTGATATTGTCGAAAAGTTGGCAGCAAGTAACATCAATGAGCTAATTGAAGAAAGAATGCGTCCTCAAGTTCTTGCACGTGAACGTCATAATCCTGCTAAGCCATTTTTAGACGAAAATGTTTCTGAATATTCACTTCATTTGCCACCTCCATTGGGCTTACAACCTGATGGACTTCGTGATACTCAACTCAATATTTATACAGGGTTCGGGACTAATGCTTACACTATGCGTGCAGAGCAAGGACCAACGGCCCCGCAAGTGTCACAAGTACATGGACAAGCAGTCCCTGCTACTCAAATCCCTCCAGCTCAGGAGCCTTTGCAGAGAAACAATATCGGTATGCCTACTCCTGTGGCTGCTTCTCAAATGACGCCACAACAAGCTGTGTCCAACTTGCAGCAGAATGACGCAGTCTCTTTAGACCAATTATTCAGTATTGTGACTCAATTGTGCGAAAAGGCGATTCTGTTGTTGGCTGGAATCAAGGAGACTAGTATGAGTGAACTTGGCGCTGATCACCCAATTTTACAAACACTTACGCAAGCGTTATCTCTCTCTCAAAGCAATGCCTTGAAGCATCCAGAGTTGTTGCTCAAAGTTGCGCAATATGCTGTTAATTGCTTATTCACTCAAGTTCACGAGAACCCAATGAGCAATGAAATCTATGTTGTTATTTTGGACAAGTTGTGCGAGTATTCTCCATCTACAGCAAAGGATGTCACTTGGTGGATGGTACATTCAGTGGATCAAAGAAAATTCAACATGCCTGTCATTTTCTCATTGTTGAAAGTTCAATTGGTTTCAGCGTTGAGATTGGACAGCTCCATCGGAAAATTGATTGCGGACTCGAATAGCCCAGTGCTTGTTAAATTTGCTTCCGGTTTGTTGTTGAATGTATTCAACTCGGATTCACCACGCCCAATTGCCTTAAGATCAGAATTTGCTTGTACATTAAGTGCCCTTCATGATTATGTTCCCGGAGATTCAGAGGATCATCAGCAGGCAGCTGCTTTGAGAGATGAAATGTTCGAAATGCTCAAAAACTCCAAAATCCCTACCCTTCCAGCTGTTGAAAAGAGCTCGACACAGGGTTATGTTCAAATGGGATACGTTTTTGCCGAATGGGTCAAACTTTTGGCACATGGCGACCAAACCCCAGAATTGGAAAAGAAGTTCATTGATAAACTTTTCTACACAGGTATTTTGACAGACCCAAGTAAGTTTGAGTTGTTTTTCAAGGCTGCAACTGAAATCTCAACCACAGCATTTGCAACTGAACATGAGATTAGAAGCCGTACTCAAAGAGAAGTGTATCTTTCCGTGGACTCTTTAGCAGCATTGATTGTTAAGGTAACGTTACGTTTCAAGAAGGAAAACACAGAAGAAGCAATTGAGTATTTGAAGAATATTTTAGACATTGTTGTGTTGGTCATGGTCAATGAACACGAAACCTCTAAGGTTACCTGGAACGAGAGGGCTTATTTCAAGATTTTCTCGTCTATCCTATGCTTGTGGAATGATACCTCTGTGTTGGATGCAACTGCAACACAACATTTGGATCATTTATTCTACCCCGTGATTGGAGAAATGTTTAATTCCGTGCAACCTATCATCTATCCTGGTTTCACTTTTGCCTGGATTTCTTTGATTGCTCACCGGATGTTTTTGCCAAGATTGCTTGACTTACCAAATAAGCAAGGATATAATGTGGCTGTGAAATTGCTTACGGCTCTTTTGAAGTTCCAGAGTGTCTATACCAAAGATGAGTCTTCTCATCACGATGTGATGCATGTTATCTTCAAGGCTATAAATCGTATCTTCACTGCGTTAGCACATGATGATCCTAACTTTTTGATTGAATGCCACTACCAGTTAGTGGCAGCAGCCCCACCAGGTTACATCCAACTTAAGAACATAATCTTGGCGGCTACTCCTACAGAGGAGACATACGTTAGTCCATATTCAGTGAGTTTGAATATTGATGAATTGCCAGGCTGTGACGAGACTCCAGGTGTCTTTTACCAACCAATGGATGATCTTATCAAGGTGGGGTTGAAGAAACCAGTGGAGAACTTCTTGCGTATTCCTGCGCCTGCTTTGATGAGAACTATTTATGGAGGTATGAAGTTAAACCATCCGACTGATGTGGCAGAGATTGGATTTGACACCATTCATTTCAATGTGAAGCTCATCAACGCGTTGGTTCTCCACATTGGATCTACCGCTCAAGAAGGAATACTGAGTACATCAGCAAAGAATTTCAATGTGAAGTCTTCTCAAGCGTCCTTGATCATTGATCTCTTAAACCTTGGCAATATGGAGTTTAAGTATCACTTGCTCGGTGCCATTGTTAACCAACTTAGATATCCAAACTCTCAAACACAATGGTTTGCAAGTCTTTGCAGTCGGTTGTTTAGCATGGAATCTCTCTGGCAAAGCCCTGAAATCCACAGCCAAGTACAGGAGATCTTGACCCGTGTTCTTCTTGAAAGACACTTGGTCAACAAGCCACACCCATGGGGTCTTTCACTACTCCTCACACAATTGCTCTCTAAAGATAGCTACAAATTTTTCTCGTTGCCGTTTGTGAAGAACGCCGGCACGGAAATGAAGATTGTTTTTGAAGCGCTTGCAAGAAACTTCGGAACCTGATTTGCAACGATTATGAATGCTTCAATGAAGTGTTGATTGTATAGAAATCACTATGTATATTAATGTACCATTTAAATTATTTTGCGCGCCCTCGTATGGGAATCCACACGACAAAATGATCTGAGGGTTGAAAAAAACAGGCGCTGGCGCTTAGTATTTGTAACTACACGTTTGAAACAGCGGAATCTTCACCTGAATTTTAGGAAGGCTCAAGCGGAAAAGATACCAGCAGGAAATAGAGACAACAATTCATCTGTTTATTAAAGAAAACAATTGAAAAAAAAAAAGGAGGAAAGAAAGAGAGAACAGCAAAAACAAGTCATGTCTAGAGTAAAGAGAATTGCTAAAGAACTCGAGGAATGCCGTCAAGATTCCAAATCAGGAGTTTCGATCGAGTTGGTCAGTGAATCTGATTTGACCCATTTAATTGGTTACTTCAAGGGTCCTCCAGGAACGCCTTATGAAGGAGGATTGTTCAAAGTGGACATCAACATTCCAAATGAGTATCCATTCAAACCACCTGTGATGAAATTCTTGACGAAAATCTACCATCCAAACATTTCGTCTGTGACCGGTGCTATCTGCTTAGACATTTTGAAGGATGCTTGGACTCCAATTTTGACGTTGAAATCGTCATTGATTTCCTTACAATCTTTGCTACAATCGCCTGAACCAAACGACCCACAGGATGCAGAAGTGGCCAAGCATTACATCAGTAACAAGAAGTCGTTTGAAGAGACCGCCGCGTACTGGACTAAGGTGTATGCATCGGACGACAAACTGGGGGCGCAGGCAGAACTCAGTGACTCGGCCTTGTACGGAATTGATGATGAAATCGTGTGTCAATTTGAAAACATGGGCTTTGCAAGGGCCACCACCATCGACGTGTTGAGAAGAATGGGAATCAAGTCTTTTAATGGGGTCACCAACAAGGCTGATGTCGAGAACAGAATCTTGGAGGAGTTGTTGAGAGAGACTAGTTAGGCAAGTTATGAAGTCGGGCGAAGTTTGGTTGTACGGCTAGTTTTGCTTGTTGGCTTGATTCAATACTTTCTATAATAATCTGTCGGTCTCATGTCTAAGGTATAATTTTCTAGTCTATGCAATTCTTCAGTATTTTCTCTAGATTTTCTGTTAGTCTGAATACTCCAATTCTTGACACATGTCAGACACTTCTATAAGAATGGCTAGCGCATTTCTAAAGACGCTTGACTAAAAACCACTCACACAATGAAAATTAGTTCACACATTCACTGTAATTATTTGAATCCTCACTGACATGCCCTCTCCGTCACCTCTCGGCCAACCACACGTTTGCTTAGTGCGCCCCATAGTCTATATCCACTTAGTCATGAGGTTTTCTAATTATATAGAAGCGGTATAAAAATGTAATTGTACCATAACAATGCTCTGAAGGTTTCCTACCCATTCCACCTAATTTTCTAATGCAGACTCTCTACAAACTCTCTAAACATTCAATACTAAGTCTCAATACTAAGTCTCAATTCTCCCACTAATAGTTCTCACTAATCCTCTACACTATACTAATTCTCTACTAACTCTCTATACTAATTCTCACTAATTCCCATTAATTCTCCCTAACACTCTACCAACACTCTGCAAATCCAACCCCAACTCTTCCAACTCTTCTTTGTGTCTCTTATTCTTTTTGTTGTTTTTCCTGGCCATACGAGTCTTTTCTTCTAGTACGCATTTTCATCCGGTCACCTCCGGTCACACTGAACCTCGGATTCCACTTTTCTTTACCGTCCACCACCATCTCCAGCATCTTCACCTCTCCATCTTCATCTCCATCTTTCATCTTCACCTCTCCATCTTCATCTCCATCTTTCATCTTCATCACTTCAGCCGTGTTCCCGGTCTGTGCACTCCAAGGGGAAATTTTCAGTCGCACTCAAAGTCAGATCACACTCACCAGATTGCACTGTGCAAATCACCATCCATACAAATGAAGCCAGGAGAAGAGAACCTGACTCTGGCAAACGCCCCCGAAGAGACAAAACCCTTGTCGCCTTCAACTATCGGCTGGTTGTTTATCCGGAAATATTATAGCACATACACCACGGACATTGGCAAGCTTTTCGGCTTCTATGATTCTGAGGCGGTTCTTCATCAATACAACTTTCCCGGCGCCGGGAAGAAAACTTTCAACATGGTCAACGGTTATGACGCAATCAAGTCCTACTACTTGCGCCAAGCGGAAGATACTGAGAAGAGCAAGATTGTCATTGAGTGGGCCGATATCCAGACGTCGGTCGAAGGGTGCATTTTGATCCTCGTGACCGGATCGTGGAAGAAGGGAAGTTCGGTGCTTTGGCAGTTTGTGCAGAGTTTTGTTTTGAAGCCCAAGGACAAAAACGTCTACGATATTGCGAACGATGTCTTGCGCTTCATGGACCTCAGTGAGGCGTACCATACTGACGATGTCAGTGCGGAGATTAAGGCCAATGGAACTGCGGAAACCGCTGCCACAGACGTAGAAGCTGCAACAGCTGCTGCCATTGGAACTAAGAATGGAACTACAGAGAAGGCCATCAAGTACAGCGACCGGTCATCAGACGTGCTGGCCGCAGCTGCACCAAAGCCGGAGGGCCAACCTGAAAATGGCGCGGAGCAGATCTCAGAACAAAAGATGCTGGCAGTTGCTGCGCCATCAGCTGTGCCAACGACTGCGCCAACGACTGCGCCAGCGACTACGCCAACACCTGTGCCAGCGACTGCGCCAACGACCACGCCAACGACCACGCCAACGACCACGCCAACAGCTGCGCCAACAGCTGCGCCAATGTCCACGCCATCTCTGGCAACCACTGCTGCGGCCGCACCGGCTCTGGAAACCGTAACTCTGGAACCGGCCGAGCCAGCAAAGGAAGCGTCGGCACTGGAAGCCACAGCTAATTCATCCTCGGACGTATCTGCTTCAGTATTAGGTACTACGTCCCCTGTCGCTAACGGAACCGCTCCTAAGCCGACGTGGGCAAACTTGGCGGCCATCGAACCCAAATTTCCTACCAAAAGTGCTGCAGTTGCTTCGCCTGCGGTGACTAAGGCGCCTGCTCCTGTACTTGCTACAAAGAAATCTTCTTCCCCATCTGCACCGCATCATATCCCGAACACCAAGTTTAAAAAAGAGGAATGGTATCCCATCTATATCCGCAACATTGAAGTAGAAGAAGAGGAACTAAAGAATGCGTTGATCAAGAGGTTTGGAGACATCAAATACTTCAAGAAGAATAATAAGACAGCATTGTGTGATTTCAGAAACAAGGAAGACCAAATCAAATCCTTGGAGGCCAAGGAAATCGTCATTGGAACCAACACGGTCTTGTTGGAGCCTAGAATACAGAAGGTGTACAATAAGGCTGATGTTAAGAAGGACAAGAAGCAGTTAAAAAAGCCTACTATCAAGGCCAAAAATTAGAGAGAACACTCGAATTCAAGAATAATAGATGACATACTTGGTGTACAATGAGTAAGTGATGTAATGTATACTCAGCGCCTACCAACAGAATCTTGTAAAAGTAAGTGAAGGTTTCCTTCGAGCATTCTACGTTATTCTACCCGTCAGTCTGTACGTGACATCTCAATACCTCCCTGAGCCGTACACAACGTGTTTCGAAGTAATCACATGCATATGATTTATATATGTACAAGTCATTGGTCCTAGTACCATGCATCGTCTCTCTTCTTTTTAACCTCTCTTCTCTTTCATCCTCTTCTCCAGTAACTCATCATTCTATCTTTTAACCGTGATAGTAATGTCCTAAGCTTCTAGTGTGCGAGTAATCCTAGTAACCTCTTCTCTTTGCATCGGTCACTTGCGCCATCAAGTCCGAGAACCCCTTGGCAAATTGCTTTCTCCACCATCTTCTGTGCTTTTCCTTTCTGTACTTAGCAGGACGCATGTATCGTTTTTGCAATTGCCACTGGCCTCTGATGTTGTTGCTCTTCAATATCGAATACACATTTCCGATAGCGTAGGCAACGTTGTTGAACTTGACATCGACGCATCTTCCACTAGCTGGTCCGGTGATGTTGATCGCCTTGGCCACCTCACGTGGGTCCTTTGCTGTGCTGCCAAAAGTGTAGTCGTCGTATGATTTACGCAGGCTGTTTGCTTCCTGAAGATCAGGAGAGTTGGCGATCAACTCGTCGATATCGAAAATCGTGCTAGCGTTCTTCTTATTACCAGGCGTCTTCTCGTTGGCCTTGAGTTGGTCAAACTCATTGAACGACCGCAATGTGCCGCTCAAAAATCTCACAGGCGTACACCGGGCGCTGGTGCAACTTAGGAGCCCGTTCTGCTTTCCCAAAACGCTTCTAAACATGTTTGTTGATGGCTTGGCGCTTCTGTTTGGGGTATCTGGTAGGAACGAAAAAAAAATCTTGTTAAGAGTTCGCGCAGCGTGCGAAACTCAACTGTGTAGCATAATGTGGAGTTGCGGCACGATACAGGTTCACTACAAGATCCGCCGTTTCACCCGAGCAAGACCGTTGCAGCTTTATTTTTTCTTTTTTCTTCCTCTCCAATCTTTTTCCTTGAATTCTCCCTGGCATTAAATTTGCGTTGGATTGCATTTGTTCGGGACCAAACTGTGCTGGCCTCTGTTTCTGGCAGCTAACCGAACCCACCCCTGAGGAATTACTAAAAATTGCATCCTGACTTGATTGCCTTCAAAATAAAAAATAAAAATAAAAACAATTCATTCGATTCCGTTCGCTCTTCTAAATGACAGTGATCAACAACGTCTTGGTACAGGTCCACGGCGTGGCTGCTTTCAAGATCCCCCCTGGCGAGGCGTCGCTATCTAACTGGAACACAGATGACTCTAATATTGTGTGGAGAGGGAGTCTCCGACTTATAGAACAAGAAGTCACGGATACAGATACCGCGTGTGCGATTTTCGAGGGCCTAAGATTGAAACTAGAACTATACAATAGAGAGCGGGTGAGTCTGCTACTGGAGGAGTTTTCGGAGACTGAAACGGAAATCCCGTGGGCTGAAGTATGGTACAATCCTTTCCTGCAAGAAAACAACTATTGCATAGCCAACAATGGCGAAAGTACCATCACATTTTGTCAGGAGTCGCCCAAATATTACCGCATCATTACACAGATACCTGGTACTGGATACCATCCGGTTAAGAATGCTTTAAATGAGAAGGGCCTGATACTTCAAGTGGCATTGGGGTTGAAATTCGAGGATCTGTATTCTGCCATTTCTTTTGCTGAGGCTTTGAAACTCTACTGTCAGAGGTTTCGAAGCTTTGAGAACAGCTGTCTGTATGATAAACATCTATCTGATTTGCAGCAACGGATAATAGATGATCTCAGACTTCCGAACAGCGAGGACTCATGCGAAAAGTCACCATCCTCTGAGTTAGACGACGACGAATTTGGCGGTTTTGTTGGAGCGTCGTATGACTAATGACCTACTCATATAGATTGCAAGAGCTGAGACGGCCCTTAGCTTTCGGAAAACTTCACGTTACTAATGAATCTTCTGTTTCAGAAGAACTATGCCTAGCCACGTGCTACAAAGAAGCAACCGAACTCATATGCTATTAAGTGTGTATATCCATGTACCCTATTTCTTCTTTTTGTAGTACATCTTTTGGATCAATGGATGATGCTGTTCCCGGAGTTCCTTGTTCTTATTCTTGTTGTACTCAATGTATGCCATGTCCTCTCCGCCTGCCAACCCAGCAAGCGAACCAGCACTTCTGGAAGCGCCGCTGGTATCCTGTTTCAGTCTTCTATCCCTTGGCATGAAGTTTGTATCTTCATCGTCGCCAACTTCCACTCCAGCGGCATCTTCATTCTTCAACAACACCTGCTGTAACAATTCCCTTCTTTCACGTGTTGTGGAGTACGCTAAATCAGGCAATTCTTCCATTCCACTAAGATGTGTAATCACCTTGAACGCATAACCTTGATCAACTAAGAATGCTTGTCTTTTAGTAGAATAATACATTTCCTGGGTGTCCTTGGAAACAAGAGAATAGAAAAATGCATTGAAACCTTCATCGTTACGTCTCTTAGCACGTAAAATCCGTCCCAACCTCTGGGCCTCTTGTCTTCTGGAACCATAATGGGACGAGATCTGGATTAAGCATGTTGCTTCGGGCAAATCAATGGAAGTATCTCCAACTTTGGACAAGAAAATGGTGTTGACTTGATCATTGTGCTGAAAATTCTGTAAAATGGTCATACGCTCTTGCTGTGGCGTTGATCCATAAATAAATGGCTTACCCAATTTCAAAGCGTATTCTTGTAAAGCGTAGACATTATCACTGAAGACAATGATCTTGTCTCCTCTTTTCTCATGGTAATGGATCAAGAATTGGCATGCTTGGAACTTTGTCGGGTTCATGATGTATAGAAGCATCCGTTTTCGAGCAGACTCTCGTAAATACTCTTGATAGAATTCCGCTGTCATAGGACACCAAACTTCCGCACATTGGACATTCGCAATATGCCCTTTTTGGGCAAGCTCCATCCAATTGGCCTCGTACAACTTTGGTCCAATCAAGAAATTCAAGTCGTAAATCTTTTCATCCTCACGAACCAATGTGGCGGTAAGTCCTAGCTTGGCGTGAGCGGCAATTGTACTAACCACTCTTCTAAACATAGCTGCTGGGACAACGTGAACCTCATCCAAAATAATGAAACCCCATTCCCTTCCGGTTAAGAAATCCATCACCTTCTGAGAGTCGTGGGATCTGTTTCTTGTATTGGCCACCATCGAATAAGTGGAAACAACCAAACCAGCATCACTTGAAAACATCTCCTTGTTCTCTGATGTGAAAACAGCGACATTCTCAGGCTGGATGGTACACCATTGTAAGAATTGCTGTCTCCATTGCATAACTGACACCGACGACGTGCACAAGACAATCACAGACTTCTTTATAGTACATGCAGCAGTGATTCCCACCAAGGTTTTACCTGCACCGCAAGGAAGCACAATGACTCCTGATCTTGCACGTCCATTACCGAACATCTTGGATAAAGATTTCTCTTGATATGGTCTAATTTGAGTTGATGGTTTCAAGTCAATATCAAGATTGGCGTTCCTGTCATCGTTACGGAAGTCGTACTCTTCTAAGACGGGGTATTCAATGTCAGTACAACGCTTTTTCACGATTTCAACAGATTCACTAGCAATCTCAAACGAATGAACAGTATCAAGATCGTCATCCTCCTCCTCGGCGCTTTTCTTACCAACAACAGATGCAAAAATGTCATCTGCTGACTTCTTTGCTTCACCTTCCGCCGGTGGTTTGACTCCTGGGATTACCAAATCGCCCTGTGTTGGTGCAGATGATTGAAGCAAGTTGCTTGACTCTTCGGTGGACAGTTGTACACGCAATGGCCCAATAATCGGATCAGACAAAAGCATTTGCAAGATATCTGCCTGTGTGCTCTCCACAAAGTAACGATTGTGTTTTAAAACAAGCTTAACCTTACCAAACTTCACAGTGGCCTCTCTAATAATCTTAAGAAAGGACTCTGGTACCGGAGTCTTTGAAAGTCTATTAAGAACGGCGATAATGTCATCAGTCTCCAAACCAACAGACACAGCCGCATACAAAGAATACAATGTGATTGCGTATTCATGGATATGAGACGGACGAGAACGGGGCTCTGCGACAGTAATTAAGAAGTCCTGTGCCTGCTCTGCCAACGCCGAAAATGATTCCAAAATGATTCTTCCGTCAGTTGGAGAAATCCAAATTGGTCTTGAAAAATGGTCAGGCTTCAATTTCAAGTACAGAAAGTCCATTCGGCCGAACGTTTTGGAAACAGCATCAGGAACATAGTCTGGTGGAATGTCTGGAGTTATCTCCACCAACTGGTCTTGAGAGTATTCGTCATCACTTAATTGCTGGTTTATGACGTCAATAGCCTCATCTGCTTTCCTTTTTTTATTAGCAGCGGCAAGAATATCGTCTGAAGGTGTCTTTGGTTTTGCCTTTGGCGCTGGTCTCTTTCTCTTGGGATTTTGTCCGCCATAAGCGTAATCGTCGTCCTTGGATTTCCTGGTATATTCTTCCTCATCAAACGCATCTGAAGAGTCGTCCGAGAAGTTTCCTCGCTCAAGTTCGGCGTAATTCACTCTGGACATGACTAGAGTATTCGGATACAACAGGAGGCGCTTTAAGGATGATCTATATTGGTATATGCAGGTGCTTACAAACTGCAGTGATGAAAGGAACTCAAAGACGAAAGACAAAAAGAAAAGTTAAGTTCTAAGCGAGAGTGTATTGTAATGCAGTGCTATTTCATATGCCATTGAACACGAGATTTCCATAAATACTAGTTTGTGGACTATGTCTCTATAATGATGAAGGCATGGGTGCGAAGGGCGAAAGCTGTGATGGATGAAGAATAGACCCAAAATTTGATGTTGACGCTTTAATAGAAACGAAAAGAATGTGCACTTAGTCGTTGTATTCATCGGCATTATGTCTATTCAGGAGCATCTTCACAGAAAGCGCCGAAGTAGATCAGGACCCGAGTCACATGATTTGCAATAAGAAAAAGATTAGCCTGTTTGATCATTGATTCGTTAGGTTAAGCGACATTGAAAAGAATTAAACTCCTCAGTCATAGTCAAATAGTTCTTCATTTTAATTAAATACATCAGGCGGATATGAGCGTCTCTTCTAACGCCCGGTTTCCGGTTCCCCAATGGTTTGCTGTAGTGCATAGATCGAATCGATTCAAAGATTCGATCCATTCAAATTCAATGTGGATGGGGTCAGTTGGGCAAGTGAATCTCGAACAGTCCAGTATTGAGAGTTCATGATCCCATTAAAGATTTGGAATTGAATTCGAGACTGAATCGTACCGGCGACTCAATTTAACCAGAAACTGAATTATTTCAATTTTGGAACCGAAAATGCAATATGGTTCACTATGTATCCAAATTTGGAGGCAACTGACGCTTCGATCAACTTCTGAATTTCTTCAACGTAATGACTCCGATTCCATTCTTAAGCCACGTTTTTCTTCGTTAACAGATAATAATGAACTTATTTGTTTCAATCGCGGGGGTACTGATTTTGAAATCGATTGCCGCCAATCTATTGCAGCCAATCTATTGCAGCATAACCAATTGCACCAAACCAATTGCACCAAACCAATTGCACCAAACCAATTGCAGCCAAGTGTTCCATTGAGATGGAGTTGCTTATTTCATGTTAGCCAGGCTCCTCCTCTTGTGCATCGTTCAACAGTTCAGCACACACAGTCGCCGACTCTTGATTCAGCTCCTGTTCAACACCATCCTTCCCTTCTTCACTCGATGCTTCATTCCCTTGATCGTCATCACGGAACCCGTTTTCCTCTGCCCAGAAACGAAGCACATCCGCAAAAAACTCATCACTCAATTTCTCTTGTTGATTCTTTCTCCCTCGCTGAAGCGAACGTTTCGTTCGAATCGCAGGCAACATCGTGACGGGATTTTCTCCCCGTAGACATTTGAGATAAAACTTACGAGGAGTATGGTCAGTGTATAATTTGAAAACTCTGCAAAAATGCCATTTTGAGAGTCCCACTTTTTTTGCCACCAAATCGACGGAAAACGGCTCATTGGTGGTGGCCGCTTTGGTGAAAATCGCACAAGCTTTCACAATACATTCCCGGCTTCTGTTCCAGCCCTCGGTGACGTCGGGCTTGCATCTTTGACATGGTCTGAATCCTTTTTGTGTGGCTTGTTCGATTGTTTCGTAGAAAACGACATTTTGTTTAAGAGCCACTCTGGAGCTGCACGTGGGACGACATACAATACCGGTGGTGATAACGCAGTAGACGAAACGGCCTTCTGCTTCAGGGTCTCTTGATTTCACTGCGTTGTATCGGGACTCGAAATCCAGAAATTGTTTCGACATTTGATATGTCGTACCAATTGCATGGGATTGGTTCTTCTTTTATTTTTTTTTTTTTTTTGCTCTCAATATCCCGCAGCCGTTCCTATGATTCATTTTAGTGAGGGCAAAAAAGGATCACGGTCCCACATTCTCGTAGATAGTGACTCATCTACACAATGACAAAAAAAATTAAAAATATTAACCATTTATTAAACATGTATGCAGAAATAAAAAAAAGACAATGCTATCAAGATCTCAATCAGTAAACTTGTATGAGCCACTAGCCATGGTGATTGAGCCTCCCTTATATGCACCTCTCTTCATCTTATTCTTGTTCTTTGTGAAGTCCTTTCCTCTGACTTGCATCAACTTTTCGTTGGCCATTTCTCCCCATGTACCAGCAGCGCCTTTGTAGGTGTTATCCATCAAAGTCTGGTCCTCGAATGAGATCTTGGAGCGTTCGATTCTGGAGAAATGTTTTCTTTGGCCAGGCAACAATTCAGGCTCTGGAGTGGCACTGAGCACCTTGGTTTTCTTTGGCTGTGGCTCTTCGGATGATTCTTCGGCCTGTCTCTTTGCGGGAGCTTCGGAGGAGGAGGAAGAGGAGGAGGAGGAGTTGTCAGAGTCGCTGTCAGAGTCGCTGTCGGAATCGGAGCTAGAATCGGAGTCGGATTCGCTGTCAGAACTAGAGTCGGAACTAGAATCGGAGCTGGAGTCGCTGTCAGAACTAGAATCGGAACTAGAATCGGAGCTGGAGTCGCTGTCGGAACTGGAGTCGGAATCGGAACCGCTGTCAGAACTGTCGGAACTAGAGTCAGAGCTCGAGGAACTGTCGCTGTCAGAACTAGAGTCGTCCTTCTTTTGTTCCACTTCCTTGTCAGCAGCAGCTCCAGCTGGCTCGGTTTCCTCAGTCGAGGACTCTGAGTCCGAGTCAGAATCGGAATCAGAATCAGAATCAGAATCAGAATCAGAATCAGACGATGAAGACTCAGATGATGAAGACTCAGAGTCTGAGCTGGAATCAGAATCAGATGATGAAGACTCAGAGTCTGAGCTGGAATCATCAGATGACGATGACTCAGAGTCAGAACCTGACTCGGACTTGTTGTCGCCCTCTTCACTGGTCATAGAAGCAGTTTGAGAGCTGGCGTCGCCCATTTCAACGTCACTGTCGGAGTCGCTCAGTTCAACCAAAGTCTCCAAGTCGCCAGCAACCGATGGCAAAGAAATGTCGTTCTTTTTGATGTATTTGTCCAAGGCTTTCGCGACATCCTTCAAATCATCGTCCGCTTTCAAAAAGCTGGAGATGTATGCTAAAACGATTTCTTTGTTGGCCATTGCAATGCGAAGAAAGATCACTGTGATGAGATGAGCTTGACTTTTTTTTTTGACTAGTCTCGCGTGCAATTCCATGATCACGTGACCTAATGTTCTTTTTCTTTCTTTTTCCATGTGCAGAACACCCACCAGTACCTCCTAAAGTTTATATCCTGGCATTGGATCCACAAATGGAAATACTGGTGGGGATGCTAAGCGCCACTTACGAAGTATTTGGCTGAAGATCTCCATAAACTGCGCTGGTACTTCGCCATGGAAAAGGTGGTTCTGTTCTTTTGCAGGAAATGTCTCAGAGTGAGGGATGGTGGACTCTATTAACGATTGCGACATTCTTCCTGCCCCATCATATTCGCTCACAATGTTATAAATGGGAACGTAGATGTGAGGGAAAACGCACGGCATACTTGCGGTGGCTTGTATCATCCCACAGTACGTAATGAATGTCTGTAATTGAGGTGTATTGAGACGCACGTGACCCTGATTATCTCCCATATGGTCCGGATATTCATCCGCTAGCAAATTAGCAAGAACGCATCTGTCCATTTTGCGGTAGAAGGATTTCGTAGCCATATAGTCCCACACTACTGAAGCCGGATCCTGGTTGGGTCTTATGTCAAACTCTGTCTCCATGTACCCTTTTTGCATCCAGCCCTGAAATGGATGATAGTTATATGCAGTAGTATCTGGGCTAAGACAGCAAACGGGATTCACAACTATGCAACAGTCGAAGAGACTTTGTTTTATGTAGGTAGCGTACAAGGCAGTCATCCCGGCCATTGAATGGCCCACAAGGATAGTTTTAGCTGGTACCAAGCTGGCAGATTCTGTCTCGGCTATCTTAAGTACGTCAAGGGCATTATCCCGCCAATCAAACACCTTACCTAGTTTTCCACTGTTTATTACTGCAGAATGGGCATGGTTTACGCTGTCCATAGCTAATACGACGTTCACGTGAATTCCGAGGGTGTGGCCGTTTCTGTAGAGCCAGTCAATGTGGTAATGCCAGATTCCCTTATTCATGCCAGTTCCATGGAGGAAAATGAAATTTACGGCGGTTGTGCCGGCTGGGGTGGCGACATCAGTTTGGTACTTTCGGTAGCATACTTGAAGAGCGTCTTGTGGCTGCCCAGGCGCTAAGGAATTGGGGTATCTGGGAAATGAAGCTCGGGTCGATTTGGAGGTTATTGAATAGCCAATTGGGTTTGGGCGAAGACTCTTGTTTGACAATTCGAAAACTCCAGAGAGATCAGACCACATCGGAATCCTTGTTTGTCTTCTATAATCTATTGAGGATTACTTTTTAGAAACCTCGTACTAAATTCTATTAGTTATGACGTATTGGGTGTACTGGTGTGAATCATGGGAGACCTCCGCACTCTGTGATCCCCACTCCCGCAACTTGATTATCCGTGGAAAGAAATGCAGAGAGAGATGCGTATGCACAGAAGACTTCGCATGTGTTTTAATGCAACCCTACCATCTATTGGGGGCTTATGCATTTGCTGCGCAAAGTACATGAAATGGTGTGATTTTTCATTTGCACTTTTAGCTTAGCACATTACCAAATCTCGCATAGTCGTATCCGCTTAAGCATCAGTTTATCTACTGCACTGAACGTGCAGCAATTATTGAGATACAGCGTGCATCTGCATATTCTGTTGCAGATACATGCGCAATGCGCGAACCAACCGATCTTGGAATCTATGTCCGCATATTGCATTGGACATAAAACTGCACCTCTTTTAGGCAAAGTAATACCCTCCATCAAAAGCTTCTACGGCTTTTTTTCTATCTTTGGCCATTTCATGGATTGTGCAAGTACAATTGTTCAAGGAGAAATACGAATCTCATGGAGAATAATCATCTCATATGCAATATGTGTGGCCTCGGAACAGCCGTACGAAGAAGCGCCCTCTTCAATAATGGTGGAGATCATTTCCCGCTTTTCCATTAACCGGCAAACATTTTCGAGGTTCTACAAACCATACTATTGTTCCTCAATTATGTAATCATGTATGTCATCTATAATTTCGATCCAGATCTTTCATCTCCTTCGGGCGCTTCTTTAGACTCTAGCCGTGGTACATAATAATTGTGCGCCGACACCATGTCGCCTGTAAGCATGTATTCCCACTGTTCTTTGAGGATAGCTTCCTTGTTGTTCTTATGCTTTACCTCTGGTATCTCCTGGCGATGTTCAACAACAAAATCGGCCCGCTTGGTGATAAAATCGCTAATTACCTCCACTGTATTGTCAACATGAGAACCATGTACCAAATGATCCCCCTTGAGGTCTGCAGTTGCTAACAAATTGGCAGGAACATTGGTTCGAATGAATTCAACAGCATCAGGAGGATTCCAAACAGCCTCTGTTCCAACCACGTGCATAAAAGGGATCTCCAAGTGTTTTAAAGTATCTTGACCAGGAATTAAGAAGGTAATAGCTCCAAGATAAGTTGCAACTTGGGCCGCTACTGATGCCTTTGAGTAGACTTTCCCGTCGTCAGAAACGACCAATTCATCAGCCACATAATCGTCAAAAACGCCTTTGTCTAGAACGTTATAAAAGCTTTGTTTGTACCATTTATGGGCCTCCTCTTCGGACTTGAACTCGTCGCGAAGAAACTTGCGGAGTTTCTTGACTCTCTGAAGAAAAAACGGTGTAAACTGCTGATCGAAGTAAAGAACGGGCTCAATCGAGACCACCGAATCAAATAGCCCCGGCTCTAAGTATCCTGCGTACGTCACTTGGAATCCACCCAAAGAATGGCCAATGGCAACATTCCGAACGAACGGCGAAGGCTGGAAATCGCCCGTCAGCAGAATCTCGTGTTTCACCACCTGAATCAAGTCTTTTGCTCCGTCTCGCCAATCAAACAGCCAGCCCAATTTCCCTCTGTTTGCCCAGCCTGAGTCCCCGTGGCTGGCACAGTCCACAGCCAACACCGAGCCTAAACGCCAGCTCTTCGGCGTAGCGCCGATCTCGTATAACTTCTTGATGTGAGCCTTCCACACGCTTTTGTTCATGCCGGTCCCGTGGGCAAAGATCAAGTTGATTTGGATTTTCGAAGCGTCTGTTTCCCCCGTACAGGTGTACTTATTATACACCAATTTCAAGCGGTCTGTGGGAATAACAGTGCCGCCCATGTTTCTGGGGTACGCGGCTTCTGTGGTTTTCTTTTCAACTTTAAACATAGAGTGAATAGAATTTCAAAATGTGTAGAGGAGAACGCTGTGGCATTCGTGATCTTATATAGTGAAGCGGTCCCTGCAGATCGAGGCGCGAATTGTGGAGAAGAGGGGAGACAAGCCAAAGATACATAGAAACCCTCGGTAATGCAATAACAATTTATGTTTGCGTTCCCGTAACGGCTACAGAGTTTAAAAAGAAATTGACTTCTACTTTTTCAGCGTCACTATTTCTTGGTGTTTCTGTATTTGCATCTTCTCATACCGATTTCTGAGCGGGACACTTTCAGCTGCGAATTGTGCGGACGCATCTGAAATTGGAGGGAACAAAGTCATGATAATACCGGATTTTGATCAGAAACGTACCAATTAAATTTACTAGAAATCGAGATGTGGCAGTAGGAGACACGTCTAGATGTTATGGTTTATAAGTCGGGCACAAAAAGAATTATTTTCTATGAAAGTCATGGAAAATTTAGAGCTCTACGGTTAATGCGAGGCCAGATTTATTAGGAGCAGCGAATGTTAACGAGAGCTGAGAATACTGAGTCCATAAGAATTGTATTCTTTATCTACTGCAATTCATCGGCTCCATTTCAATTGCTCCCTTCCTCCTCAAGCATTTACATCCGAGCGACTAGCTGATCATGTGATCTGAACTTCAGTACTCTGACGGTGTATGCAACTCAGGAAACACATTCTATTATCGGATCGTCGTTCTCTCTCCCTCTCATCCCTCTCGTCCCTCTCCTCCCTCTCCCCCCTCTCCTCCCTCTCCTCCCTCTCCTCCCTCTCACTCTCCTCTTTTTAAGAATTATTTGAAAGAAAAATATTCACAGTGTACTGTGTGTGACTGTTCACACTTTCCACCACTTCTGCGCGAGAACTCTAAATTTGCACTTTTCATATTATTTTCATCAAATTCGAAATCTAAATTATAAGAATTTTCTCCAAAAATGTAGAACCGGACTTTCTGATCGAAGAATTACAAATTGGAAAATAAAACTTGAAATCACTAAAAAAGAATATTACTCGCGAGTTTTGCAACCGTCCATTGCCGCCCAACTGTCGATGTCGGGAACTGGCAATTGTACAGGACCCCCTACAAATCTGCTTACCTATAGCTTCTACTGACTATACACATCCTTCTCTTCACCCCGTTTGTTCATTTCTTGCATTTGCAAGTTGACTATGGGATTGAAACCTTAAGCACATCGATTAGCCGGAGGTACGGGTGTCACTTTTTTTTGATTCCATGAGCATCACAAGTACCCCAGAAAATATAAAAAATCCTAATTAAGGTGATGACCAGGCCCACTATACAAGTGCTCCGGAGCGTGGGACAAATGCGCCAGTGGAGGAAACAATGTTTTCTTCGTAACGAGACTGTGGGGTTTGTTCCCACCATGGGTGCATTACACCAGGGCCACTGCCATTTGGTGCGCCAAAGTTTGAAGGAAAACCAACACACGGTGGTGTCCATTTTTGTCAACCCTTCCCAGTTTGCCCCTCATGAAGATCTAGATGCATATCCTCGGAATTTCGACCGTGATTTGTGTACGTTGGACTTGGCCTTCCCAGATAAAGGCGTAGATGCTGTCTTTGTACCAAAGGTGACGGAGATGTACCCTCTGGGAATCGTTTTGGATGTGGAAAAACAGGTGGGTGCGTTTGTGAATGTACACGGATGTTCCGAAAAGCTTGAAGGTGCCCAGCGCCCGGCATTTTTCCGTGGTGTAGCCACCGTTGTCACTAAATTGTTGAATGTGGTCCAGCCAACAAGAGTGTACTTTGGCCAGAAAGACGCACAGCAATGTGTGGTTGTTCGTAATTTGGTGAAGGACTTGTTGCTAGATACAGAAGTACACGTGTTACCTACTCTTCGAGAAGAAAATGGCCTTGCTATGCTGTCTCGTAATGAGTACTTAGATCCTGAGACTCGTGAGAAGGCTTCTTTGATTTACAAAGGTCTTCAAGCTTGTGAGGCTATTTATAACTCTTCAAAATTATCTCAGGTCCCGTCTCTGGTTTTGCATGAAGCGGTTGATGCCGTTTATGCAAAAATGCCTTCAGAGTGGACTGTCGAGTATGTTGCTGTATCACATCCAGATACATTGGAGACCCTTGAAACTGTTGATAAAAGCGTGGGTGCCACTGTGTCTACTGCTGTACGTGTGCCACGCCCAGATGGAGGAGTTGCCCGTCTAATTGACAACGTGGTGTTGGAAAGAAAATGAAATAATCAAACTGAAGTGCAAAACTAAAAAAAGGAAGGAAATAAATGCGAGAGAGTATTGGAGGAAAAGGGATCGATGAATTTGATTATTAATGGAGGGAAATAGTGTAAGAGAAGATTGGAGGATAAGAAATTAATGAAAGAGAGACGGACGATAGGAAAGCATGGGAATAGTGTAAGACCTAGGTTACTCCTCATCGAAGTGCTGTATCGGAATCATAAAATGTCTTCAGTGACAGTATTGGTGACACCGACTCATCGTCTTCAGTCAACCTTCTTCTTCATACATGTTGATTGCCAGTCAGTTACAGAACGTCAGCCAGGAATTCCAGTCGGGATTACCAGTCAGGATTGCCAGTCAGGATTGCCATTCAGGATTTCCAGTAAGATTGCCAGTCAGGATTGCCAGTCAGGATTGCCAGTCAGGATTGCCAGTCAGGATTGCCAGTCAGGATTGCCAGTCAGGATTGCCAGTCAGGATTTCCATTCAGGACTTCCATTCAGGATTTCCAGTAAGATCGCCAGTCAGGATTACCAGTCAGTTTTCCTGTGGCGTAAGTGTTTCCTAATTGCCCAACCTTACTGCTTCCAGCTATTGACTGTAGCTCTTACTATCTATTTCCACCTAGCATTGATTCCCAAATTACACCATATTCAGCTTCCAAACTGCTTTTCTTCTTCCCATATACATGGCGGTACAATTAACGAACGGCTGATTTTCATACACCTCGAATTGCCCCGTCGCTCTTGTTTCCGCTTTCGCTTTCACAGACACTTCCGCACAATACAACTTTAACCATAAATGGCTACTATAAACGATAGACATAGAAGAAATTTTTTCCCTCATTCCTTAATTCTCAACCATCATAAAACTCCACAACTTTCGAGTACCATTTCTCCGACTCTGAGTGATATTCAGAATTCTTTAGAAGATTTCTTTTCGTTTCCTTAGATGGACAAATTCTCGCAAGTTTCACAGTAGCACGGCGGACAATAACCAACCTTTTTGAAGCATTACGCTGTAACTATCCAGTCCATGCATTTAGTCGCATATAAGACAAGACTTAGCGGCACAATACAAGGCTGCAATGCAGAAGGGTTCTACGGCATTAGCAGTTCTACATAATGTGTATTTCTATATACGAGCATTAGTCTCCTTATGTTGTTGGGATCTTTTTTATGGCTTTATATTTTTTTTTTTTGGTTACTTTCATGACAATTAAGCAGAGTTTTTTTTTAAAAAAAAACGACATACAGATAATAACACACCCACTTTGTAAACGCTCGAATCAAGTGTCAATTAGCACTATCAGATTATGTATTTTTATTTTCTACTATTGTTTTCGTTTCCCTTGGATAAAAAAGAATTTCTTCCTTTAGTAAAGGTGCAAATTCCGATTTAGCCACAAAGTGGCGTGGACTCGTATGTATACACAAAAGGCATCGGCTAACGTCTATCGACGCCTCGTCTATTGTTAAATAATAAAGCCAGATATAGTACAAGTTAAAATTCTACCACAGATGTAGGAGTAGGATTGTACGTAGATGCGAGGCTTTGATCAGACATTTGGCCGTGTAGATCGGATCATGAAATCGTAAGAGAAAAGCATATTGAATTGACACAGACCGATACACAACTCACTGGCAATTGAAATTTGAGACTTCGAAACCAAAGAGAGTGTGTACTGGAAGCTTTACCAGTTATACCATTGAGTCAGCATCTGAATTTTCCTTGGTTCTGCTGAAGTTATTTTTTTTTCTGTATTTATCAACAGCAATGTGTTTGTGCAATGTTCTAGAATCAACAGGCCAAGATGATGGCTGAATTAGTCGGATTGTCATTAGAGTGTTGGTTAGCCGGGTAACCTAAAACCGAAGATACAGTAGTAAGAATAAGCCTTGTGGTAGTTCGGAACAGCGATGTAATATTTTTAAAAGCACGTTCTTATCACAACCAAACTTGAGTCCGTGAAGAATGATGCAAACCACACCCAAACAAGTAGCTGTTGTTCTGCTTGGTTGTATTTGTGTATGGTTCAGTGGCTCACAATTTTGCAGTATTTGAAGAATAAAAGCATTCGAAGAATAAAATGATGTCAATCATTGTTTGGAGCAGGTCTGAAGAATTGTGCAGACCTCACCCACCTTGCATATTTGTCAGTCCCATCAAAATAATCAAAAAAAAAAAAAAGAACTTCCTAATACAGGAGACATACACCGTGGACGTCCTGAGTCCATGGCCATTTATGTCGTCCATTCGATGACTGGCAGCGTGAGTCCTCATCGTTTATGGTCTCTGATGGCGCAAATAAGAGACTCATTATGGAGTGGATGTGGTTGTGTCATTTTGTCGTGGCATTTGTTTGACTGGCACCAATGCTACCTAACCCGAACAAATAGGTCGAGCAGCACGGCACTGCGGGCTAAAATGCGCGCCGACCTGGGAGCCGAGCTTTTTTCTCAGGCGCCTGTTCAACCACGCGCTCGACAACAGGCGCAGCCATCTCGGATTCCCATGCCAGCTTATCCTTCACTTCAAAATCCAAACGCTTCCGCACGACAGGACTCACACCGTACAACACTGATCCATACCGAAGGAGCCATTCAGGTTCTACTGCAGTAGCACATTGCATGTACTCTCGCGTTGTAAGGACCAACTCGTCGTAGATAACGTACTGCGGGCTAAGATCACCCGCAGCCAAAGCCAGCGTTGGATGAAGACGCATATGAACTGCTGGCTGGCGAAGGTTAGCAAATTCAGCAGCCCCACGAGCGCCTCCGTGCATGGAAATCAACCGGGCCAGCTGGTGGAAGAATGCCGCACAAAGACACCGGCGAACATCGCTCTCATTCCTCAGTCGCACCTCACGGTACCCATGATGGTTCATGATTGCAATAAGTTGACGGCGTACTTCACGTGCCCGCAATAATGACTTATGATGCAAGAAGTGTGCCTCGCACCATTGGGCTAATCGTCCTGGTTGCTTGCGTCCCCGTTGCTCCCATTGCAGGTATACATTGAGTAGAGTCAAGTGGTCCAGACCTGCTACCAAAAACCGTTCACGTGCAGCATCTGCATCGTTGGCCCGCTCCTTGGGTCTGTAGAATACCGGAGGAACAGAGAGCATGGCCACAATTGTAACCACATCTGCCGAGCACAGAAACTCCTCTGAACATGAAAGAACAAGTAGTCGTGCCAACGTCGGTTCCATAGGGAACCGACTAAGCCGCTCACCGGCAGGTGTCAATCGCCCATTGTGATCAAGGGCTCCCATCACCCAAAGATCATACATGGAACAAGCTAGCAAATCAGGTGGAGGGGCATCCAAAAAGGGGAAAACGGTCACATCTTCTACCTTCAACGTCTTAAGCATAAGCATCACTGAGCTGAGGTTGGTCCGCTGGATTTCTGGGATAGGCTGGGCGTACATTTCAGCCGGTGATGCCGCCTTTTCGGTGTAGAGCCGGTAAGCAATACCAGGACCAGTACGACCAGCACGTCCAGACCGCTGCTGTGCGTTGGCAAGCGAAATAGGAACCACTTGTAATGTGTCCATTCCCAATTTGGCACTGAAGAGTTTCATTTTGACAAGACCACAGTCCACCACATACTTAATACCATCCACTGTAAGAGAAGTTTCGGCGATGTTCGTAGCCACAACGACCTTCCGCCGTTCCGAGTTATGTCGTCTAAAAATCCGCTGCTGTAAGTCAGCAGGTAAACTGGAATAGATTGGGAGAATGTCAAGCGGCGGAGGATTTTCCAACAATGCAAGTTTTTCTTGTACTAATTCACACGTGGCTTCGATGTCGTCTTGACCAGTCATGAACACTAAAATATCACCGTCACTTTTTTTATTACCCAAATGGATAGTCATCACTTGTTTCACTGCTGTTTCCACATAATCTTGACACGCCACCCGGGAGTACAATACCTCAACAGGGAAAGTACGTCCAGGAATCACAAATTGTGGAGCATGCCCAAAAAAAGTACTGAATCGGTCTGCATTCATCGTAGCACTGGTAACAATGAGCTTGAGGTCACGCCGGCGCCGAAGAAGCTGGCGAAAAAGTCCCAAGAGTACGTCAGTATTAAGCGACCGTTCATGTGCCTCGTCCATAATCACACACGAGTATTCCTCTAGCTGTGGATCTGTGAGCAATTCACGGAGTAGAATACCCTCGGTCATATACTTGATCCGGGTCTTGCGTGTGTTGGTCTTATCCTCAAAACGAATAGAGTAACCTACCTCGTCACCAAGCCGACATCCCATTTCCTCAGACACCCTTTTGGCCACCGACATTGCGGCCACTCTTCTTGGTTGGGTACATGCCACCATGAGACGCAGCCCATCCTTATCTAAGCTCTTTGTGTACCCTTGTTCGTCAAGGAATTGGGTGAGCTGTGTGGTTTTACCAGAACCTGTTTCACCAATAACAACCACAATCTGGTTATCAGCAATGACTTTCATTAATTCCTCACGTACAGCGAAGGCGGGCAACTTTCGCCTCTGTCGTTGAATTTCTTCCAATGAAGCTCCACCAATGTCTTCTGTCTTTTCATTGCTTGATATCTTATCTTTTTCCTGTCCGAGAACTTCCTCCATCCTTGACTCTCCTCCTGCTCTGGCTCGAGTTTGCAATGCCCGCTCCTTCTTCTCTCGTCGGTCCTTGATGACAAAGCTACCATTTCGTGCCGAAACTGCTAACTCTGAAGATTCATCCTTGATTGGAGACACACTAGGACCAATGCCTCGTGCCGTGCGGCTCTGTCCAAGTTGCAACATTAGGTAATCTTCTGATCCTTTAAGAAAAGGTGGAACTAAGAAATGTGACATTATAGGGATATTTGTAGCCTCGCTTGCCCCTTCGTGGTCATAATCCACATATTCTCCGGTCACCTCATCAAAGCCACCGCCATGTCTCACATCATTATTCCTCTTGGGTTTGAAAGCTGGCTTGGCTGGCTGAAATGTGTCGAGATCTTGATATTGTGACGCAACCGCATGACTGGCATCTTCATAAGCGTACCACTCTCTGTCGTTCTCAATGTCGGACACGTCTTCAGGAACCTGTCCCTCTGCAACGGTGTCTTTGGGTGCCTCTTGGGGTTTCTCTCGTTCCAACCGAGCCAAGTCTGAGAGAGATAGCTGGGCAGATGCTTCTCCTAGTAGGGAATTTGTTGGATTCTCTAATTTGGACGTAGAATTGCTCGTTTCTGAAGTACCAGTCGGAGCTGAAGTGTCGAGAATTGAAGGCTTTGAGAGCCCTTCCTTCAATCGTTTGGCATCAGACTTTTTTATTTTTTTGAACGATATTTTGGTCTTTTGGGGTACCACTGTGGTCTCTAAAGTGGACGACGCATCAGTAACATCGTCCTCGAATCCAAAATCAAGAGTGATCCTGTGTTTCTTCTGCTTCCTGGCGCTACCGGCGGCAGTCTCTATTTTGGGTTGATTACCGCCATTTTTTGTCTTTTGTGGCAACTCCTGTCCAAGCTCTCTATCAAGAATATCAATATTATCGTTCACCAAAGTGTAGACTTGTGTGGAGAGCTCATCGGGAAATCCAAGTGCTTTGGCAGTAGCAACAAAAGCATCTTTGGAGCCGCGGTCCTTATAAATCTTCACCACTGATCGAACCAAATTTTCAGACACATCTCTATTGATTCCTTTCGAGATTGTGCCAGCAACCACATCGATGATTGTCATAACACTTTGCTGGTTTTGTATCTAACGTCCAAGTCTGGGGAACCTACTACTACATAGAGAGCGCAGTATATAGAGAAGCGATGCGACTTGACTATATACACACCATATATAAGACAGCGACCCCACCAACTTCGGTCACCCATTTCTCCTTCTTCCCATGTCTCTAGAAGCCAGACGGGCGCTATATTTCAAATTTTGTGTTTTCGCAAAATTCAGGCTTACGCCTGTCCCTACGTCCATTAAGGAAGTCAACTTTCTCCGCGACAGCTTTGCTAAGTTAGCCGCGCTAGATTACTTCCATGTACAAAAGGCGCCCCACACATCCTTTAGTTCCTTCCTTCAGGAAGTGACTGTTGTTCTAAATCCTTTTGACACGGAGACACAATTGGATCCGTTCGCAGCAAGTCACGAGACTTTGACCAAATCACTTCCTGCGTTGCATCAACGACAGCGAGAGTTGAATGACTATCTCCATACAATAGCAGGCATACCTCGGTACTCGTATATCGAAAATGATAAGCTTTATTTCAATGGAAAGCTTCTGGTACCATTTAAACATAGCCTTGCACCAAAATCCCGAAATTTGCAGGGCCAATACACCTTAAGTGCATCGACTGTCAGATCACCTTTTTCGGTTCTCGATTCGGCACATCCGAGACAGGAAATCATCACCAGCATTCGGCATAACTTCCAGAAATTCCATAAAATAGAGCCGATTCTTATCCAGAATGGCTGGAATGGACTCAGCAGAATTACACACAAGAAACCAACCTCATTGGTAAAGTTGGAAGAGACGGAGGACCTACAACCTTCTCAAATCTTGGATTTGGAAGCAGTACTACCAATTAAAGAAAAAAGAACCACACCGGTTGTGTTCTCTGGTTTCATGGACGATGTATAAGAAGATATAAATGGCTGATAATAGGTGGATATCTACATTTTGCTGTTTGTTCTTCATCTCTTTCCAACCGCTTTGTTGACGACGTCCAAGTCTTTCTGTACGACCTCGTTCAAGTAACCTAAACCAACTTGTTGCTTGTAAAGGAGTTTGGTCAACAGATCAACAATCTGCTCAATATGGGTAGAGCCCTCACCAACCATCTCAGCATTGTCTCTAGAAAGATTGTTCAAGCCACCCTTCATATTACTGATGGAGGATTCCAATTGTGCGGACAATTCCTCACTACGGCCCCTCAAAATAGCCAATCTCGCATATAGGTCACTTAATTTGCCAACAGATCCATTAGGATCCGATATCTTAGCAATGAGCGCTTGAAATTGCTTGGAAATCTCCTCCTCCTCAGGTAACAATGGATATCCTTTCAATTTCAACATGGCCAACACTGTAGCCAACCTTAGTAATCTACGGGAAAGCTTAACATGCTTCAGTCTTGCACGCATGATTCTGGTGGAGTTATCCAAGTCATGCTTAGAGGACAATTGGGTCATTTTTTCATTGACGTTGTTGAGGAAGATTCTGGATTTGGCAATGTGATCTAATTGCACTTCAATTCTTTGAGCAACTTCATTGAAAGATGCGATTTTGACTGGATAATACAAGGGCCCGGGACGATTAGACATAGCGTTGTCCCAATCCTCAGGAGATTCGTTAGCAGGACGTGGCTGTTGCATGAGTATGCTAATCTCTTCCTCCGTAAACTTGTTGTACACATGAGTCTTTAATGCACATTTGGGCGAGTTGGGATCCCATTGTTCCTTCAATTTCATCACCTGGTCGTTGATGGCTGGTGTGTACGTAGATGCAGATTGTGCTGCCTTGGCTGGCACCTGTGAAGGCATTGGTAACGTTAAAGCAAGGTTTGAAGTAGCAGCTGGTTGCTGGGTGGACCAGTTAAATGAAGGCTGAGCATTATTTGCTGTACCCAATCCCCCACTTATATTAGTTGTGTTGTTATTGTTGTTATTGCTGTTGTTGTTATTTCCGAAGAGACCTCCAGAGGTGGCAGAATTCGTATTTGTGGTTGAACCGAACAAACCACCCGTCGGCTTGTTGTTTGAGTTCGCAGTATTTCCGAACAAACCACCTGATGTACCTGTGGTGGTTCCTGTGTTTGTGCTAGAACCAAACAAGCCACCAGTTGCTGGTTTATTACCAAAAAGTCCGCCTGTCGAAGCAGGGGCATTGCTGGTCGTACTTCCAAAGAGTCCACCAGAGGTTCCTGTTGATGAGGCGGCAGTGTTATTGTTTCCAAAGAGTCCGCCCGATGTTCCAGTGGCTGTAGTGTTATTGCTGTTGGTGTTGTTACCAAAGAGACCACCTGAAGTCCCCGTTGCTGTGGCATTGTTATTGTTGTTGTTACCAAAGAGGCCTCCAGTGGTTCCAGTGGCACTTGTTGCCGGCTTTCCAAATAATCCGCCCTGGTTTCCTGTAGTTGTGGCCAGATTATTTCCAGCGCCAAATAAGCCACCGCCCAGAGTCAGATTCAGTGCATTATTTCCAAATCCACTAGTAGGCTGAGAAGCTGAGTTGTTACCGAACAAACCGCCTGCTGGCTTTTGAGCAGCTCCCCCAAAAAGTCCACCTGACGTATTATTTGTAGTGGTGCCAAATGTATTTGCACCGGCAGACCCAAAAGAGTTGGTTTGGCTAGTTGATCCAAAGCCTGACGCTTGGCCAGAGGTACCAAAAGCACTAGGTTGGCCTGTAGAACCGAAGGCAGATGAATTTGGAGCAGTGCTGCCAAATGCAGACGTGACAGTGGCCGGTTTGTTACCGAAAAGACCACCAGAGGTGTTGGTGTTGGCATTGTTATTGTTGGTGCCAAAGGAAAACCCCGAGCTGGCGGCAGGCGCGGCGGCAGTGGTGTTGTTATTATTGGAGCCAAACAGGAACCCTGTGGAACCAGAAGCAGGAGCTCCAAAGGTGGATTTGTTTTGAGAAGCGCCAAAAAGGCCAGTACTGCCCGAAGACGCTGCACCAAACATTGAAATGAAGCGCTTGTGTAATGTATACTTCTTTTCGGACAAGAAATGTATAAAGGTCGCTGAGATAGGAATTCGATGCGATCTTGATGTTTGGGTTGGCGCACGACCGTATACATAGTTACAAAGTATGTAACAAGATTGATTTACATGAAGGGACATGGCCGCCCACGGATTCATCGATAGTTCGACAGTTCGTGTATTCTATGGCTAATAGAAGCAGACCAGCGCATACTCACTGCCAGAGCGCGCGGAAGCGTTATTGATGCAATATATAATAGGAGAATAAACGGGGAAATGAACCAGCCATGCCTTTTCTTCGAAGCTCATGGAAAGCCTAAGAAGATGGAGCAGGTTGCTTGGTTTCAGCAGGTTGCTTGGATTCCAAAAAGGCCTTGGCCACTGCCTTGTCTTTGCCAGTTCCGGTATAAATCGGGTTTTCCTTAAGGAAGATTTGCTCCTCAACACCAGGGATTTTCTTCTCCAATTTCATCTTGTCAAAGACACATTTGTTGAAGATCTTCTCCGATGCTCTGCAGCTGCCCAAACGGTGGTTCTCTTGTTCGAGACATTCGTAATGCAACTTGAATTCGTCGAAACAGTATTTGTTCAAATCCTTCAACACGTCGACGGCACATCTAGTGACCCTTCTTCCTTCTTTCAAACAGTCGAGAGTACCTCCGTTATTTTCATCTTTGCACATCATGAAGTCATCGTTGTAAGGCTTGCATTTGGCCCCGATAAAGTAAGCGGCACTCAAAAGTGGCGCTGATGTGGCGCCAACTTCCTCCACCTCGGGAACGTCCTTAGGCAATTCGTTTTTGTCCACATTATCCCATTCGTGTCTGCTGATGAAGAATTTGCCGAAAACCATCCTGGCGTTATACTCTACTAAGAGGCAACCACTATTGACTTTTTCTGATTGAGTGTGCGCGTCGTGCCAGAACCACGTCTGCAGAAGGTGTCGATGATATTTGGTGTCGTCTGGTTGGTGCCTGTGTTTACGCGCGCCTTGCGTAAATTCCAGCCCTCACATATGCTTAAGTATGGGGTCATAATGGCGACTTCGTTTTGAACAACTAATAAAAATTATCAATCTCGGGGTCTGACCTCACTCAGCTTGCCAGAACCATTCGGAGATCAGACTTGGTTCTGAAAAAAAAAAAAAAAATAGCGCCGTCGTCTCCAAAAATGCACTAACATGCCGTAGATGTGGATTGAATATTAGGCACTATTTGCAATATTCAATCTGTTTTGTCCTTTTTCTCTCTTCCTTTTTTAATTTCCCCTTACCAAACGAATTAAGCTCTTCGTGTTGATAGAAGTCATCCAATCTGATCAGCACAAGGCAACGCACGCACAAGAGTCTCGGCCATTGTATACTGCAAATGCAAAGGGGACATCAATGGGCCGATTCCTGCAATTGCCTAAGATGGAAAGACCAGAAGGGGATGCAAATATAAACGACACCTTTTTGTGAATTGGTACTGTTGTTGCGTTTTGTTTTGTGCCTAAGCACCAAATTAAATCAACCCGAGAATCTTAAATTTTCTTCTGAAAGGGTACTCCGCTCATGGAAAGCCCCGTGATACGAAGAATGTGAAGCAAGCGTAACATCAAGTCACCATAAACGGCCGAATGGCCTGATCCAAGCGCAATAAGTTCGGCAATGTACAGCTTGAACTCGTGCTTCAACGTCACCACCTTGGGCTTCACCTGCTTATCAAAAAACACACAGATCTCCTCCGATTCTTCAGTTGACTCCATTAGGATGTTGAAAATCTTCGTCACAGAAAGATAAAGTGTAGCCAAAGTCGACACCTTGACGCTTAAGCGTGAAGCATCCACGTCACCGGCGTCAAGGCCTAGTAAAGTCTCGAAGCTTGTGCATTGCTCATGAAGGAGCAAGATCAACTTCATCTTATTCTTGAGCAAGTTCATCCGGTGCTTATACTGAAGCGCCTGGTCGGCAGTACTTGATGACTCCTTAAAGTTGGCCAATGTATGGTTGAGAGTGGAATTGAATGTCTTAACACTGACGGAAATATTGTTCATAAGTGCCGTGCATCCATCAATAGACTGGCCTAGCTTGATGAAATTGGCGTACTCATTGTTCACAAGCTCTACCAAGTCATGATTAAGGCTCTTAGATAGCTTCGTAAGATCGGCCAAAAGTGCATCTAGAGGCGTAAACCTGTGCTTCTCATAGAGGAACGTATCGGGGTCGAATTCCGCTTTCTGGGTGAATTCGTCCCGGGTAATCAGAAGTGCGAATGGGAAAGACTCTGCTCCATCGGTTATTGAAAACTCCATTGGCGTTCTGGTGTAAGACTTCACTATCACTGATTTCTTTACCTACTACCGCGATTGGATTTTGACCTGTGTGAATGCGGCACGTGACCAGTGTTCTGAATATGTACCGAAGTTATTCCGTCGTGCAAAGGTCTCTACGATCTAATAATGGGATAGCTAGCCGTGACTAAGAAGATAAGGTTTTGCAAAAATATGTCAACTAATCCACAAAATCCAATTGTTTCGTTCTGGATAATAAAACAACTCCTTGAAAGAACCCCACCACATTTGCCTCAGGCTGCGGAATAATATGGCGGATCAATTACGCATAGGACAACAATCGGTCAGTTGTTTGGGCTAGCAGCCCTGGTCTGATAACGCAAAAAAAAAAAAAATAAAAGACACAGTAAGTGCCTGTGAAAAAGATTACTTCCCAGAACAACGGGACGAAATTATTGCGCACAGATAACAAATTGAGAATACGTATATAATTTGTCGGGCATATTTTTACATTTTGGCTTATGAAAGGTTCGTGGTAGGGAAGCACGAATGCTTCGGGCGAAATACGCAAGAGTGTGGAACACACCGAAAAGCTACGCATCCGCTGTACGCCGTATAACCCAAGATGGGACGATGGGGAGTAGCTGCAATGCTCTTCGTGTGTGTGCCGACATTCATGAATCTGAAAGCGCAAATATAAAAAGAAAACATAAACTGTGGGGGGCATGGTGGAAACGTGCAGCTCGCGAAGGTTAGCACGCTTTGATGCAAGACGGCCGCAATTGCAGAATTGAGCATACAACCTAATATACTTCTATAATGGCTACACGAGTGTCATCTCTCATAGTCAATCCATGTGATTTTTCTCTTCGGTACAATTACGGTGTCTTTCAAATAGATTCTGGTGAAGTAAAGGGAAAAGCATTTGAAATTACATGTATATTACATTGCAGTGGGGCAAGGGCGCAGGCGCAAAAAAATCCTTCGCCGCACGAGCTTTTACAAATTCCTACATGTGCTTATACATTTACTGACTGCGGACAATATTGCATATCCTTGAGGGACAAGCTTCGATCTAACGATCAGACTAATAAACTCTCTTCATTTAAGGTTCCCCAACACTATAATTTGGTACCCAATTGATGTAGGCATAGTAAGAAAAGGAACAATTCATTCTAGTAAGATTGTTTATCTGATTAAGATCGATGAAGCGGATTCTGTACTTGGATCCCTTGTGTGGTTCAAGATCGCGCAAGGTGCGGGACAATCCAGAACCAAACGAGCTGACAAATTGCAGACAGAATCACTTAAGCCATGGATAAATGCACCTTTACTTGATACAAGTATATGTCGAAGAAGTCAAACAATTAATGAAGGGGCATAAGGGATCCATGTAGCATTATTTTACAGGAGCATCTAGGGCCAGAAATGGACGTGCGTCGATGTAGACGGCATCTAAACCGGGCACGACCGCGTGTTTTCTTCCGAAAAGGGCATAAGCGCTATCACAGGACATGTTGCAGCCCAGCTCGGAGAAAATATGCAGCGTGTGCGTCGGTAACGGTTGCTATGGAGGCTTTTGAAGGCCATACATGCAAAACTGTTCTTTTTTTGTGCTTGCAGTCAGCGGAGTCTCAGACGTCTTCCCTTGCCCTTATGCAGGTAATGCGCCCCTCCCGCCACAGAGATTATCCTCGGAATCTGCAATGACAGCACCCTACTGGCCCAGATAAGGCTAAAATGAGACCATACCTCGATCGAAGCGCAATGCACAGAACACGGTCCAGATAATTTCTTCCCCTCCCGTTCATTCCATGCGGAGATAGATTCTACACCCTATTGAGATGTTGCTTTCAGGGATCTAGTATAGCCCAGGTTCTCTCCTGAAACAATTACAGTTTAACTCTATGTTTTACTGTCTATGTAGATCCATTTGTGCTTAGCAAAGGGGTACAATATGCAAGGATAACAATAGCCAACCAAATCACTGGTGCGCCTTTGGGGTGGGAAAAATAGAAAAATGGTTATATGCATGCGCAATAAGCGAGGATGTGCGGAAGCTTCTTGCGTCGGTCAGAAGAAACGCTGCCTGGATCAGTGGAGCATTCTCCACCTCTCCACGAAGAGCCCCTTCATGTATAGCCTCACTAGTTGCCCTATATGATTTCTTTTCACAGGAAACAGATCATGCTATCCTTGCAAATTTCGAAGAACTCCCACTTTGCATGCATCGTAGATCATCCCCTAACTGCACCTGCGGGAAATTAACAAGCTAAAGCCCCGAGGAAAATATCTTTCATCGGAAGTTGTTCATTGTTTGGTCTATTGAGACCTCATTGGTGAGTTACATACTTCAGTCTCATTTAGTGATCTGAGTTGGGTCCAATTGGGCCCATTTACTGTCAGTGGCTGAAAGCAGTTCGGCTGGTACAATTTGTTGCCAAGGAGGCGGTGGAATCTGCTTAATGGCACAATATTCTGTAGTGATCCGTTACCTCCAAGCTATCGTGGACGAGTGTTGGACGAGGTAAGTGGATGACGATCTAGCAGATAGGCAAGACTACATGTAACATAATAAGGCACATAATCTTACAATGAAACAGCTCTATGGCAGGAACTCGCAGGGTCTGCCTTTCGATAGAAGCGCAAAAGGTCCGCAGCCGTCATCCGTATATGTGTCTTCTAGGTGTAGGGCCGAACTTCACATACTTACATCCGTATCGTGCGCATGCCTCAGTTCTGGACCCTCGGTTGGAGACGCACGCAAATGCACTATGATAGTTATATGCGTCATTGGTTAGGGTTCGTTTTGTTGAATTCGCTTGCGATTTAAAGACAGATTCACTTCGCAAGCTGGGAGCTAGTTGCTGTAACCCCTTTTTTGTCTCTACGTTTACTGCGGTGGAAATATTTTCTTAGAGTCCAAGCCCGCGTATGAAAAGCTTTCGTGTAGAACTGCGTATTTCTGTTAGTGTATTCTGTACGAGAAAGCCGCATCTGCACGTAGGCCAAGCCAAAAATTTACATGCCGTACCATGTACGTGAATTGGGCAAGAGAGCCTTCTCCGCAACAAAAATCACCTGACCACCTGTTCGGCAGCTGTAACCGACCGAAGAGAAGATTATCCTTGTTCAGGGTTGTAGGGGATTTTGCTTGCGCGGGACATACCTGTAGTGAGTGGGGAATAAAAAACTATCTATCCCCTACAGATTAATGTCTAGAGAGGCGTGGATATCTTTAGACGATTTCACCTTCGTGTCTGCAAAGCCCGTTCCAGTAAGTTGCATATCAATGCAACTACATGGTAATATTTTTGCGCTCTCTAATGAGGTTCCGGAAATAGCCGCAGAACAGTGGGACATTCAGAATAGAATTTGCGCATCAGTTAGACATGATCTTCGCGGTGGCAGATTTCCGACTCTCACAAGGGTATCCCGCTTCCGCACTGCAGCTAAGCGAAGTATGCGAAGCGCTGCAAAGTGCGACGCACATCCTGCACGAACAGAAAATAAGGCTAACTTGATTTGTTTGCAATTAGGTCGCTGCAGAACCGCTAGTTATTGCATCTACAGATGGGATACTGCCTTAGTTTAATTTTAGGTCTGGATGTCCTCCATGAGATCCGTGATGGTGTCATATAAACTTCAGTCCATGTCTCGCTTTTTTTAACTTTTCATTCTCACATTTTTAATCTCACTTTATCCAATTCTCCTCATTGTGTAATTATTTTTATCTCCCCTCAACCTCCAAATTTTGGTCCTACCTTTCATATTCCGAAATCTACTCAAGCATTTTTGACCGGCTACTGTCGTTGCTTGATACAAGATCCCTCTCCCGAAGTTTCCAAGTCCCCCTTTCAATCAATTGAGCGTGGATTTTAGCCTCCACGAGAGCATGTCTGCTGCAGTTTACTACCAGCAAGAGTGCCTTGCTATTGAAGACGTTACCAAAAACTCCGCCTCGGCTTCCTTGAGCCAATCGCTTACAGACCCATTACCCCTGTTGTCCCAAATCATGCCATATAACGTTCAACAACAACAACAATTGCAACTGTCCCAACTGCTGCTGCAACAACAGCTGCAAATGCCACAACAACAACAGTACCAGCAGCAATATCAACAACAATACCATCAACAATACCCAGCCCAAAACTCGGACTCCAACTACACCATGTTCGGGTACGGTCTGCAGGAGCTGGTTCCACAACCAACCATGGTGAACCAATACTCGCCTACATTTTCTTCAGCCAATTCGTCTTATAGTAGCAGCAGCTACTCGGCATTCTCACCTAATGGAAGCGTGGTGAGTTCTGCACCTTCTTCCATGGTTGTACCTAATGCATCTCTGCCTCAAATTGGTTACACTGCGCCTACACCAAGACAGGAAAAATGCACATGCAAGTCAAACCCTAATAGGATTCCACGTCCTAGAAACGCGTTTATCTTGTTCCGCCAAAAATACCACCAGTCGGTTCTAGATGAGTCTGCGGAGGCGAAGACCAACCCTGAGGTATCACGTGAGTTGGGAAGACGGTGGCGTGCTCTCCCTACTAAAGAGAGGGACTACTGGAACAACTTGGCAGAAGAAGAGAAGAAGACGCATGCAAAGAAGTACCCTAATTATCGGTACACTCCGCGTCGGAATGGAAAGAACAAAAACTGTGCCGTGTGCAGACCCAAAGCAGTCGTGCGGACCCAGTCGCAGCACTACGCCCAACCACTGCAGGATGGTGCGTCAGCGTCGGTGCTTGCCCTGACTCTGGCGTATCAGAAGCTGCTGCTGCTGCTGCTGCAAATGGTGCTCCCTCAGCAGGTGCAGCTGTATTCCTTTGCACTGCAGAATATCTCGTCTCCTTCGTACCAACCGCAGGCGCAGCAAACTCAATCCGCAAGCTCTTTGAGCCTGCAACTTGTATACCCTTTCCAACAGGTAAGCCTGTTGGGCTACTCGGATCTGCTGTTGTCTCAACCATCTCAACCATCGCAACAATATTACCAACAATATCCCCAATCCGAACGAGTGTCGTATCCTATGGGTGCAGACATCAACGTGGGCTACAGCCAAAATCTGCATCAATTATTGCAACTGCAGACCCAACCACTGCTGCAGCTGCAACGCTACAATAATGTGCCTCTCACCATGACTTCCTCATACAACGGCTATGACGGGTTCACCATGCCGCAACAACAGCATTAGAGAGTCCAGCTTCTTGAATCTTTGCATTTGTAACCTTTGAATGCTCAACTGTCCTGAAGCTCTCCGCTTTCTGATTTTTGTGTCCGATTAGGTCCTGGTGTCTGGCGCCAAACTCTCGCCTATTCGTTCGATTCTCCATGTCTTTTTTTTTTCAACGTGTTTGTAATTGAAATTTTATCTTTCTGTCTGCTTCTTGAACACGAACTACTACTATCTTATGGCTTTAATACTCGCATCTCAACGGACGTATGCTAAGCTAGATTTTTATATAAATATCAACTTTTGCTTTAATAAATGTATGCTCGTATTAGGATTGTGTAGTTTACTGGGCATTTGAAACGCCTGCATTTGTCGTATCATGGTCCCGATTGAGCAAATTCGTCACCCGTTGAAGCGTTCTGATGGATGCTTTATTTTTTTTTTTCCTTCACCGTGTTTATAGTCCCCCGGTCTACCCTTGATGCATATCAAATCTTTTTCTGATTACATAATCACCAATCAATGGCTATACATGTGTAAAATGGCGTGAACAGAAGTCAAGAGACGAGGTGCAAAACCTAGACTCGAATGCTTATTCATGGTAAGAGGTAGTGCCAAGGTTTTTTGTATTTCTCTTGCGCACATCCCCTGCGACGCCCATGTGTGGAATGTTCTAATAAAATGGGTTTGCGCGGAGAACAAGATACTACTGCAGCTGCAAGCAGGACGCAACACGATCAACAGTAGTGTCTTATTTGCCGTGTAGAGGGAGATATAGCTGTTGTGGCGAACATCTAGCATTATGTGTATATTGTGACCGATCGGTTGTGGTGGATGGTTGCTGGTTCACGTAAAAACACTAATTGGTGTGTTTTGTTTCACCACCCGAGAACTTGCGTCGATACGCATTGCGCGTAAATCCTAATTAAAAAATGCACTACATGCTTGTTTCCCCTTTCATTCTGGTGCTTCCATTGTCATATGCATGAGCCTGAGGTACGCCCACAGCTAATACTGAGGTTCATTTAAACTACACGTTGGTTATATGATTTGTTGTGATACGACTCGGTCCAAGGAGCCATGCAATTGTGCACCTTATGAAATATGTTTCTGTTACTGCTTGCCTCATGGCGCGTGTAATTCTGCCGCGTATATGCTGATGACCGACTAATACATACTACATATTACAAGGATCACAAACAGCGGCCAGAGCACTGACTTTATAGAATAGGAAGCTCATACGAAGAGGATAAACCATAATCAATACCAACCGAACACAAAATCATCCCAAAAAGTGCATCTGCCACAAAGATGCCCAGCAGAAAATATCCGCCAGCAATGGGCCGTTGTCGATGGATCGTGGCCAAAAGGCGTTCCTACATTATTTTCTATTGCCTTGTTTTCAAGGGCATCCATCTGCTTCAGAGATGCGTATCTTTTGTTGGTTATTACCGACATGCGTAGGCTATAGTTAACTTTGCCTGTGTTGTTTGCTGGTGGTGTACAGAGGAAATCCTGTAAGAGGAAACTATCTGTCCATTCATGATTAGCGGCCCTGCCATGTCTAAATTTATATTTTCTGGAGCGAGAATGCTTCGTCTGCTTTGACATGCTGTAGAGGATATCACGTGTGGATAGCTTCAGAGAAGGTGGATTTACATTGAATGCCCAAAAAGGGTATCCCAAAAGGGTGACCCAAAAAGTGGGATGATGTCCAGAAGGGGGAGGCTTCCCGAAAAGTGAGTCGGTGTAGACTGCAAGAAAAATGAGGTGCTAGTAATTTTGTTACGGCGATTCGGAGAAATCTTCTGTGAATTGCACATCGATAAAGACTGAGGCAATGCTACTGACACACGAATATCGACAAGCTAACGTATCTCTTGGCTTTGGAGTCTTGGAACTTTTCTACCTTCTACGCCGTAGTATGTAGCTGTGGCAGAGTCTGGCTCTTTGTTCTAGAAGTCTGGACAGTGGGAGGGTGCTAATTGTTCAGCCAATAAGAAATAAATGACAGTAAGCTGTTGATCCGAGCTAGGTAATGGACGAATCAGATATTCCTAAAAATATAACAATTCTTTAGGAGTGAACACCATTCTTCCGAGCAGTAAGCACTTCCCAATTTTCCAGAGTTGTCTACTGAAAAACTAGTCTGGTATGCTGACGACCTGGTCAAGAAAATCCAGGGGATCCCAAATGCATCTTTTTTAGGTGTGTAGACCTGGGCAAGTCGAAGCTAAAATTGCTCTTGATGTATAAGAGTGACCAGGACTGCGGCCAATTGTTCAGTGGCCTCATAATTCTCCTAGCTCTCTCGCACATCAGCCAGTTATGAGGGGGATTGTCATGAAGTGTGGACGCCTCCGATGTGTTGAGTGTCAGAGAACTATTGTGCCAGAGAACTATTGTGCCAGAGAGCGTTTGTGCCAGAGAAATTTTGTCATAGCGACCGCATTTGGTTCGGTGAATCTGGTAAGTTTTCTACTGCAAACGTTTTGGTAAAACATGGTTCAACCTCCTTAAATTCCCCTCGTGCAACTCTCCTTGTACGATTTTCCTTGCCCAGTCGTAGGACACTTTCCCCTTACAATTCTAGAAATGTTTTACTTACACAATCTCCTTGTACAGCCCTAGTACAAAAATCTATACATTCTCATTATCATCAGACACTGCCTGCCTTGGTCCAGACCAGACTTGTGAGCTACAGTACTTCGTCCCAACGGCTGCATCGCTATACTTATCAAGACAGGCTTTGACAACGGTTTCAGTGTTGACCAAGCTATCGAATTATTTGGGTTACCAGCGGCATTTTCTAGATCCCAGTGAACCTTCCACAAGGCTTTGGCCCAGTGTAATAACTGCGTTATAACTGAGGCATGGAGACAAGAAATTCATCTGCCACCTCAACGTAATTTATCTCCCGAAGCAAGATGGAGACAAGCCGCCCAAATCACATTCAATGATCAGAACCAAGATGGAGAGCCGAGGCAACTGTAACTCTCAGGCTTGTCCTTTGATCATAATGTCGGTTAAAAAAGTAGCGATTCAGTAATTTCACGTACGACTGAACATAAGACTGGTTTCAAGTACTATTCTCTCTATACCTTTCCTGTTTTCCAAACAAAAAGAACCATGAATTTAGAATTTATTTTCCCATGTTTTAGTCTATAACAGCTGAGTGATATTGTTTATTATTGCTACACTGAAGCCACTTTGACCAGTATTCATATTTCAGTTTAATGACTAAACACAGTTGATCGTGAAGAACAATATGAAACGCCATCTTCCATTTTCTAACGAGATTCTGGCACTTTAACCCAAATTGTACGATAGCTAGGCACGCGGACTGCTACTGATGTTGTTCTCCCATTATTCGCTGGCCATCAGTCTACAGGGCAATTTTTTGAAGATGATGGTACAAGTCTACGGAGTGCCTTACTCTCTGATTTCCAGTGCCATACTCTCTGGTTTCCCATGTCTTACTCTCTGGCTTCCCAGTGTCTTACTCTCTGATTTCCAGTGTCCTACTCTCTGATTTCCCTAGTCCTTTCCTTTTGAACCAATCTCTTTCTTGAATGACTATTCCATCTCAACACTCTTTGTAACTGTTAGTGTTATTCTTACGATTACGTAATGTAGGTTCTTCTTACTATGCCAATCGTAATGTCACATATAAGCCCATCCTTTTCATTTGGCTTCACATAAAATATCTGATTGGCTGAAGCACATTGCTACACATTATTGTCAACTAACTGAGGACGACCTTATTGGCGATGAAGAACAGTTTAGAACATGATTTATGAATACAGTAGTGAAACAGAGGATACAGTAACGAACGCATGCTTTGTAAAGTCCTCCAATCTTGGTTCTACCTTAATGCTATTACATTACTTTACATACCATATGACATTCGCTTGGGATACTAGTCACTCGATAGTATGTACCTGGTGTATAGTCTACTCTTCCCATAGACAGTATGCATATATATCATACAATATAAGAAGAAGCCCACGCATAGCGTTATAATCATCAATACCCGGAGACTCTCCCATTAATACCAAGCATAGACCTGTACAGATTGTATATTATAGACACTGGTTTGTACATTTTCTTTTAATTTGATTAAAATTGCTATTACGCCTACTTCATTATTTGTCTAAGTCAACGTTCAAAGAATCAATCGCTATGTTATGTTGACGATTTAAGCACCTGTTCTTACTACATCACGAATCGGGAAATTCCAGGAGAATTCAGTGCAACCGCTATAAAGACATGCCTATGATGCTAATGAAATTGAAGCTGAATGGATTGATGGCTATGATACGAACGCTGCTAACTCATGGGAAGGTTTCTGTGGGCGTAATAATGGAGTGGCACATCAGGTGCAGCAGAATGAGACAGAAGATCTGAATTCTCCCTAGACATTTTACGTAGGGCGACTGATTGTTCCATTAATGAGTCTGGTTTTAGAAATGGATAGATATACATATAGATACACATTTGGACATGAGATACGTATTGAAATGGATAGATATAGATAGATAGAGATAGAAAGAGATAGACATCCATATATGTAGATAGATATAGATATCCATAGATATCCTGGTGTAATCATTATACTTCTGGATGTCCAAAGAATCAAAATAAGTGAGGATCTTCTCCAGCACTTCGTACAAGTCTGTAGTAAGTTCTAGCCATTAAGAATAATGTTATTTGTGCAGTTAATACAGGGAATGAGAATAATAACCATACAACAGTAAAGAAACACCTCAACAAATGAAGGAGCATTACTATATGTAATCCTAGAGTACGCATATTTAATACAGTAACTGTGAACCCAATAGTACCTAATAATCTTGGAATACTAGTTACGCAAATACAACTAAATCCACTCAAAGTCCTGAATGATAGAGGACAAGGTGGAGAAAGTGGTCTTCCTGTACCAGCACCTTGTTCTATTAAAACTGAAGCTATAATTCAAACTACGGTGAATATCACAAACTGGTATTGTTTAATCCAAAGCCATATCTACAGCAGCTATCATTATAGCTGAATAGGAATACCAAATACGCTTATTAATACTAGCACAGTTAAGAAATCATACCATGTCGGTCACCAATACAACAAGTACATATGGATATAGATAGATATAGATATGGATATACATGTAGATAGATATAGATATGGATATACATGTAGATAGATATAGATAGATATAGATAGATATAGATAGATATAGATAGATATAGATAGATATAGATAGATATAGATAGATATAGATAGATATAGAAATAGATATAGAAATAGACATAGAAATAGAAATAGAAATAGACATAGAAATAGATATAGATAGGTATAGATAGGTATAGATAGGTATAGATAGGTATAGATAGGTATAGATAGGTATAGATAGGTATAGATAGGTATAGATAGATATAGATAGGTATAGATAGGTATAGATAGGTATAGATAGGTATAGATAGGTATAGATAGATATAGACATAGACATAGACCATCTATATCTGGATATAACATGGATACAAATACACATACTTCTAACTATACTTCTAACTACACTTCTACCTAATCTCAGATCAAACTTTAATAGCCATGATGTAGCCATCTAATCAATAGTCTATTCTATCAACTGCAATAGAGAACTGTGTCAAATCAATACAAATACTCTTTCTACATATTTTACGATTGTCCATTCTACTCTCTTTATTACATTTATTAAAGTTTATCGGGTTCTTTTTCATTCTCACCAATCTTCTTCATTCTCACTCTATTCCTTCTTTGATAATGATCGTTTAACGATATAATATAAGATACTGAAAGAGTAGGAGCGGTGAAGAATCTAACTTGATTGAGAAGGCAGTGAACTGCCCAGTACTAACGGGCCTGGGGTTTGAGGAATAGGTTGGGTGATTAACTTGAACCTTGTATTCAACAAGATGTTCTTGCTTTGAAAGCAGGCGGTAGATTTGTCCAAGTTGGTAACACAGGCGCCTGGGTTAAGTTCCCAATTATTGAGTTCGCCACAAAGGAATTGACTTTGTTCGGAGCGGTAGATTCCAAGCAGCAATATCACTAGTCTTGTCCTTAATAAACAGCCTTTCTTGGGCCATGCGTTTCATACACATTTATCTGAATTCACGTCGATTGAATTTCATACATAATAAATAAACGTTCGATATATAAATATTGCCATTCTGTATTCTATGCATGATGATCAAACCTAATGTTTCCATATATAAGGCTATTGAAATGTTATGGTTATAATCATCTTTGTACCAAGTCGGTATGCGTAGTTCAAAGAGGATCCTTTGTTCATGCTTTCTTGAATAATATCCTAAGGTCTTTAAAGTTTTATGATTGCTGATAGAAAACAAGATGTATACTTTTTACAAAGCATACGATCATGTAAGGATACTAGAATACTGTTAGATGTCTCCTATACGCTAGACGCTCCGACATTCAGAAGTCTCCTATACAGTTAGATGTCCCCTATGTTTGGACGTCGTCTATACAATTAGATGTCGTCTATACACTAGAGGTCTCCTACTTTAGTGTCTACGTATGAAATTAGATGTCTCCATATTGAGATGCCTCCATATTGAGATGTCTCCATATTGAGATGTCTACGAAGCTAGAGGTCTGGAGCAATAACTTTTCTACGCTGCAGTATACCTTGATCCTAATTGAAATCTCCTATAACAACAAAGCCTTCTATATGACGCAGTTAGTGATGTTTATGTTATGATTTGAAGACGAAAACTCGAAACGACGTCAAATGTTCGAATGGCTTGTTAAGCTGAATTGAGAAGTATTTCTTTCTTTTCATTTGAATTCATTTCCTTAAAAGTTGGTTTCTTTGACCTCCAACGTGAGGAGACCGCAACACTCATACAAATCCATTCTCTTATCCTTGTTCCATTTATTAAGCAAGACGTATTTATAGCTAATCCCTGTCCTTTTCTATACCCTCGGGTCCCGATCACCAGCAGCAAGTTGAATCTCCTCTGCAACTTCAAGGGTCGTCCTATCAAACGGCATATCTTATCCGAAGTCTAAGGGGCGACATCTTCGTTTCAAAAGTGACTCACGGCCATGACTTATATGTCTTCGCCAAAACTATCAAGAGTGACAACTTCACCAGGCTTGAATGGCGGAAGACCCAAGTACGGGCATCCATCGCACCGGAACGCATCTCCAAGAGCACACGAACCACACCCACCAGTCTTCCCTTCCACTGTGAAGTCAATCTCAGTCAAATCGTCAGCAGAGAATTTGATCTGTGACTTCTTGAGTCTTTCTTCAATCTCAATCGCTTCCAATGTAGCCAGTTGTGCCATCTTACCCAAGAGCGTGTCTTGCAAATTCCGCGTGGCTTGCTCCTCTTGTTCTTCTTGTTCCTTGAGACCACACGTACAGTCCTTACACGCCTTTCTTCTCTTCTTTCCATTAGGAAGTTCACATTTCTTAGGCACAACAATGTTCATACTCAAATTGTCAGCGTCGGCAATTAGATCGTCTTCGTAGATCATCTCGTCTTCATCACTGGAGTCGTCACTAAAGTATGCCAACTTTGTGTTCTCAAGTTTTCTTTTCATCAGAATATCGTCCTCAGCGTCGGTATTGTTCGCAGAAGTATCAGTCATGGCAGCAGGCGACGAAACAATGTTTTTCTTGAACATGGGCAACTTCTTAGGTGCCGACGAATTCGACAAATTCGTCTTCTTTTTAAGCAACACACTCGTCACAGGCTTGGGCTTAAGCCAACAGCCATCATCTTGCACAACAAATCCGCTCATCAAAACATCAAGATCCTGATCCTTGGGCAAGTCACCATCAATGTTACCCCCGTTCTTAAGCGTGTCAAAGAGCTGCGACATCACCGGAGCAGGAATCGTCAAGTTCTGAGGATTTGGGTTGATGTAAACAATGTGGTCAAAGTGAGATGGCGGCAATTCAGCCATGTTATTAGCAACACGATCAATTATATGTTGGGTAACCGTACTCTCAGGGTACTTGGCAGAAAGATCCGCCTTTGCTTGTGTCACAAGACTCTCTTCAGTAACCACAGTTGGGTGGAGGAGTAGGAGAATTGCAGACATACCAGAAATAGTCGCTTTGCTAGGTCTTGTGGAGTAAATGAATAAAATATTGATCACAAAGATGGGGCAACAAGACGTGTCTTTCTGTGTCCTTGTTGGGATGAAATGTAGTCAAGAAAGCTGTATAAATCGGCTCTTGATAATGATTATTATCCAAAATGTATGCAAATGAAGATTCCACAAAAAAGTATTGAATCCGCTTTTATCCCTGGGTGTAGATAATGGGTCAAATATCTTAATGAGATTATCTCTTCCTTTAATGACTAAGCTTTTTTCTACTCCTGCAGACAGAGCAAATTTTGCTCGGTCCGTCTTAGTAATAATGCGGATCACTTGACCTGATTAGGCAAAGGCGGAGACGGCTTTCAACTTGGGCTTGAGGAACATTAAGGAATGGGTTTATAGGAGACCAGGATCAAGTGAGATCCAAACGTTAGTTTTAGAATGGAGATTACGTAAGCTTATTTTCATATTATTTAGATTGTCGTGTATCTTCAAGATGGTGCTTATTATGTAATGCATGCTATTTGCTAAAAAAAAGATTCCGTTTTGGGCACACCACATGATCAGCCTTCATACTTAACGGATAATCACACAACATTTTAGTGGTTGGGAAATGATTCGTTCTCATTGAATCCGAAAACTACGGTCATGATGCAACCTGACTTTTATTACATAAACTATTCTCTGAGTATCCCCTTCTCCCTTTAGGCACACATATAAGAATGGGCACAAGAAGGAGTTGTTAGACCAAGCTATAAATCCTCAGAAGCCCATAGCATTTCTACTCATTCCAGATGAGCAAATTAGGCTGACTCTTCGTCTGTGCTGTCATTTTCAACGTCTGTTTCATCATGATCAATTTTGGCAATCATTCCCGAAATAGGGGGGAGCACTGGCACAGCTATCGACGATGACCGAGACAGAGGAATTGAGTCGTTGTCTTTGCTTGTCAGCGGGCTGTGTGTTCCTGTAAATTGTTTGACTGTCTGGGGTGATGATAGTGACATTAATGAGTATATTGCCTCTTGCTCTGAGGTACCATTTTCTCGATTGGAAAACGTGCTGTTAATAGATGGAGGCCGCGGGTGTTGGTGTTCTGTAATGGGGAAGCCTGGCTGTTTCTGCCGCGCAAATGAAGGTTCTTCTATTGCTTGTATGATCGAATGTCTCCTTTCATCTCCTGCGTTTGATCGGCTCCTGCTTTTGCGCCGCAGGCGGGAAAATGCAGCCAACAATGCGCTTTGAGCACTAAGCTCTTCGTCAGGTGATGGGATATCTATTCTTTCTCCAAAAGTGTCACTCACTAGTATAGGCGATTGTTTTAACCTGCCGTCAAGAGTAATATCTGAGAGTAATTCTCTTGGAGAGGAACGCGATTCGGGTGACTGTTGTAATGTCTGCAAATTGATATTTGCCGCAAGAAAATTATGATGAGGAGGCAGATGATTTGGTGTTATTCGAGTTCTCGTTGGTCTGGGTGGAGATCCATTTGTAGAGGTGAACGAGAGTTCACTAAAGTCAAGTTTCACGGGTGAAACTGTTTGCTTCTCTGGTCCCTTCATTTTCCCCAACGCCAGACTCAATTTGCTTTTAAGTTGTGTGCTAATTTCCAGCAATTCCTCCTTGCTAGGACTTGCGTCTGTTGCAAACAACCTGCGACCCGGGCTGAAAAACTGAGGATTCCTCAGAATTTTAGTTCTTCTCGGTGTTTCTCGTTCATCCGAATCGTATCCTGAATTTCGTGGCGTCTTAAGGAGTGTGCTCTCAGAGAACGGCGACTGAATGTCATTATTAAGTCTATAGTCAGGTGACTTGAATGTTCCGGAGCTAGTTCTTTTCCACGATGGACTGAATGGTAAAGTTTCTATTTTCTGTTCGGGAGTAGCAAGAATATCCAGTAAACGTTTCTTGGATCTCGACGCAGGTGGTGTCGATTGCACATCAGGCTTCACTACTTTCGCCATTTTTGGAGACGAAAGCGGTGTGCCCGATTTATTGGAACTCATGAGCTTGCTAAAGGGGATATTGCTTCAATCTTGTTGTTGTTGTGACTATGTCAGATTCTTTATAAATCCTCTAAAAGTCGTCACAAACCGTTGAATTCTTGAAGTTAAAGCAACCTCAAAAGTCTCTTCAATTGGTTTTGGTTATGGTATACGATGTATGCAACGCCCGGAGATACCGAAGTTTGAAATGAAAACAATCGGACTATTGCCTCCGTAGACGGACAGAAACAGTCACAAATATTTGTATAAACCACACGTAATACGAGCCGCGAGAAGGCTCTTGGTTCCTGGTGAATGTAGGATTTATTGATTGCAAATAAGAAAGGAGATGTCTGTGGATGGACGAATTTCCTAGGTCACAGATGTTTAGATGATGCCAATTCGCGCTGGTACATATGTCCCTGCACGTGATGCACTATCCTTCAAGGGTAGCAAGTAACAATTACGCCGACGGTTCCGGGGCCTTTTTGGAGCAGACGGCCAATATTAAGTAGGCCTGGTGTCTTAAAGATCTCTGGAACGGATAAGAACTTCACAATTCTTCCTCAGCATGCACTCTGCTGGTATTTATACCACTAACTGCACAAACTGAAATGAAGTATGTAAACGACCGTTATCGCGCCCATTGATGCATTAGGGGCTTTATATAGATATACACAGCCATCAGCAAAACACCAATAAAGGCCATTAAATTAGCAGCCATCAAAAGAAACAATAGCGAAATGAAAAGAAAAAAAAAACTTCACGAAAAAGAGTAAAGACCTTAGCCAGCGCTAATTACTATCTCCCCTAGAATTTCATATTGGGGCGACGCCGCTGGGTTGTTGGTATTCTCCCTGTTCTATATTTGCGCTAGGTGTTTTTAAACAACAACAAACAAAAATAAGACAAATAATGATAAAAAAAAAAATATTGGTGTACAGAAATACGCGACTCGGGGCTTTGTTAGTCCTTCCTTTACATTGTTATATGTTTCTTTGTCATGTGACTCGCCACGTGCATCCAGGCCAACTGTAAACATCGCGCCTACGTACAAACCCTCACATAAACAACATCTCCAACCTTATCAAATGACGGATACCCATAGCACGCCGTTAGCGGCCCAGCTCCTCAAAAAGGCCCTGCGGCTTTCAATGGTTGGGGCTACAAGGACGTCTTCGGGTTTCCGTGTCTCAAATTCGTTTGATTCTGCAAAAAGACGCTCCACCCTTTTGATGACTCCCGCCTCTAACAAAAGACTTAGTGCCTTCAACACATCCGGACCTCCGTCTACACAATCGAATATACCGAAGCAGCTGAGTCTTCCATTTAATCTGCTGCAATCCATACCGTCATATCTGCAACTGTCACAGAGAAGAGGTGATCCAAGGCCCTTAAGAGATAAGAACTACCAGAATCTAATTCTGCAAGAAATATATGATTTTTTGGCAACCAACAAATTCGAACTTGAGTTGAATCACCCACTTACGCTTAAGATGCTTCTGCTGCCTACTCAGAAAGATTTTGTTTTGATGTTTCAGTTTTTGTATCGCCGCATTGATCCGCACCATAATTTCACTCGTTCGATAGAAACGGAGGTGTTTGCATTACTAAAGATCCTCAACTACCCTTATCTTGATGGAATTAACCGTTCCTCTATCAGTGCAGTGGGGGGACAGAACTGGCCGGCATTCTTAGGAATGCTATATTGGTTAGTGAAGTTGAACCTCTCATTACTGAATCTTAATGAGGATTATTTTATTGCTCCAGATGATGTTTTTGATCGTGTGTTCATCAAATACATTATATCTTCATATAGAGCATTCATTAACCAACAAGAGGATTATTCCCAGTTCTATGAGGAGATGAAACAATCTTTTGAATTGGCAAATGAGCAGGTTTTACAAGAAGTAGAACAAAAGAAAGAAATAGGGGGTAAACTTCGAAAAGAGTTTGACACTCTCAATCAGCAGTTTCTTGAGCTTGAAGAGTCAGAGGCGAAATCCAAAGCTTTAGAGAATGATTTGAAGCAATTCTCTGATTACATGATGAAAATGAAATCCCGACAATCCAAGTGGGGTGAAATATTAAACCAAATGCAAGCGGAAATCGAAAATGCAGAACGTCAATTAGCAGAGCTCGAGAATGAAAAGAAAACATATGAAAATTCTATAACCAACAAGGGATATACGATCAATGATATCGATAAACTGAATATGGAACGAGACAAACTCTCTAAAGCAATTGATGCCATTGCCAATAAAATTGAGGATCTCAAGGATATTTCTAGCAAGAAAGACAACAGTCTACGCCAATGCTATCAAAGTCTTGAAAGCTTTGTTAATCAATATAATCTAATGGCACGAAGAGTCCCTGGGAATGAACTGCTTGAGCTTCTTTTGAATCCATTAATTCTCGAAGACGATTCAGAAGGTTTTGAGCCAGATCAAATTCTCGACAAACCATTAAGAGAAGAGAAAATCAAGCTTCTTCTGTCACGGTCGCAACTAAATCACGAGTTACGGGAAATACAGGAAGAATCTATTAAGATTGTTGAGCAGGTTGATCAATACTCAGAAAAAATATTTGATCAACAAGAGGAAGTTGAAACCCTCGAAGCAACCGTTGCTAAGAATAAGGCGACACAAGAAGAAATCTACGAAACGATGGTCAGTGAGGGTACCAGTTATTCTGCCCAGATTGAAAAGCTTGATCGGGAATTACAGGGTATGCAGATAAATGTGAATAAGGGTGTAATTGAAGCAGAAACACGTCACAAAAATCTCAAGATCGCCCACCAGGAGTGGAAGTACCATATTAAAGAGCAACGTGAGATTCTCCATGATACGGTGCAACGTTTGATTGATTATATCATCTCTTTCAAACTCAACGTACAAGAAACTATCGAAGATCTCGATCTGCTTGTGCTTAAGGAGCTTGAAAACGAGCAAAAGCTGTTGGAAAGTGGTTCCTAGACCAGAGCTCCACTAACAAGCAAAGCTGCTACAATACGGATCTTCGCACCACGGTGGCCGGACTGTCATAAACATCGAAAAGCGGATGGCAGGCAGAGTTTGATTCAAGCAACCAAATCCATTTCTCAAGTTAATTTTAATGATAAATATACAGTACGGGGTAACTACTTGACTAACGAAATGCTAAGGTTTAACTATGTACATGCTAAAATTCGTTTCTCAACCACATCTGTTTTCTGCGTTGTCTATCCTCACGGGCGATCTTCCGCTTGTCAGACCACGACTCCTTGACTGCTTCCAACCCTTCAAGCAATTTTTGCTGCTTAATCTTATTGAATCCGGTAATCACATTGACCTTGTTGGTGCTGACGTTGAATTTGGCTGCTAACTTGGCAATACTCCACTTGTGAGGATCCTGTTCCCTTAAGCTGATGATCTCGCGGATGATATCTGGCGTCAAAGAGTAGTCCTTATTTGCTCCCCATATAAGAGGCATGTCATTAAGCTCTTCTTGATTATAGACCTTATACTTTTCTGCCATTAGCTTTAATCTTGGGTCGTTGGGAGGTAAGAATGATTTGGGAGTGTCTTTGATGCTGGGCATAGATGCTGGAGGATTATGTATGAGGCCCTGGGTTGGGATTGGTTTCAAGTTGAAAGCTGAACGTGCAGCATTGTACTTGTTCTTGGGTTGCGTCTCCAATGGAAGATTCTTGATAGAGTATCTGCGGACGCTTGCTCTTAACATCTTGATGGGTTGGAGAAGGTGGAGGAGAAAGATTGTATGTTGTGTGCGTTTTGAAATTTTCAAAAAATTTGCGTCGTGTGCGCGCCAAACTTGCACTGGTAAACAGCAAGAGCGTATACCTTTAGTACGACGGGATCTTAGATTAGCGCTGTGCTCGTGTATTATTAGTTAACTCTATCCTGGGTAGAGCTTGATTTGAATGAATGGGGGTGGTTTTCTTTTCTCCTTTTATCAGGGTTTTGTGTTCTTCATCCCTATTAAGAGGACCACATGATCGCACGACTGATTACCTATTTATGATTATGAAGACAAACCTCTTCCTACGGGAAAGAGGTACTTCTGACAATATATTTACATATCTCTGAATAACTTAGTAATATCAATTATCCACTAACTAATCAAAGACCAAAACTAAAGAACCACTCATTTCTTTTGATCACGTGACCTTGTGCAGGTGACCTTCCCTCTGCCCATACTGTAATATGCCAACATTACTTATGCTACCCTTGTTTTGTACTGTCCTTCTATTTATTCGTTTGTATTGGCCATTCATGTGTTGGAGAGAAACTGAAGCCCTTGTGCTGCACGTATACTAGACTACACTACTGATAGCGTCTACATGCAGTACTCATGTGTTTTACGTAAACCTTTCTTTCTGAAGAAATATCGTACAAGCCACCAATCGTACATTCATCTGCGGAGCAAAGTGTCACATCGGTACTTCCCTAATATTGATATGGCAGTACATCAGTACCTCCCACAAATGAAGAAACCAAACACAACACGGCAACAGTTCCCCATTTGACAAGTATCGTATGGAGGCTACATTGACACATCGGTTAAGACTCATGGAGTTCCACACGGTTCCAGATCAGAGGAGTGTAAGCAACTGTGCACTACCAAAAGCACACGACATTCACTCCCATTTACACGGCTCATGCAAGTTCAATGCAATATATTGCGGGGTGCAAAGATTCTTCCAGCTTCTTCAGTAAATATACGGTGGTCAGCCTCAATTCCATAAGGCACAGGTGTCCGAGGACAATAGGATCTCGTGACAAAGAGCGAAGGTAAGAACAAAGAGCCGAAGAATAAAAAACGGCGTATAAAATATTATATGTACGACGACTCACTCCAAGCGAAAACACTCACTGGGCATCGTTAAGCCGGCATAAAGCGTACGACATGCTTAACTCTACAGCGAGATGCAGCATCGTGTGCTGACTAAACCTTAAAGCCTTCCAATACTCAACACCGAAGAGTAAAGGAGAGCCAGCAGCTGACAGTAAAACCTCTGTAACCAGTAAAAATCAATCACATACAAGGCTACAACACCCATAGAAAACCGTGCCACAGAAAAGAATTCATGAGTAGAACTGTTGATATTCTTCCATCAACAATGCGACATTTTATCAAGTGGATCGGACGGCTACGGGCTGTATGCAGACCCATTTCACCAAATAGGAAGGTCACCTTCCGTATACAGTAGGGTAAACTCATTTTCTGTCGAATTGTCGTATTTCAGTCATGCGTACTGCACACTATTGCGTCTCCCGCATGTCTCACATCTCGCATCTCTCAAGCTTTTGTTGTGCCTCGAAACACACATTCCCTTGGCTCGAATATTTTCTTACATAATTTTCTTCCACTCCTTCTTTTTATTTCCCTGAAACCTTAGCAAACTTTATTTAGTTGGTGATCGCTCCTTTACAATCCAACTCCAACTCGTTCTCACTTACCCTAGTCATTCCTTTCCCTCCACTTTAACTTCTCAAAAGTATATACACTTTTGACAGCCAATCCTTGCCCTCCTTATTTGTTATTCGTTTAGAAACTAAAATGGTCGTTTTTGCAACTTCAGTTTTTGTTGGCCTTTTGGCTTCTGTTGCTGCTTCCCAGGACACTACCCTCACTTCCACTGTGACTATCACAAAGACTATCTGGACACCTGAGGAGCTGGCTTCTGCTGCTTCTGCTGCCTCTGCTGCCTCTGCTGCCTCTGCTGCTTCGGCCGCCTCCGTTGCTTCCGTTGCATCAGCTGCTTCTGCTGCTTCTGTCGCCTCTGCCGCTTCTGTTGCATCTGTCGCATCTGCTGCCTCTGCCGCTTCTGTTGCTTCTGCTGCCTCTGCTGCTTCCGTTGCTTCCGTTGCTTCTGCTGCCTCTGCTGCTTCTGCTGCTTCTGCTGCTTCTGCTGCTTCCGCTTCTGCTGCTGCACAGTCAGCTCTTACAGCCTACAAAGGCTTGGTCGCTGTCGGCTCAATGAATGCTACCTTGACTGATGTATCGTCGTCCTCTGCCTTTTACAGCAACGTGAGCTCGGCCAGCACTACAAGTGCATCTTCGTTGCACAGAACAACGTCCATTATTACCCCAACCACAAACACTGAGTTTAGCTCTGCCAGTTCTGCTCCTGTTTCAGGTACCAACTCCACCAGCGCTGGCTCAGGTGGTTCTTACGTCGGTGTTGCTGCTGGTGCTTTGATTGCAGTTGCTGCCAACTTGTTGTAATTGTGTTGACTTCGGACTTTCTTTTTTCCTTTGTCTAAATTGATTCTTTGTACCTTTGGGCGTTCTCTTTCCGCAGCTGTTATTCCATCTTGCTTTTAGTGTGTTTTGCCCTTGGTTCACTTCTCCCTTTGTTGTATTACCTATAAACAATATCTCTCATGATTATGAACTCTGGGGGAATTACATTCCTTCTCAGTATCTTCTGCCTGTAGTGTCCCTAGTAAAGCTGTCTTTTTCAAGCACATAGTACTCCATCTCTGTAAGTCCTTTTGGAATTTTTGGTGGAACAGCTGGTTTCTGATCCGTATCGCTTGCCATACGCTGAAATACTGACGGTGAAAACTTATGATGGATATTCCATTGTCCATCACCCATGTAACCTGTGCTTTCTGTCCTTAAGTCCACCGCTACATCTTCTGGCTTTATCTTACCACTTTCAAGGCGGTATGATCTTGCCAAATGCTCGGATGGGGTTGGGGCATAGTACTTAGGATCGATTTCCGACGGATTCATAACGTGCGGTCCTCCTGTCCGTGCATTGTGAGTTGCCAGTTGGAGAGGTTGATTCAAATGGAACACTTTTGTCGGTGATGTTTCATTCACTTCTTCTGCTCCAATACTCTCTGCTGAGAATGGTACAGAACTAAGATTCAAATTGCATATTCCTGCTGCCACATCGGGGGGTGGTTTTCTTCCCGTTCTTCGACCTGATCTTGTAGAATGCTCTGGGCTGGGTAAAGAGACCCCATTTTTGCCGGGAGAATACGGGTTTGGTTCTGGTGATCTTCGACCTTGTCTGGTAGGCGAGTGACTGTGCCGCGTGGGCGATGAGTTTCCCAGTCGGGACGGTGATGCGGGAAGCAGGTAATGCAGAGAATGTGGTGGTGGGGGTGGAGGTGTAGAATATGCACCAATGTCGTCTTGTAGCTGTAAGATATTGTCGATAGGCGATAACTGTGGACTTAAAGTTGTTGGCTTGGTGGGTTCCGGATTCCTGAAGCTTGCTTCAAACGCACGTAGACGAGACTTAAGTTTTCCAAAGCGAGAGTTTTCTTTCTTAGAATCTGTGAATACAGGATGCTGAACAGACCCTGGGTCAGACAGCCTGAACTGTTGAGAAATCCGATGGTCTGGTACTGATATGTCGTGTATCTTCGAATCCAGATGAGCAAATTGGTCCCCACTATGATCTGTAGCAATTGAGTACCCCGATGATATGTGAGAGTCATATGGAGCTACTGGTGGTGTTGGTAATTGTTTCGTAGTGCTAGAGATACTGCTAGTACCGATCTTTGGAGGTAGCAAAGGTGCACTAGGGTAAAATGTCATTTCCAAATAGATTTTTCCAGCAGGGCGATCATTGAAGGACAAGTCATACCACGCGTCCCTGATATACTTCCCACTATCCTGAAGATTTGTAGGATCCAGAAACACTTCTGAACAGTCGATCTCTGTGCTTCCAATTGGCGTAGGATCACTTTTTGTCTCATCCAATACGTCCAATTTCATTATAGGCTTTCTCTCTCTCGTTAAAGGGAACCGAATCTCATGTGTCCACTCAGGAGTCTGTCCTGCTCTAAAGTGACTCGGCGTCTTTTGTGCCACAATACCTATACGGAGCAAAACGTATGGGCTCTGTTTGTCAAGTTTCCGTCTATTGGGAAGGTGTTTTGCCCGGCACACCATAATCACAAGTGTACCGTCTGCAGCTTCTGGGCCATTCATTTGAATCGGAAGAAAACGGGAAACAGAATGAAGACAAAAAAAAAATAAGAAAGAAAGATAAGAACGAGTTTACTCCCGTGGCTGTGGATCAGGAATTGGAATGATGTGCATGTCAAAGTACAGGACCATCACACCTGGCTGGTTTCTCAAAAGCTTCGATTCGAAAACATTCATTTGTGCAGGATAGGTGATGACCCGAAATAGTATTTTGCAGCCAAGTTTGAACAACACCTCTTAATTTGCCGCTAGCTCACGATAGATTTGTAAGGAGTTGGTAAATATTTTGGAGCCAGCTCTTAGATAGGAACTTACTCACCAGTATAATCCCCTGCAGCTATCCCATTATCCAAAATATTTTGATAGGACAAAAACAAAATAGATAAAAATAGCATACCCTTGTGATAACCGACCTTTGATCAAACAAGGCACACATCATTGGACAAGAGATGTTAATAGGTTTCTCAGTTGGCCTTTAAAGTTCTGTAAGTACTCTTTGGGTGTTGAGGAATACGGATTATTTTCCTTCTCTCTTTTCCCATCATTTTTGGTTTAGAGACATTCAACAAAGAGGGAAGGATACTTTGATCACAAAAGTGTTTCAACTTGGCGAGTTGTTCTTCGAATCAATTACCATTCGAAATTTGTTATTGATTTTATTCATAAGATGTGATTTGGTCTTTTGTGAAGGTTTTTTTAAGAATTCCATTTCCCGAGCAGCGCAAAAAAAGACGTGCTGCTAAAGGAGCTCATGACCACTTTGAAACGGAAAGTTGCAAGGTGAACTAACAAAAATGGATATATATGGGATTGTTCACATTCAGCTGAAATCAATGAAGTGGCATCCTGGTCAACAGTTGTTACAATCCTTATCTGTTCATGTTGAGATGGGATGACATATCTGAAGGCGGACATGCAAAAGAGAACTAATGTTAAAAGCCAAAAACTGAATCAATGGTGAAAGGCTCAGAAAATAAAAGGCTGAATAAGAACTGATCTCGGTAAACAGAATATTTATTGTCGCCTCTGGAAGAAGATAGAGGCGGTCTCTCTCTCCTCTTTCGGCCTCATAATGGGAGTATACATTAGTCTCATTATCATACACTCCGCACTACAAAACTTTGATTTTTTGCCACGTGACACATTTCTCGTGACTGCGCATCTTCTGAACCAACTTAAGGCGATGATGCGTACAGTGATTCAGTTCCCTGGGAATGTCCTTCAAAAACAGATCTTCGGGAAAGGTATTGTTGCCTTTTGGCTTGGATTACTCGGATGTTCTTCTACAAGGGCAGTCCACTGAGGTACCACAGCACCCCCTCCCCGTGCACGGGCCATTAACACCATACGAAGAGACAGCCGCAAAACAATCAATAGCATTCGCTAAATTGATGTATGATGGTCCTTTTTTTACAGGATCGCCTCATGAAACGGTGGTTCCAACTTCTGCTGATTCGATCCAACGATACTCTGACAAGTACAAGAAAGTTAAGAAAGTAGGTCGTTCTATTGATGAGTATCCATATCAACTTGAGTTTTTTCCTGAGGAATTATACTCAGTAATGGGTATCACCAAAAAGAAGAAAAAGTTGCTATTATCCTCATACAAGGAGGATGGAGGTCTTTCGCAGTTCAACTTCACGGAAGAGAAGGACAGCGCTCAATCAATGTTGGAGAAATTGAAGAGCTTGGCCGAGGATCTCGATGCCGATACCCAAGGTGCTACCAACGAAGACGAAGGTGAAGAAGAAGATTTGGATGACGAGTTTGAAGAAGATGATGATGATGACTATAACGCCGAAAAATACTTCGATGATGGAGACGACGATATGGGTGATGATGGCGATGATGAAGCTGCCTTTTAGCATAGTCGCTCCTTGTAAATTAGATAATGTACGAGCGACGTCGGATCCGTTTTGGGACAAAAAAGAAGTTTTGGCAAAATAAATGGATGTTGCTCAAGTATTTTGTTCTTAGATGATGGGAACTGTTCATAGTGTATTTCCATCAAGGCTTTCCAGTAATACACTCAGAAAGGTAATTTTACGATTCATTCCATTTTCACTTTACCATTATTTTCTGGTACATCGTATCGCCTAGTATATCGACAAGACTGTATTGCTTTTTATGATCTCTACGTGCTCTCATACACTTGCCATTCAGGTCCCTAAATTACACGGCACACGTGCCAAAAGATGCTAAATATCAAACGTCAACGACGTCAAAGTGTTTCTGCCCTCCGTCTTTCCGAGCCAACGGCCAAGCTTATGTTCCTTGCTTGTAGCCACATAGACAACCACTTTCTTTTCCTCAGCCAATTCGGTGCCATCAATCTTAACAATACAGCCCTTTACGGTTGCTGAGCCAACAGCACTGAACAGCCGGAAAGTGTCCCGCTCAATCTTCCAAAGTTTCAACTCACCACTGAACGATCCGGTGATAAACAAATCACTGTATGGAATAGCGTACACGGCTGTGATCCAATACGGTTGTCGCTCAGGAATCTGGCGCTCCGCAATAGCTGTAGACACCTCAGCACTGGCACGTGTTGGTTCAAACTGTGGGAGTAACCCATGAGCCACTCTCTCGGTGAAGAGAGCCTTCTTCTTTGACAATGACCAAAGCGCAACGTTTCCGTTATCAGACCCCGTAACAAAGTGTGACTCGTCCACCATGGCAACAGCCTCAAGAGAGCCTTCTGCGAAGAATGGAACATCAGGTTCAGCCACATCATCACGCTTCTTACGCTTCTTGTCAGAGTCACCTGCGCGGAATGTCAATCGGGATTCGTCGGCGATTTTCCAGAACATGGCCGTCTTGTCCCTCGACCCCACAGAAACACATGTCTCGCGACCCAAACTGCTAATGCTCGTGATGTTGTCCTGGTGCCCATAGAGAATTTCCAATTGGGCCAACTGGTTGATGCTGAATGTGCGTACACGCAAGTCGGCGCACGCGGCGTAAAGTTGGTCGGTTCCCCGACGGAAGGTGATGGCGTTCACTGCAGCCCGCGTTTCCAACACTTTGAGACATGCCAAGTTCTCTGCCGACCAAACAATGAGCCGTGCATCGTTGCCACCCGTCACGACAAACCGGCCATTCGGAGATGCAGCCACACAGTTAATTTGGTCCCAATGATGATTTGCAGCAGCGTTTTTTGTGTTGATGTTGCTAAAACGCAAACCACCTTTATTATGCTTGACTCTTTGTGGCTTTCCCTTATTGTTGACCTTCCATTTGATCAATTCCATATCTTTAGAAACTGTGTACACAAAAGGATAATGGACCGCCACCCCAGTCAAGTTCTTAGACCCGACACGAACGGTCTGTGGCTTTATTTCAGCCAATTGTGCCTCGACTTTATCAGCAATGAATTTGTAAACGTAACCTTTTGTTTCCGCAACGTCTTGTTGCAAGCGCCGGGCCAAGATATCCTGGTCCTCATCAGCCGCATCAAAGTCTTCACCTTCAATCTCTTGTGCTTTTAGATTTTCCAAATACTGTTTGGCGAGACGTCTTCTTTTATCAGCGGCATTCTCTGTAGCAAATTCTTCGTCTGAGGAGATGGCGCCGTCTTCTCTCTCGAATTCCTCAGTGCCTGATTCTTGTTCAGAATCACTGGAGATTTCTGAGTCATGCTCAGCACGTGAGATAGGCTTACTCCGCTTAGTGACACTTGTAGTTTTGTTGTTTCTCTTCCGCTTCTTGGAAGGGTCCGAAAGAAACGGGTCGCCTGCCATTTGTGTATTCTTCTGTGTCTTTCTACTTGGCCTCGTGAGTTTTTTTTAACAGTAGAGGCCATCGCGTTAATAATATGCAGGATATTCCTGGCGATGGAGTTCTGTTCTACTGGAGAAGAGCAAAGAGGGAAACTCTGATGCAATTTAGTCAACAGTCTCGGCTTTGTGATAATGTCAGTCTATGGCTTAGAAGACACTGAGAATATCGAGAATTCTTACGGCCTCAGCCATGCTCAATACTCAGCACTGTCGGGTCAGCCAGTTGCACGTGACTAGTCCAAGATAAGAGTGGATCAATATCTGAAAACCAATCATCTTTCACCGTGGACATATGACAATTGAATCTCATTCAAGACCACTTCTGTAAGTATCAAAAGTCATTCATAGTGGTGGTTTCCATGCAATCACTGTGGTACCTAGAATAGGTCACGTGATTTTTACCACGATTCGTATCTCCAGCTGATTCAGATGATTCGTAAACCGCCTGATTCGTATCTCCAGTTGATCCACATCTCCAGCTGATCCGTATCTCCAGTTGATTCATCAGCACTTCTTTAAATTGGCCTGCTTTCTCCCTTCACTACTTGTATTCCTTTCCGTAAGGTCTTTTCATTCCATATTTACTTCACTCCAACAAATCCTCAATGTCGTGATCCTCAGCGGCATCATAAGCTCCTTGTTGGAAATCCCTCAACTCCTCCGCCTTTTCTCTCAAAATTGTCTCTTGCTTCTTGACGTTTCTTCTGGTCACCTTACCCCATCCGAATCCCTGGGCCTCCTTGTCATATTGAGACAACTTAGCCTCCACCTCCTTGTTCTTCCTCTCCTTCTCTGCTTCTTTTTCAAGGTTATCATTTTCAATCTTACGTTTCAATTCCTTTTGCTTCGCCCAATTGGTGTAGTAAGATCTCACGAAAACGTAGAAGCACAAGATGATCGTCAAGCGGATATATTTGTGCAAACTATCCTTTTCAACATAGTTATATATGAACTCAAACGGAGCCTTTGTAGTTTCGTCAGCTGCGTCCATTGTGAATGTAGTTGGGGTCCGGAGTCTTTTTTTCGGTAGTAATTCGAATTTCTCTGTCCGCGTTTGCCGTTAGATGCTCACTATACACAGGCAATCAACAATGCATTAATAATCTCTAGGTGAAGAAAACTTTTGGAACGGAAACGCAGTAAAGTCTTATCTTTAGAGTAATCTTGTAAGAGTGCTTGGGAATGATAATAATAACATTGGGTGGGTATCTCGCTTATGTAAGTCCACGCATATGGAGCTCACATGGTAGGCTCGAACCTCAGCATATTGCGGGTTTCTATCTTGGTAAAGTGAAGGAAAGGAAATAAGCTTTGTGATATCATTGTGACGTCGTTGATTTGGCTCCTCTGGTTCTGAGTCGTATTTTTCTCTAGGCCAAGTCTTCAATGGGTTGGAGCTTCTTCGCACTAAGAAGCGACATGTGCCACTTAGAGAACAATAATCCGTTCTTTCTATCGGTGTAGATCATATTATAAGTGGATAAGAACTTCTAGCGAAATTACCAATAGAAATTTCCAGCGCAAAATCTTCTCCATTTCGGCAGAAACCTGAACACGTGTGTCAACTATCATATCTGGGTCAGTAGCGATACAGTCAGTAATAAAAAATCCCAAAAAAGAAGAAAAACACTCAAATTTCCTCGTCGTCACTTGCAAATGGGTCGATTTCTGGAAAATCGCCCACTTCCACTTGTTTGGGTTTCAAAAACGAGCCATGGTTTGGCCTGCATTGGAAAAGACGAATGGGTCCAATCAGACCATCGTTTTTACCCACTGGCTCGTCGAATTCCACACCAACCCATACATTCTCACCCTGGTCTAACTGCTCAATTCTCCCTACAAACTTCACCTGGCCTCTCCGCTCGCCCTCGATGTTGATCACGCGGCACCGACTGCCGATTTTGATCCGCTGAGCTAATTCCTCGTTCTCTTGTTGTCTCTGCTGCTTCTGCTCATTGAACTTGGGATCAAATCGGCCCAACCGTTGCTCCTTCTTCCATTTCAACACCGAGTCGTTTCTCTTGGCATACTCTTCCTCGGTTAGCTGGAACCCCGCCGTATCTTCAGCGTCCACCAACTGTTTCAATTTGGACTCTGGATCATTGTCCATCACGTGAATCCTAGAATATGGAGCCACGTCATAATCTGCCACGGTTTTCACGTCCGGGTTGTCTTGGCCAATCTCCACAAATTCGTTGCTTGTGCCGCTGCGATAGTGCTGAAGGACCATGTGTTGGGCCTCAACGCCTGTGATTTGTTCTAGGCGCTGCTTGAGGTACGAAATCGTCCATTGGGGGGAAATCCGCCGTTCAGACGAGGTGAGGTCTGATGTGAAGTATACTGGCAAATCCATTTTGATGTCGTACTTTTCCTGTGCCTTGTCTTCTTTTTTCTGACGTCTTTCGTGGTGGTGACCGAATTTGACGCTTATGTCGCAGTACTATGTAAATGGTGTGTACTTAGTAAAATGCGACATCCAAACGTGAGTGAAGTTTAGACCCCGAACCTTACTCCTCCTCTTAAACAAGCATGGACAACGTATGTATAGAGAGATTGTGATTGTGGAATTTACATGGCCCATTCTAACGTATAGCAGAACAGAAATAGTGGGCGCCACTATCAAAATAGAAACAGAAACGACCACGATCGTCATGATAGACAAGACCGCAACGACAGAAGGTCCAACAACTCCAAGCAAGACAGACCTAAGAAGGAGGCGATTTTGGACTTGAAGAAGTACTCGGACCAGAAATTGGTGGTGAAATTCATCGGCGGAAGACAAGTTGTAGGTGTGTTGAAGGGCTTTGACCAGTTGATGAATTTGGTGTTGGAGCTGGTGGTGGAGCAGCTCAGAGATGAAGACAATGAGGACATTTTGACAGACTCAACCAGAGAGTTGGGAACCGTCATTGTCCGGGGGCCTCAGATCTTGACTATTTCGCCTTTGGACGGGACCGAGAGTATTCCTAACCCATTTTTGGTGGAGCAACAGTGAGGTCTGTAGTATACGATTAATGTACAATTAGGTGAGTTACGCGAAGGGAGATGTAGTTGAGAGAAGACCAGTGATTAGCAATGAGTCGGTACAGAGTGACAGTAGTACAGTGACTAGTGCAGTGACTAGTGCAGTGACTAGTGCAGTGACAGTAGTACAGTGGCAGGACTCCTCATTGGGCCACCAACATGAAGATGCCCGTACAGTTACAATAAATTGAATTTGATTCGTGAAATGGCGCAATTCAATTGTCTCTGTATTTTGTGATTCTTTTTTACTTTTCATGTCTATGGGCCATCTACAGAGGCCCATAAGCCCTCACTAGGCAATGATGGGACAGAGGATCTGAACCAAATCACTTTTATTTTTTTTTGATTTTTTTTTATTTTTCCAGAGAATGTTTCACCTCTTTCTCTCTGACCTTTCAATGCAACAAAATCTATCATCTTGTGATGAGACTGTCATGAACAACATTTAGTATGAGTGGAGCCTTCTCGTGGCAGAAGATGGCACGAGTGCGAAAAAAAAAAAAAAAAAAAAGAAAAAAAATCTACTGATAAGATCAGAAGGTCATCGTATCCCTTAACAAAGACAATTGAAAAGAAAATGGCCAACGAAGTCAGCAATAACGTAATCTTGTTACCACAGACAAACCAGCTCATTGGCTTGTACTCCATCATCAGAGATGTCACCACTAAAAGAAGCGATTTTGTGTTCTACTCCGACAGAATCATCAGACTCTTAGTTGAGGAAGGTTTGAACCAATTGCCAGTCGCCGAAGCCACTATCAAGTGCCACGGTGGCAATGAGTACAAGGGAGCACGTTTCTTGGGAAAGATTTGTGGGGTTTCCATTGTTCGTGCTGGAGAATCAATGGAACAAGGCTTGAGAGACTGCTGCCGGTCGGTCAGAATCGGTAAAATCTTGATTCAAAGAGATGAGGAAACCGCATTGCCCAAATTATTCTACGAGAAGTTGCCTGAGGATATCAGCGAAAGATATGTTTTCTTGTTGGATCCTATGTTAGCCACCGGAGGAAGTGCCATGATGGCTGTGGAGGTTTTGCTCTCTAGAGGAGTCAAGATGGACAGAATTTTCTTTTTGAACTTGTTGGCTTCTCCAGAAGGTATCGAAGCTTTCCAGAGTAAGTATCCTGATGTCAAGATCATCACTGGTGGTATTGACAAGTGTTTGAGTCCAGACAAGTATATTGTTCCTGGTTTGGGAGATTTCGGTGACAGATACTATTGCATCTAGATGCCAACGATAATTTCCTATGCAATAACGGCCTTGATGCAAGCGTGGCAACCCAGTAGCATTTTGTAGCACCAATTATTCTAGCTATGGAATGAAAATGATTAATGAATAATCGGCGGTGCCGACAGAAGTTTGGATCTGAGCCTGCGTGACGCAGCACAGACAATTCTGTAGACCGGCACAGCTAATTCTGTAGAGCTCAGGCAGTACATGCCAAGCACGTGTATCTGCCTGCTTCCCCAAACGCTTCTTTACATGCATTTGCGATGTATGACGTTGGGATCTTCGGCAAACTCCAGTGCCGTCACCCACATCTTGCGGAAAGTAGAAAGCCCTGCCAAAATCAGTCCGCCAATCCACGTACTGTACTTGCGTTCTGGTGGCGCATAGATTTTGATTTTCATGCGGTCTCCACCGCCTGCGGCTAGGCCGTAACTAGAGTACTGATTCATCTTCAACTCAGCAAGGAGTCTGTCTCCAAAATTGCGGAGCAACGTAGTACCGCCTGACAAGATGATATTCTGGTAGAGTGTCGGTCTGAGGTCTAAGTCCGTCTTAGAAATGGCTAACGCTGTGAGATCGTGGATTCCCGGAGATTCGTCGCCCACAAGCTGTGGATTGAACAAAATCTCGGGTGCTCGAAACTGCTCCACACCCATCTGAAGCGTATGTCCGTCAGGGAGTTTGTACTGCGTGAAAAGCCCCAGAGGATCTCCTCCTGAAGATGCAAGATACTGAGAGTAGGCCACACCGCTGTAAAGCTTTTCATCTTGTGCACAGTCACGAGAAACGTAGCAGCACTTCTCCTTTATACTACGCACAAGGTCTAACTCAGCAGACAGTAAGAGCGATACCCCCAGCATCCGACGGATATTCCATGCCAAGTGCTCGGTAACATCACGACCAGCGACATCCATTCTTTTTATGGCAGTAGGCAAAGTGAACCCATCGTACACAGGAACAACATGACTTACACCGTCACCGCAATCCACCACTGTGCCTGTGGTGCGTCCCGATGCATAAAGTGCCAACACTGCTTGTACAGAAACATAGACACACGGCACTCCAAAGGTCTCAAACATTACTTGACACATACGGTCTCTGTTTCCACGCGGGTTAAGCGGTGCCTCAGTAATTAAGAGAGGGTGCTCCTCGGGCGGTGTTTTAAGGTCTCTGGTGTACGTGTGGTGCCACACGCGCTCCATGTCTTCCCAGTCTGTGACTACGCCATGCAGAACGGGATGCAGAAGTTTCAATAGGCCCCTGTTCTGTTGGGCCACAGCTCCAACATATGTTTCGGCGTTATTATATCGGAACACGTGCTCTTCAAGCGGAGTTTGCAGAGCTGCCGCCATAACCTTCTGATACTTGGGTCTTCCAACAACAGAAGGACTCGCACATTTTGGTTTCTGATCCCCCGCAAATCCAGCCTTGATATTGCCTGATCCATTGTCAATAACCACTGGATGGTTATAAAGAGCCCCTTCTTCCATTAGATTCACTCGGTTTCTGATTTGTAATTGTATGGGTTTTCAGGACGAAGTGCGCCAATTGAGGTTTTGCTTTCACCTAGTAAGCCCACACTATAGCAGGGCCTTTGTTGGTGAAGACACTAAATCTAAACGTACGCGGTAGATAATGTTGTTTTTATATGCACACCATTATCAAGCGTTGGCGGTCTATATCTGAAGTGAATGAATATGGTAGAGACAATTAAGAAATAATACCAGTAGTATCACTTCTAAATGGTACCGTCTTGTATTAAAAGCTCTAATAATAGTCATACTAAGAATCCAGACCTATATGTGTGGTTACGTGCACCAGATTAGAGGTGGCCATAACGATATTACGAATGTAGGAGAAGATTTGAGGAGTGTTCATTCTCCTAATCTCTTACCCCTTCCTTTATTGATCCCTTCTCTTAAAGTATAGGTCACATAATAATTTGCAGATTCTTGTATTTACGCGTCACGTGCAGCATCAATGGAATCTGAAACCCACCGTATGTTTACATCCTGCATTCAAATATCATTTTTGACATACCTACTCCTATGACACTAGCCACATTATCCAACGACCAGAAGACACAGGTCCGAAATGCTTTCACATTGATTGATAGCGATTCCAAAGACGGTCAAATCACCCTTTCTGACTTGACAAACGTCCATAAAACCCTTGGCCTAGAGCTACCTCTGGAGGAAGCTCTTAAGCAGATGTTAGGAGGTCAAGACCTGATTACATTTGCACAATTTTCCCAAATCATCGCTGGAGAATTGACCAAACTTGATGACAAGTCCACTATTGTCTCTGCGTTGAAAGTTTTCACTACTGAAGAGAATAAATTCAATCTCATAGTCGACTATGACGAACTCAAAGAGGCATGTTGTTCGGTTCAGCTTGGAGATATTGGTTCAGGAGACCATCGTTTGCCCCGCTCAGTGTTTGATCTGCTTACTAAAGGTTTTGTGAAGGAGCAGATGGACGGGAAGAAGCTTTTCTATGCCTCTAACTGGCTTGGGGCATACATAGAATAGAGCTGCCAGAGAAAAACAGTACCAGTACCTTGTTTGTCTAAAATTGTTTTCTTTTATTTTTATTTTTTGAACTAAATAATGTACATGGATCAGTTTTCGATGATCAACTCATCACAACCCCAGTCCTCATAGGAACCATCAGGCAAGTATCTTCTAATGACCAAAGGAATTTTTCTTTGGGCCAACTCCTTCATAGCGATTTGCAAAGGATCAGTTTCACCTTCAATATCAACCAAAACAGGTGCGTTCAAAGAGATTTGCAATGCACGAGTACCCAACACTCTGGCTCTTTCGTATTTGGTCATGTAGGGGGTTGTTGTTCTGTCTTCTTTTGGAATAGCCAACTCTTTGGTGGTTTTGACTCTTACTTGCGCATCGGCTTCACTGTAGCCGCCATGAACGATGGTTCTTCCGTCTTCTGCCTTCATGTCAACATCATGGCCATTTTCTGTGGCAGCGGTCTCTGGCTCGGCAAATTCGTCGTCAGAAAAGTGGTCTGGGGCATCGAAGTCCTCGAAGTTTTCTGGGGCCTCGTTGTAAGGTTCTTCAACGTCCGACATGATGGTTTTAAAGAGAGGGAACAGTTATGGAAGATGAAAACTTTCGATGAGGAAATTGGATTTGTCTGTTGTTGTATGCAGGTCATAAATAAAATAGAGTAAGCAGGCATGAGTTGTACAGTAGTATTCTGTACCATTGATGGAAGAAAAGAGAAAATTGTGTAATCCATTGAAAAATTTGCGTGTCACTATGTTTTTCTCTTTTTGTTTAGACTTATTCTCTCCTCCGATGAGTCGGTTAGAACGGCTTCTACGCTCAGTACCATATGCACAGTATCACACTGTCAGTACTAATTTAGTGCTTAATGAATGTGGCGCTACAACAATCCCTGTAGCAGCAAATGATATTCTGATTCTCAGTGGCGAATAGATCTTTTCCTACAAATTATAAAACCAATACCGCAATGCTAATGGAAGGTACGTTAAGGTGGGAATTGAACTAGGACTCATTAGAAGCGCATGGTGTATATACAGTACTACAAGATCACATAAAGCTGTAGACAAGGCCCACAACTACCATCGGAGCGAAACGTTTTTATGCGTATTTAAGAATGCAAAAGCAGTTCTAAAGTCGTATGTGAATATGCGGGGATTAGCTTACAACTCGTCGGCGTAAGGCAAGGCGTCGGTGTTGCCCACGGCAACGTAGTTGAACTCGCCCAACTTAACGCCCTTGGCGCTGTCGGCGGTGATTTTGATTTCTCTTGGGAACTCGAACGACTCTTGCAAAGCGACAGCCAATTCAGCAGCCTTGACTGAACCGGACAAGTCGGAAGCAGACACAGATTCGACAGCCTTCTTAGCAGCCTTAATGCCTTGAGCAACAGCAGAAGCATCGCTTCCAGAAACAGAAACCACGAACAAGCCGGCGTCCTGGTATTGGTACAACTTAGAGTCAGCACCTGGGATCTTAGCCAATGGAGAGGCGGCACCAGCCAAAACAGAGGTACCAACGGCAGCAGACAAGAGCTCGTACTTGGCAAAGTCTTCCTTGGCAACTGGAACGGCAATAGCAGCAACGGACTCGCCAGCAGCAGTCACACGAGTTTCCTTGCCCTTGAAGAACTTGGTGGCCTCAACAGAAGAGGTAGAGGATGGCAATTCGCTGAAAGCAGATTCAGACACGAAACGGGCCAAGTCTTCTCCAACAACACCAGAAGCAATGAGAGAGACATTACCTGAGGTGTATGCGCTAGCAGCAAATTCAGTCACATCGTCCAAAGTAACCTTGTTGGCTGGGTTGTAGTACAAAGCGTTACCCAATCCCTTTCTGAATGAGAGTTGGTGCAAAGCTTCCAAGGCAACGAATTGGTTAGAGGCGTGAGCAGCAGCAGATTCAGCCTTGGCCACTGGGAGAACAGTCTCAGTGAACTCGAAAGGACGGAACAAAGGCTTGGACAAGGTGTTTGCCAATTCATCAACATAGTATGGCAAGTCAGCCTTCAAGAAAGTAGTCTTCAACACAATGGCATCTCTGGTAACATGGGACTCAAAACGGCCACCGAGGAGCTCAGACTCACGAGTAAATCTCAAGGCAGACTTGGTTTGGGTGTTAAGGAAAGCGAACTTGGACAACAAGTGGGACACACCAGACTTGCCAGCCTTGGAGCCAGAATTGTTCACAACCACGGCAAGGGTGGACAAGCTTCCGGAGGCATCTCTGGAGACCAATTTCACTGGGGCGGTGCTGTAGGCACGGGCAGAAACACGGGACAACATTGGTTAGGAATGAACACTGGGGAAGGTTGAGGGTTTTTTTTTGTCGTGAGTAGAAAATGCGATATTTGGTGCCGGTGATTGGCTGTTGGTCACGTTTGGTGAGGTCACGTGGAAATCGATTCACAGCTGATATAAACCAGTTAAATAGGGATTTTGTCCTTGGAGGTTAGTTAGATCGGAAGTCGCCCAGGTATTTGGTAAAATTGTTCAATAAAAGTTATTAGATGTAATCCTACGAATATTATGTAATGGATCTTTGTATATCTAGTAATGGCTACCTTCCAATTGATGCTATGTTATATGCAGGTATATGTATATATTCTACTACAGATTAAGAACTATGGTGTACCAGAACGGCAAAACGGGAAAATGGTCGTTGCCAAAAGAATTTAGGTGTATTGAAATTCGAAGTTGGTTATCTCAAGGAACGGTCTGCGTTAATTTCCCTGTAAGTTGGTGACTTTTCCGGATGGTTAGTGCATCTTCACGGTCATCATAATTCGTTCAACTAGATACATGAACGTGACCAAAATGAGATTCCAAAAGCCATCGGCCATGACTTTCGATTTCTATTTCTTCCTCTTCTTCACGGATACGACATTTGCATCCATGGTTCATCGCCTATTTTATGGTCACGTGATTTTTACATGAAAGTACATTGAGCAATTTCAAGAAACAAGTATTTATTATATGATGCGCCCAAAACTGTCCTGAATATCGAATTGCCTTTTATATTGAAACGCCTTTTATGTATTTGTATACTTTTTTGATATGGACGCGTGCAATATTTGCCCATGTTAGATATTATCCATCTATACGCTATCGCGACTATCTCAGATCTGAGTCAAACGAAGCTTAGATTCGTCGCTAACTTCATTAGTAAGGATGTAGTCAAGTACTATACGACCCCAGATGAGATCCAAAAAGAGCAACACGTGCACACCTCCCCAAATAAGAGACATGCTGTAAAAAAAGTTACTGTTTCCGTTACCCAACACAATCCACGAGTAGTAGAAAATAGGCGACAAGAGCAAACAAACCATGAGCATTAAAGCCGTGACAGCCAAAAACCGAGTCCTCGGAATCACAGTATCCTTAAAGATTGGGAGCATTGACAATGCAAAACCCAAATCACCAACAATTGGGTAGGGTTTAGAAAACGACACCCATAAGTAGCATAGAAGCATTGCTAAAAAGGAATCGCCCACTTTTGGTTGAGAATCGAACTCAAAGAAGCGAAGTGTGAAAGGTAATACAAAAACAAAGTTGTACATGTTGAAAATTCCACGGTATAATGGGATAAAGAAGTCAAACATCTCTGTGAACAAATACCACCAAAGACCCATATTTGGAGCAATTTTCAGAAACAGTACTAATGGCCAATAGCACTGAGTAAGGAAGTCAGGCAGCGCAGTCAAAGCGAAAGACAAAAGAAGCAATGTCGTCAAGGCGGCAAGGAAAATTGCACCAGCACGGACCAACTGGATGCTCCAGTCCCGAGGCTGACCAACCGCGTACGCCAAAGCCAACAATGGGAAAATGAGATAAAGTGGAGAAAACGATAAGTATGCAGCCACAGCCAACGCAATAGCACCACGGAAACAGTTTCTGTCCACCACCACTTGGGCCATCAGCTCCACCAATAAAAAGTAGGTGAACACCTGAGAGGAGTGAGCCCAAGCAGTCAAAATCATGAGTGGATTAAACAAGTAGAACGCCGCAATAGTGCTATCGGAAAAACCTTCGGCCTTCACGCCCGATCGACGCGTTTGGTGTTGATTATACCATCTGTTCAAGTTGACTAATTTAATGGCCACGCCCACGTCCACTAATGCAAATAACAAATCAAATATCAAGGAGCTGGTACCAAAAGGTGCGATGTCCAGTAGAATTCTCATGATGGCGACAAATAAAGGAGGGTGGTGTACTACTCCTCCGTCGTAAACTTCCATATCATTGCGTAAGAAGTAGATTGCCTCTTTCACCGAGCGGAACGAGTCCATGGGAGTGGAAATCTGGACTGCCGACGACAAGGCACCCGTTAACAGCGGAACCAATGCCGGCAATAAAAATCGAAGGGCCCCTCCGGTGGCTAAAACGGCAGCAAGCGACATGTTGGCTAAAGAGTTGAACACTAGCTGGTGGTATAGTGTGTGCGGTCTGCATACAAAAGGGTGGAAGACATAAACACGGTACTAGGAATCGGATACAGATTCTTCCATAAACTTCTTTTTTCGTACAATTGACGTAATATATATGTTCATATCCTTATATACACTGATCATACTCAGTTATTAAGTCAGCAAATGGTACAGATGAGCTCTACTATAGTGAACAAATCTTGGTTTTCCTGCATGTTGCAAACAATATCAGCGTGAGATGTAACCAGGTACTAACACCCAGTTGTCAATAGACATTGCTATATCCAATGTCATCAGTATGTGTTACATAAGTCGTCAACTTTTGGATAGAGTACTAACTTCAGTTTCAACCCATAAACCCAAAGCCGTTTTTGAAAACGCTTCTAAACAAGAGAGTCATTGTTAGATTGAAATGGAACCGGACAGAATACAAAGGTACACTTCTAGCCATAGACAACTACATGAATCTTCAGCTTGACGATACGCTAGAGATTATTCGTGAAGGTGACAGTAAAAGAGAAGAGAGTATTGGCGAGATTTTCATTCGATGCAACAATGTTCTCTTTGTCCGAGAAGACATAAACACCAAGTCAGAAACTGACACTATGGCGGACACAAATCCTGACCCAGAGTCCAAGACCGACTAGTATACTTACTAGTGGGTAATCTTACGTACTCTTTTCGAGTTACATTTCCCTACAACGACGTCTGCCGTCTCTGTACTATACACAAAAATAGCTGAGTGTATCTTGGGCTGAGGAAACATTATACCGTGATGGACCGTGGAGGCCCTTAGCCCAAGAACACGACTCCAAAACTGAGTAGTCACCATGAGGACACAAAACTTGTACCAAAGTTAAATAGCATAAGCTGAAATAATTTTTTTTTTTCTTCAACTGTAAAATACTCTAGGCAAAGAGAGGAAAATCTTCAAAAACTTGTCCTTCGTACAGGCGCACTTTTCCAACACTAAAGACCATTATGGAGCCAGTTCCCTACGGTGGGTTCATGACCCGAACTTTGGACGAAGAAAAGGAGCAACAGCAGAAGTTGCAGGATCAGCAGGTTGAAGTCGTCATCAATGGAAAGACAGAAACGTTACGACCCGAGGCCATTCATTTGCGCGGTGTTGACAACTTGTCCACCGACAACATCAAGAGCTTTGTTGACTATTATTTAAACTACACAAAATCCGAAGATGGCGAATATGTACCCAATGAGAAAACGGTATGGTTCCGTGTGCAATGGATCGATGATACTAATGCTAACGTTGTGTTCAAGACCCATGAGGACGCCCACCATGGTCTTAGCGCATTGTCTATTTCGGCGGGCCCTAATAGCGTGGAGGAGAATCCAGATATGTCCCAGGTGTATGTCTCTTCAATTATCCAGGAGAGAGAGACCAAGCCATACCGTGACTCTCTTGAATTTCAGAAGATTCAGCAGGAAAAGTTAAAGGCATTGCAAGAAGAAGACTTGTTCGCAACGAAGAAGGACCAAGTTGAGGCCGAACTTCGAGAACAGAACTCGATGGAAGAGGATGATAGTTCGATTGTCCTATACGTGAGGCAATCTCTCCAGCTGGACCGTAAACTCAAGAACGCAAGCACCTACTCTAGGTACTACTTACTCCATGGAGAGCCAGACAGAAGTCGCCCTAGCCCTGCCAGAGGTGGACGTCGTGGTGGACGTGTGGGACGCAGAGAAAGAGAACCCGAAGAAGATTTGTTTGCTGACAAGCTCAAAAGGACCAGGAGGGAAGATGATGAAGAAGATTTATTTGCGTCAAGATTGAGAGAGCGGTCTCCATCAAGACGCTAGGAGAAATCTTGGTCAACATCAAAAACATTCTTGTTGCTCAATTTATTGTCCCTAGAAGAAAGATAAGGATAATGGAAGAAGGGAAATAGATATGGAAGAAAAAGTACATAAAGTCATTCAACCTTGATATTTATCAGATTATAAAGCGTGTCTTCTATGCAATGTAGAGTACCGTGGAAGGCAGAGCTTGGATCTAGCACCCAGCTCCGCATAGTATGCTCTATTGGGGAGACCAGTCGAGCTCTAATTGCCCTCCTGACCAAAGTCCTCGGTAAACTTGACGTGGTTCTCAATGTCTTTGGCGTTGACGGTGGGACGATTGTTCTTAACCGCCTTGATGAAGTCACGAATTGTCAATTCAGGCTCCTTCAACTCGTCGGTGCCGATATTGAGCCAGCTCATTTCTCGGGCACCCTCATCGCCAGGCGAACATGGCGTCAATTTTTTAACGCCATCCACGTCCACTGGCTTGAAGTGAGTGGCATGTTGGATTTTCCGGATAGGCTGCATCAAGGCATCACGCACAACCACTGCAATGTCATGTCCCGAGTAGCCCTCGGTCATTTGTGCTAATGCCCGTAAATCTTGCTGTGTACATTCACATGCCACCAGGCCGATATTGAGCTCAAACATACGCTTTCGAGCTTCCAAATCCGGTAAGGCAATATAAATACGACGCTCAAACCGCCGACGGACTGCTGCGTCTAATTGCCATGGGATGTTTGTTGCACCCAACACCAAAACACCTCCGCTATCATTACCCACACCGTTCATTTGCACCAAAAGTTCGGTTTTGATACGACGCGACGCTTCCGACTCACCTTCACCACGTGGACCACAGAGTGCGTCCACTTCATCAATGAAGATGATGGACGGCTTATTCTCACGTGCCATGGTAAATAACTGTTTGACCAACCGTTCACTTTCACCCATCCATTTGGAAACCAAATCAGAAGAAGAAACAGAAAAAAAGGTCAGGTTTGCTTCCGTAGCAACAGCCTTAGCCAAGTACGACTTTCCTGTTCCCGGAGGTCCATACAACAAGATTCCCAGAGTAGGTTTACGATTTCCTGTGAAAAGTTGTGGGAATTTCACAGGCAAGATCACAGCCTCTTTCAATGCATCCTTGGCTGCTTCCAAACCTGCAATGTCATCCCATTTGACATTTGGTTTTTCCGACAAAATAGCGCCAGCCAATGCGCCACGGAGCTTTTTCGTGTCAGCATCGTCATCATCACCACCTTCACCCGCTTTTTTTGCCTTGGTAGATCCAGTAGAGGACAGTTCTGCTGCTCCACTGTTCAGCTTCTTTTCTAAGTGTTCCTTTAACTGTTCAGCTCTCGTCAAATACTCTGTAAGCTTTGATTTGATCAACTCTTTAGACTTCTGATTTTTCTCGTACTTGAGCGCCAACATCAAGTAGTCCAAGCCATTGTAGTAGAGCTTATATGCTTCTTCATATCGCGTTGCCGTATCAGCATCGATGGCCTTTTGAACAAGATCGATACCTTTAGAGAGAAAATCAGAGGCCCCGGACATTGGGGGCGGAACTGGATTGTCGAGCGGAGTCTTAATCTGAAGGTTCTGTGTTGTGCACGACTGTTGATGTGTGATTTGAGCAATAATGAACATGATTGATTTGAGGATAAGTACACCAAGGTGATTTTTCAGGCATGTTTTTGTAGCAATTGGGTAATTTAACAGCCATTAAATCTCCTGTCAGTTTTATTTAATCTTTTCTGGTTTATTTTCGTTACATATTTTGTATGTGGTTATTCATAGTTTGGGTCTATATTGCGTCAATGTCGCAGAAAATAAAATCTCACTATAATTGTCAAATCTCTTCTGAAATCGAAATTTGGTAGAAAACTGCAAAAGGTCCAGATATGAAAAGGAACAAAAAGATACAGAATTAATACACCATGAATTAGTTGACTGTCAATGATCAAGGAAATGAAAACTTTTTTTATTTTAAATACGAAGTCAGTAGAAGTGTTTCCCCTTCATTATTGCCGTCGCAAGAGTGCACAGATCTAGCTCGGAACCGTTTTTCCCCAGAGTTTGCACAGTGCGCCTAATACGGAATAGGTTAAACTAAGCAAAAACAAATCGATAAACGGTCTATGACATATATTTTCTTAGTAAAACAAAGGCCTATATTCAACTTTCCTTTCTTGAAGTTTAAAAATTCAAAAACCGTTTTTGAAAATGGTTCTAGCTTCATTTTCCTTCTGTCTTGTGACTCATGAACAATATCGCGCCCCGCCGTTATCGTCGGACCAAGACCCGGTGCAGGGCGTTATCCCCGCCCCTCTTATCAGATGTGGCCACAGAGAGAGTCAAGCTAATGTAGAATCTTCCCGTAACGGCCAAATGAACTCGGCAATCGGTTAAATATAGACAGATTTGGATTATGGGAAAATCGGGTTTGTACAAAAGCAGACCCACGAACTGACAGAAATGTGTCTAACTACCACAAATTCCATGTGCATGTGTAAGCCAGTCCGTAGATGCGACTTCTGCTCTAAAAAAAATAATGACTCAGCAAATTTAAAGGCCATAATCGCTGTACAAATTACTTAACTTCTTTGCCTGTTATATTTCAGGAGCAGCATACGAGCTGAGTTTATTTATTGATATCAAATTGATCTTTTTCATCATTCCTCGCATACAGATCTAGGCACTTTCCACATACACACGCCACATATACTCCATAGCGAATCCTTATCTTTTAAGCATACTTTTTGAGAATTAGAAACTAATGCTGATACATCTGACAGCTTCTTTTGATCTGGAAAAGGTGTCTGATGCCGATTTCGTCCCGCAGCCGCTTGCAACGACCGTCTCCTCATCCACATCTGTACCTTTATCTCGTAACACGACCAACCTCTCTGAGATACTGAGAATTATTACTGCGATTAGAGACGATCATGAATTAGACCAAGCTGAATTTGAAAGTTATAGAGATCGTGTTCCAGAACAAACTCTTGCGGAGCAGCTTGTGATAAATCCAGCATGCTCGGAATTAGACCTAGAAGACGACCCCAAGTCAGGGACAGAACCACACAAAGAAGACCATCCAATAGATGGTATTTTTGCATTTTGGCAGGCATTTTTAGTCATGTTCATGGTTTTTTCAAGTTGGGGTGCAAATGCAGCGTTTGGTGTGTTTTTAAACTTCTACATGTCAACAGGACAATTTGAAAATGCCACAATTTATGAGTTTGCCCTAATGGGAGGCTTTGTGGTTTTTCTTGCCCAATTTCTTGCTCCTTTAAGTGTTATAGCTGTTAAGTTAGTTGGCCATACGCCTGTCCATATAGTGGGCATTGCTGTTCAAACCTTAGCATACATGCTAGCTGCAGAATGTAAGCAATTTTGGCAGTTATTTCTTTGCCAGGGAATTTTGGTGGGACTCTCGTTCACAATGATTTTCATTCCTGGAACGTTGATTCTTCCTACGTGGTTTCTGAAGAGAAAATCTACTGCTATGGGCATTGCTGTGTCTGGTGCTGGATTAGGAGGTGTGGTCTTCTCTCTCTCGGTCAACAAGATCATCCAGCAAACAGGAGATCAAAAATGGGCACTTCGAGCTGTTGGATTCATCACCCTTTTTGTTTCGATCATTGCTGCGTTGTTCTTGAGACCAAGAAATACACAGAAAATTAGTCTTAGGGCCACGTTGAGAAAGGACGTTATTGTGAGTAGTTTCAAGGTAATCCTTGACTTCTCTTCCTTCAAAAATTATACTTTGGTACTCTTATCCATCTGGTTCGGAATATTATTGATAGGCTACGTTGTCGTCCTATATTCGTTTTCAAGTTACGCTACTCTGGTTGGATTGTCCCCAACAGAGGCAGCAAATCTATTGGCTATTTTGAATGCTGCCCAGGTTGTAGGGCGACCTACAATGGGTAATATTGGAGATTACTTTGGCAGAAATAACGCTGCAGCTTCATTCTGTGTTTATGTTTCGGTACTTATATTTGCCTTTTGGCTCCGTGCAACTTCATACACTCTGCTTATTGTATTGGCAGTTTTAATGGGTGCTCCTATTGGATTAGGCAGTACTATGGCACAGTCATTAGCTTTAGATATTCTCGAGCAAATGGAATCACCACAGCAACTCCCTGCAGTGTGGTCCGCTTTGAATATCGTTGTGGCGATCTTTTCACTACCAGCAGAGGTGATTGCCCTTAAGTTGAAAACTCCGAATTCAAAGCATGAATATAGACATCCTCAAATATTTACCGGATGTTGCTACATGGGTGGGTTTGTTCTTGTGATGATCATCAGGGAATGGAATGTAAGAACAACATTAACAAGACGGCGTCTATACGCTGAGGAAGAATTGAACACCTTACGTAATGCGGAATCAAAAGAGGACGCCGAAAAAGAAGTCCAGGAATTCTTGCGGCTACAAGCCCGAGCAGAGCATTATGACCGCATGCTAAAGAAAAATATAATTGCATACATTTGCCGCATGTGGTATCCCATCAGAACCTAGAAATAGGTTAACGGTGTATCTGGCAAAGAAACCGAAAACAAAGAGCAACTCTTGCTACGACTGCAAATTAATTGAATAGTGAGATATTAGGTGTTTGTACAGTCGAATCCAAGTTTATTTACAGATTGGAACACAACTGGGCCGCTATCTAATCTAGCCATCTTGCATGTCGTTTGGCTGAGCCCCACCTCTGCTGACAATGGGTGGACAAAGCTGAACAAGGAATGTGTGAAGCTCCGGTGAGATAATGAAGCTATCTGAAGAACCAACGATTGGTCAGCGTAGGAACAGGAAGCTCCGGAATAGATGACACCAATATTTAATTTAAAGGAATTACAAGAGAAGGTATACGTCCTCACAATCAACCCACATCCGATTATAAGCATACAATCACAATAACATTAAAATGACTTTTAGTATGAAAATATACAGTACATGATCCAAAGCACAACCACATTAACGGTTGGACTTGGCAACTCTCTCCAACTCATCCTTCTTCTTGATAGCGTAAGAAGTAGAAGAGCCCTTGGCAGCGTTGATCAATTCTTCAGCCAAACATTCAGCAATGGTCTTGATGTTTCTGAAAGAAGCCTCTCTAGCACCGATGGTCAACAAAGAGATGGCGGTGTTGACTCTTCTCAATGGAGAGACATCAACAGCTTGTCTTCTGACAGTACCAGAAGAACCAATTCTGGTGGAGTCTTCTCTAGCACCAGAGTTGACAACAGCGTCAACGACAACTTGCAATGGGTTTTGCTCAGTCAAGACGTGGATGATCTCCATGGCGTGCTTGACGATTCTGACGGCCTTCAACTTCTTACCGTTGTTTCTACCGTTCATCATCAAAGAGTTGGTCAATCTCTCAATGATTGGGCATTGAGCCTTTCTGAATCTCTTGGAAGCGTATCTACCAGCAGTGTGGGAGATGAAGACAGGAGATCTGACTTGAACGTAGTCAACCAAAGAAACGTCCTTGATTTCAACATCCTCAAAAGACCACTTGTTGAACAACTTGATCTCTTGTTGAGCAGCTTGAACATCAGCTGGGATTGGGGTGGCCAACTCAACCAACTGCAACTCTTGTTGGACAACTGGCTCCTCGATTTGTTGTTGTTGTTCCTCGACGTCAGACATTTTACTTTGGATGGGAAGAAAAGTAACAAGAGATTTGAGAGAAAATAGATTCGCGAGTAGCTAGGGTGGTGAAAAATTTTTGTGAGCCTCTGTCTGCAGTACAGCGTGCTCATAAGTTACATTTTTCTTCATTTACTAGTGAACTTGTGAGTATACCTTCCTAATTGGGTCGAATGAGGTTAGGTCTCGAGCCCTCTTTAATATCACGTGCCTTCCACCCAACTGAGGCTAGAGACATGGGTGATGATAAAACAGCTTAGAAAGGGTAATATAAATATACTTAGATACGTAACAAAGCTCCTGTTGTGCTTGTATTCTGACAACACCTAGATTGACTTTCTAAATGTGTGCTGAATGCAAGTAAAGTGGGTGGCTTCTCTATTGTATGGCAGCTGAGGAGCCGCAAATTTGGGGGCAACACGTTTGTTTGAAAATAGTAGAAAAATTTATCCACTTTGTCAGAATACATATATTTTGTACTCTCTTAAGTGACCTACATGCCTTTCAATACTCAGGACCTTCTTGGGTTTTCTAGCTAATGATTAAACTTCATATTGCAATCCACTCTATTATCCGTCCTGCACAAAGAAGAAAAAAATTTTTATCTACGTTTTTACTTCATGGTCTCAATTAGGAAAGGTAATTTCTGGACTGATGTGTAAAATACAGTCTGCACTAATGGGTGCAAATTAACTATATGATCATAGTATAATTCTCTTGCCTATTTATTCTTTTTCTTCACCAAAAAATGTCTTTATGTCTTCTTTCATTATAGGATTTTCCGGTATAATATAGGAAACACATAAAGTATTGTATACATTTATTACTGTCCCTTTTTTTTTACTTTCTTTTCTAAGTTTGGGAGTGGCCCTTGGAAAGATTAGGTATAAAAGTCATTTTATTACTTGACTGAAACATTCTCCAACATCTCTGCCAACTATGTCACAGGCAGTCCGTCTAGTTGAGTTTTCCCTCACATTAGCTTTTTGCAGTCATGGTTGTATTGGTATTTCATACAGGAACAGAACGGTTGACTCAATGACACATACAAACAACTCCTAGTGCGAACTAACTTTCCTTGGCATATCTTATTGCTGTGACGACTGAGATGCAAAAACTTGAATTCTTGGGTCAAATCCTACAACAACTAAAGATAGTACCACATTCTCTGAACCATCAGTCTTTGACGAGATAATGAAATTGTGTTTCCTCTGTGTAATGTCATTCCCACAGTCAAGGCATACTGTATACACCATACCAGCGGTCCATATACGGTTATGATCCTGCACATATGCATATTATAATTTCTTGATCATGAATTGGCACTGCCTTTAGAAAAACGCCACTTTGAACTACTGAATCAATCCTTACAATGTCGAATTTCAATCCGCCAACGGGCCCTCCGCCAAACTGGAACAATGAAAACAAGAGCCAAGGTGTTCCTTCGGGACCAAGTGATGGCAATGCCTCAAGGGGTTACGCTCCCCCACAGCAGCCCCACTATCAACAAGGTGGTTACCAACAAGGTGGATACCAACAAGGATACAACCAAGGTTACCCTCAACAAGGATACCACCAAGGACCACCACAAGGTGGGTACTACCAGCAACAACCACAACAACAATATTACGTACAACAATCCAAGGGAAGCAACAACAATAGTTGTTTGATGGGATGTTTAGGTGCCATGTGTCTTTGTTGCACCTTGGATGCTTTATTTTAGAATGGTACGCTTTAATATTTCGCAAATTTTGTGGCATTCTAATATGTTCGTTTCGCATGCGAAGAACAATACACTGCTTGTTTAAGAATAAAATGATCTTTTAATAAACTTAAATACAAATGAGATTAATGTAGATTACGGAAGGCAATATACTTCAAAAGTATTGAACCTATTTACTATACTTGATTATCCACCATCAGAAAGCCGGCCTAGTATAGTGGTTAGTACAGTTCGTTGTGGCCGAACAAACCCAGGTTCGATTCCTGGGACCGGCAATTCTTTTTAGATACAGAGTCTATATTCCTTTTTTTTTTTTTTATTCTTAAAAAGATAAACTTGGTATTTCGATGCTGCATTCCTTTCAGTATTGTTTCACGTTATCGTTTATGTCGGTGACTTTACACGAATCAATCTCAATGACGAAAAGTGCATTATCGTCATTGGTGATGTAATTTTGTGCTTGGACCTCGTCAATAAAACTGTTGTTTGAATGTAGAGATTTGAAGAACTTGTAGTCGTCAGAACCCTTATCGAGTGCTGTGGCAGTTCCGTTGAGCATCACGGAAACACTACCAATTTCATTCTTATTGATGTTGACGAGTAATTCATACAACGAGTTCCGACGACCGCCTTGTTCTTCCCCAGCAATGTTGGAGGCAACCCAGTCGTGAACCAAAAGTGATACTTTTGGATTAGCAATGAGATTGGCGTATTTTGTGGTGCAAGTCGGGGTCGAGATGATAATATAGTGCTTGTCGGATTTGGCGGCATAAGTGTAATTCATCAAGGAAACATGAGGAACGTTGTCGGAGCAAGTGGCCAAATGAACGAATCTCTTCGTTTTCAATAATTTCACAACTGATTCGGGTAAATTGTTGGACATGGCTGGAATATCTGATAGGACGGGTAGATTAGGAGGAGAAGCTCGAGATGGCTTAATGACCTGATCAAGTGTGCAGGTACCCTTGGCAAATCGATTCCATCTGATTACTTTTTCGGACCGACTCTCGCTTACAGTTTCGGGAACGTCTGAGCTTACAGATGAAAAAATGGTTTACCGTTCTGTTTATGTGTTGGCTCTGCTTATATTAAGGTTTTTATTCAAATGTCTTTTTTGTTTTCGTCTTTATTTTTTTGATTTAATTAAAGTTTGTATCTTTTTACTATGAAGCGTAATTCTAGCAAAACAGGGCCAAAATTACGCGAATATGAGCACATTAGATCAGACAAACCCTAGAAAGAAACGAGACCAAAGAGTGGAAACTCATAGATTTTTCATTTCTATTTTTAATTTTATTCTTGTAGTATTTGGTTTTACTTTTTTATTTTTGTATTTCTTTTTGCATTTGATTCAATTCAATATATTTATAATTTTAGAAATCATTCCAATGTAGGGAAAACATAACGTGCTCGAAATGATGCCCATATAATCTCTGTAGGAAATGGGATAAAGAGGTCATCCACTGGATACTCAAGACAATTCTTCCTTTTTTTTTATCTATTAGTCATTTCAATTCTTCCTTAAACTTTTGAAGACTAATTAGAAAATAGGAGCTTGTATTGCCAGGTTCACTACCTGAGCGGAATATGTAGAACCTTACTGATTCGCGATCAAACAATTTAGCCACAAACGTCATCTCTGCCTCATGTCCCAGTTCAAGGATTTTGAGGGCGAATTCTCTCCCATAAAACAATATACTTCACAGGAGCTAAAGAATGACAAATTCATCACGAGACTCAGACTTGAGCACAAACTAAAATCCAAGCCAGAGTTGGCGCATCAGGTATTGAATGCCGTTCCCAAAACACACGAATCATCTATCACACACGATGTTACGTCCCCATTTACAGAGTCTGGTAAGAAGGACCCAATAGAGAAAGACGGTGGCACTGCATCCGAGCCCCAGCCTAAGAAAAAGAAACAAAGGATAGTGTTGGTTGGTACTAAAGAACTCCAATCTGCCCTTTCAAAAGCATCCACAACAACACAGCCAGCCACAAGAAAGAAGAAAAAGATTTCGCTTGCTGGAGTTGACGAGTTCAGGGAATTGATACGTCAAAGGCAAAACTTTGTTGGCGCCACAACCCAGAGTTCAGATCAAAACGATGAAGTTAAGGAACCAACAAATGAAGACAAGAAAAACTGCCTGGATGTCTCTATAGATAAAGATAGCCTGATACTCAATGAAGAAGAAAACAAAGAAACCGAGTCAGCCATTGATACAGAAGGAAAATCCAATACTCATGCGACGATCAATTCACATTTTTCTTTACATTATTCCTCGTCTGACCATCCTACACATACAAAAGATTCGGCCGAGAATCCTCATGATGCTGAGTACATAAACAAATTGAAACAGACCAATATTCAGCTACAAACTGAAAAGGATAGGTTGAAAGACACTGGCATTCAGCTACAAACTGAGACGGACAAACTTAAAGGAAATACAGACACAGACGCAGCAGGAATTAAACCAGATGTCAATCTTGAGGAGCTGGATGCGGAGGATGAATCGGCACGAACAAACTACGAAAAGTATGCCCCTGAGTCAAAAAAAATTAACATAGGAACTGGCCAACAAGAGGACCGCCGCGACGTGGGCCCACATATCGATGTTTGCAAAGAGGATATCAAATTAATGAAGAAAACCATTTTGCAACAGCTCCATGGCCATACATTCCCGCAGCTAAAGGAATCTCTGCTATGGGAGCCATACAAACAAGTACACAATATACTTCAACATACAGTCCGAGACCATGAGGGCCATTCGACCCTCTTAATTGGGCCCAGAGGATCAGGAAAGACCCTCATATTGAACTCAGCAATCGAATCCCTTCAAAAGTCGTTTCCTGATTCGTTCATGACCATAAAACTAAATGCCTTTTTACATTCGGATGATAAGATTGCTTTACGAGAAATTGCACGTCAATTAGATGTAAATACTAAGAGGTCTAACCAGGGGACGGCAAAGACCAACACATTCGAACAAAGAGCCATCAGTGACACGTTCACCAATATTTTACTTACATTGGATAGCAATGCTCCAGGTAGAGAATACGACGAGTCAAAGGAAAAGCCTACACCCATAATAATTATCATTGATGAGATTGAAAAATTCACCAACAATCCGAAACAGACTCTACTTTATAATCTCTTTGATTTATCACAAAGTTCAAAGATCCCAATTGCCGTGATTGGTGTTTCCACCATGGTTACTGCTCGGGAGCTCTTAGAAAAAAGAGTTAAAAGTCGGTTTAGTCAAAGGATCATTGATATCAAGAGAGCAAATTCCATCGATGAATTTTGGGAAAATGCAAAACTTAATCTCCTGGTTTCTCCGACAGACTCCAACAGGTTCCGAAACAAGGAATATCCTGTGGCATGGAATGCTTACATTGAATCACTCTACAAAATATCTTCAGATTTTAGGAAGTTATTATACAGGCTCTACTACGGTTCAAAGAACTACAAAGATGTGAACCTTGCATGTGTATTACCTGTTTCAAATATTGATAATCACCAACCATTTCCGGCCAGGGAAAGGTTTACCGACTATATGCAGAACATAACACCTAATTATGTGGAGGCGATAGTTTCAGCATTGTCGAATTTGGAACTTTTGCTAGCAATTGCTGCAGCAAGATGGATTGAGAGGGTAGAAACGCCTCATGTGAATTTTAACTTGGCATATAAGGAATACTCGGATATGATGAAATCATTCAACAGGGAAGCCACGACACTTTCTTCAAACACCTCCCACATCGACAGTACCGTATTAGCAAGCATCAAGGTTAGCCAAAAGATTTGGTCGCCCAAGGTTCTACGCGATTGCTGGGCCAACCTCTACAAAATGGGAATCTTGTTTGACGTCATTACGAATAACAATGAGGTCAATGCAAATAACAATTACAATATGTACAAGCCGATTGTTTTGGATGATTCCAAAATGCTCCAGCTCGACATAACACTTGATGAATTGGGACTGCTCATAAATAATGATGTATCTTACAAGAAGTTGACGAGGATCTGACGTACACTTCGCGTGCATAAGAGATGTGACACGGCCAATGCGCCCCTGTTTCATGAGCATGCGACAGCTTATCGCATTCGGCTCGATATATGTGTCGGTGGTTTTGCTTCATAAAACAGACCTTGACTTGTGGGAGAATATAACTATTGAAGCAACAGTTTAGGGTCGATTTTCAGGACTTTTTTTTTTTTTTGTTTTTTATTTTGTGAGCCACTTTTCCTTTTCATTACTCGGACCGCGAAAGGGAATTTAGCTTTCCATTTTTTGCACCCAATGTGTGCCGTACCATCTTCAGTGCCCAGATCTTCCACCGTTACTCATCACCTTAGATCGGGCCCACCACTATCAAAAGTGCAGGGCAAAAACTTCGTTGATATATTTTCAATCTTGATAATGCTGTTGGATCTTACGGCTGATTTCAAAAGGAGCAAGTACAATGTCTTCTCCAAACATCCGCATGCATACTCATTTCGGGTCAGCTCAGCCATTGAAGGAATGCAAAAGCTCAAGCTACACATTGATCTTAACTCTGTCACGACAACGGTCTCGTACTCTATTAATCCGACCTTATCATTTGATTTACTCAAGAAATTCTTTTTGGCCAAATTACTTCACAATCCTGACTCCAGAACTCAGGATTATTTGGTGCCTGAAACCACAGTACAGATAACGCCCAAAGGTACTGCTATAGTATACAATTACTGCAAAAGTATCGGAGTTCCACATGATGTAATGCCTGCGGTAGTCAAATCAAATTTCAACACCATGAACCTATTTGCATTTGAACGGTCATCTGCTTTCAAAATCATATATTCGGAGTCTGTTATATGCATCCTTTTATCCAATATGATGGGAAACTCTCCACAACTGTGGTCTCCTAATTGGGTACCGGAAAGGATCAAGAATTTGTTCGAAAACGAAAATGGTGAATGTTTTGCTCGTCCGTTGCTTTATGATGTAAAGAACAACACAACAGATGAGGACATTCAGATCAGAGCAACAATGAGTCCATTCTATCACAAGTATTTCACTAATCCGGAGTCAGACTCACATGTACAATACTATGAATCATCGTCTGGGCTACGAATTTTCAAGAACAGAGTCTTCAAAGTCAAAGATGAGAAAATAATTGTGGAATATTGCTTTTCTGGGAAAGCAATGGTACAAAGGCTTTGCGATTGTACAGCGGTATTTTCCACCTCGGAGGCTCAGGAAATCGGGCGACTCATGGTAAAATATGGTCTCATTGAATCCATAACACAAGACAGTACAGGTTCATTATTCACAAATCATCGGGAGGCTTTTTACACAATGACGTGCAAAGGTAAACAGATATGCCGATGGAGTGAGAGTTATTTAGAAGGCAGTAGTAGCGCATCAACGTCCAGAATGGGATCCGATGGTGGAGAGTGGGACTTGCGCTCATACGAAGATATTTCTCTCACTACAATTTTGAAAGATCCAGGTATGAGATGCCTTTTCCGGTCACACATGGAGAAGGACCTTTGTGCAGAAAATATCGAGGCGTATCTCCAGCTCACAGAGTTTGCTAAGCTGAGTCTGCGATTTAAGCTGTTGTTTAAGGCGTACCAGAAATCGAATAACGAGATCAAAAAGGAGATGATCAAGGAGGCAATATTCAAGCAGTACGAGGAGTCACGCTCAACCGCCTTTCATTTTTACTCCACATTTTTTTGTATTGGTTCAGACTTGACAGTTAATATCGAGTCTGATTTGCGACATGAGATAAAGGAAGTAATGATGATGACAACCAAGAACACCTCGAACCCTCGCCATATTTCTGAGCACAACATATATCAATATCTCAAGACGCCAGTATGTGAGTCTGCGCTAAACTGGGAAAATGGAACTTTTTCGGAACCGGTACCGGATGGACTGGATAAGAACGGAAATGTAACTACTATCCTTGTAACCAATGGGGAATCAATGGAAAATCTTCCTGAAGTGGTAAAGCATCCTGATATGGTAAAGCAACCGGGAGTAGACTATTCATTGCCACAGGAAGTAGTATATCACACTACTCAATCACAAATTTACAACCCCGATGTTGATGACGAGGCAAAGATTCGAAGGTGTTTGCTGGTTATGAACGACATATACCAAGTGTATGGAAAGGTGATTCGATCCGTTTACCGCCTTATGGAGGCAGACTCGTATCCAAAATTTAAGCAAAGTGATGAGTTTGTCTACGCGATGGGGCTCAGGACACATTGGTCGTAATTATGACTATAAATACAGAAAAAGAAGATGGACAGAGAGTGTAAAAATGTAATTATGCCACAGGGTCCAAAGTAGTACCCTTCTTGATGGTAGCCCAACCGATCAAACGCCAATGCTTCTCGATTCTTCTAGACAAGGCAATCTTCTCGTTGACCTCGGTACATGCTGGAGAAGTCAATTGCAAACGAGCCATATCGGCTTTAACAGCAACAACACGAGCACCAGTAGCGGTAGATCCAATGTTGACCATCAAAACTTCACCGGCTTCCAAGTTGCGGACCTTGGCACCTTGTTTCAGGCCCTCAGTCTTAACACCCAACAATCTTCTTAACAAGAAGTAGTTGATTTCAATATCAGTGTAGATGGAAGGTAAGTGTCCCTTGGCACCAACAACTTGACCCACTAATCTATCAGCTCTGCACAAAGTTGGGTCAACCTTAGTACCAACACCAATCAAACCACCAGGAACAGCGAACTTCAAGTCGTTATGCTCAGCAAACAAAGAGACAATGTGCGAGAAAATCGGCTTACATTGGATCTTTCCATTGTCATCCTTAGTGACGATACCTGGTCTAATCTCGATCTCATCGCCAATCTTAAAAACACCATCTGTGATAGAACCACCAGCAACACCACCCTTTAAGTCGTCGATCTCGGCACCAGGCTTGTTCACGTCGAACGATCTGATGACAATCAAGCGGGGTGATGCCAAAAAGTCTCTTGGTGGGACAGGAATGTAGTCGCAGATGATTTGATTAACAGCATCGATGTTGTACTTCAATTGGGCAGAGATTGGAACGATTGGAGCTCCGTCAGCGATAGTACCACGGATGAAGTTCAAAATGGATTTTTGGTGCTCCAAAGCAGACTCTTCTCTCATTAAATCCACCTTGTTTTGCAAGATAATAACGTGGTTCAATTTCATGATCTCAATGGCGGCCAAATGCTCAGAAGTTTGAGGTTGAGGACAAGATTCATTACCAGCAACCAACAAGAGGGCGGCGTCCATGACAGCTGCACCAGACAACATAGTACTCATCAAAATGTCGTGACCTGGACAGTCAACGAACGAAACGTGACGCACTAAATTGTAACGGCCATCACAGTCAGGTTGTTGACATTTTGGATGGATTTCCTTGTCGGACTTAAATGAACGGTAACAGCCTGGAGCAGCACACTCTGGGTTGCTACATCTGTATATCTTTGCGTTGGCGTAACCCAACTTAATAGTAATGTTTCTCTCCAATTCATCCTTGAACCGGACAGTCTGGACACCAGAAATGGCTCTAACAACGGTAGACTTACCGTGGGCAACGTGACCAATGGTACCAATATTGATGGTGGCTTGTCTGTTGATGATCTCAGGACTAAGTGGTGTCAAGGTGGAAAAGTCTGGGTTGACTGGCTGCTCTGGAAGTCCTCCACCTTCTTCAAACTCTCTGCGGGCTTCTTCTTCATCATATTCGTCTTCCAATCCAGCGAAGGCAACGGACTTTTTTTCCTTCTGAGGGGCAGTCTCAGCTTCTTCTCCACCAGATTCGACTTCATGCTCGTAGACAACCTCCTCCTCGGGTTCAGGGTTGCTGAATCCGATGACGATGTCTGGTGTGGCGTTTTCGATATCGTCGTAAGACATAGTAAAGTAGTGTGGTTGTGCCTTGCCTGTGCAAAGAATTTTTTTTCACTCATGATACCTGGCGCGACACGACCTCAGATCTGGTGGTGTGTCCAGGTAACAATTGAAAAACGTACAATACATGGAAGAATTTGTAAGAAATTTTAAAGGTTGAATTTTTTTTTTTTTGAACATGATACCAAGAACAGCTCGTGGAAGATCACGAAAGTTTTCAACTGTATTCATTAGTTGCAAATTATCGATGCCTGACACCTAACTACGTGATGGAAACAGTACTCACTTACCATTCTGCACACTAGCATCGTCCTACAACGAAGTCAGCCAACAACGGGCGATGATCACTCATGTACACGCCGCCAAACTTGGAGTGAAGTATCCCGTATCCAGCAACCTTAACGTAGAGTCCGGTCGAGGGATCCTCAACACATTTTTGCTCTGATATTCTCGCTGAGTATTTGGGTGCAAAAATATAATCAATACGCCGGTTAAGAGCCACGTCCTGGCCCTGGAATCCTGTCACAGTCAATTCGGGATGGCCGTAATGGTTGTATTCACCGACCAACTCATGGACATCAGCGGCACCCGAGCTCAACACCTTGTAGCCCTCATCTGAGCTTACCGTATTGAAATCTCCAGAGAGAAACGACGGCCAGTCATTTATATTCGCCATGTACTTAAGGATAATTTTAGCAGACTCATACCGTGAGATGCGCCCCATGTGATCAAAATGAGTATTGAACACATTGATATTAACATTGGTGGCTTTGTTCTTAAGCGTTGCCATTGTGAAGATACGGGGAAATTTGGCATCCCATCCTGCAATGTTCCGTTCAGGGAATACACTATTAAGCCACAATGTTTGGTTATACACCACTTCCCATTCACTTTGCCGCAAAATAATTGGAACCTTCTCCCCTTTGTTTTGTCCATCTATGCGCCCTCCTCCGATGTATATCCAATCGGGTTTGTCCTTTGGTTCCAAAATATTGAGCTGGTCCACAATATATTCGACTTGGAAATCAAACGCCTCTTGGAGTGTGACTATCGTGTTGAAAGTGGAATGCAATCTTATAGAACGGAAAATATCTTTTCGACGCTCTTCCCATGGAAGTTCGCCCTCACTTAATTTTTTGACCTTACCGTTCTTGACATTGTGTGAGTATATACGGAACAGGAGTGGTCCATTTATGCTAGCCTTCTTCGCTGGCTTTGTATTCGGGCTTTTGTAGCGTAGCACCATACTTTCGATGGCTGCTTGGTTCTGAGATTCCTGACTCTCACTTGCCTGCTGAAGAGTAACTTTGGCACTTGCTTCAGTAGAACTGTCTAGAGTTTGTGATGATTCTGTAGGGTTGTTGTTATCACCCTCCTCTGCGCTTTTGTCTTTATCTTCTTCATTTCCAGGCTCCACTTCTTTTTCGTCTGACACCTCCTCATAATCAGACTTCCCTTTGTCGTCTATTCGATCAAGCTCCAGCAAATCCCCCATAAGTTCCTCTATGCCAATGTCATTTCCGGGATTTACCTTCTCGATCTCCTCTGGGCGCGGGTCAACAAGACCTTTCCATGTTTCTTCAGTGTAGTTCTTTATTGCCGCAACATATTGCTCAGTACTTGATCTTCGCAATTTTAGGAGCAGTAGCAATACTAACACAAGCGAAGCTAAAAGAATCAAAAATCGGAAACGTAGCCAAGACTTTCGTGCCATGCTCCTGCTCTTTGGTGGGGATTCTGAGTACCGCTATATCATCTACTCTTGTATGCACTCTGATATTGATGCTGTTTACACTTTGGCTATCCATTAAGTTATCGTCCATGTGAATAAAAAATCTTATTTTTTGAAAGTTTAGTCATTAATTACTCTTCGGGCCACCAATCTGGGATGAAAGGTTCAACTAAAACGTCGTTTCCGTCAACTTCGAATCGGAACTTTGTCCCCTTCTGGACATCACTCAAACTGGTAAGCAAAAACCCAAGATTCCCATCAACAGCTAGCAATTTAGCAACCTTTGATCTGCGTGTCACCTTTTTCGAACTGCCAAATGGAGATGAGCCTGCAGGCGATGCATCCGGTTGAGTTTCGTTTGCGTCAGCAGGATCCAGCAGAAGCTCAATATCGAACTTTGTAGGATCAGTATCAGCAAGAAGCGTACCCAATTCAACTTGGGATGATAAGGTAGCGGGGAAGATTCTTTTCCGGATCACTCCACCATTGAAAGTACGGATGGTCAATTCTTGACCAACATAACATCCTTTGTCGAGAGAAAGACCATTTACGTAGTCCAAATTCATCTCGAATGGAAGAAGAGACGTCCCTCTAGGAGCATCCCCATACTCAAATAAACCATTGGCGAATCTTCTTTTCTTAATGACATTCTCAGGCACCAAGTCAAGAGAATAAATGTCTTTGAACTGCTTTGAAAAGAGTTCAGATGCATCATCAAGGTCATTTTTTGTGACTAATTTCACACCGAAATTAGGAATGCGATTGTCAATGGCGAGGCCCACCACATTATGAGCCAACCCCTTGCTAATCATCAGCTGAGACTCAATAAATGCGTTTGCTCCATTTAATGCAGATTCAGGGTCAAATGTATCGAAGTATTTCTCTTGAACAGAATCCAACCATTGGTCAAAATCACTTGCATCATTATAGTAGTAGAAGGAGTTGTAGTTTGCCTCTTCAATTTTGACTTTGGCACTTAATTTATGAATTTTGAATAATGACATCATGTCCGATTTATATTTTGGGTCAATTTCAACCAAATAACTGGATTCTTCTTTCGATAAAGACTGCCAGTCTCCGCCATGGAAGGGCTCGGCATATATGAAACAGTCTTGAAAAACTCTGCCTTTTGAATTGAGAATCATGGAAAAAAGTCCATCACGACGTACCCATATGCGCTGCTCTGGGTCATAAATATCTTCATGCATCAAACCCCAGTTCTCATTTAGGTTGATTGATTTTGCAAGTTCCAAATGCTTGTTCTCATTATTATCAAGAGTGTGTTGCTTTTTCTTAACTACGTTAGGTAGGAGCCTGGTGGTTAATAGCCCATTAAGAAATTTCGATGCATCTTTGCCTCTAATTCGGATAAACGACTTCGATAGTTGCGAGAGACCTGACAACATTTATAGAGAAGAAGCCTGTTAAACGCTTGGTTTGCCTAGTAGTAATGTGCGCGCTACTCCACTTTTTGCTAGCTGCAGACAGACATCTACAATAGTGACCGATGTGATGTTCTTTCTTGAGGAATGTTTTTATATTCTGCTACTTATGGGTACATTTTAAATACTCGTAACGCTAATGCTCAGAAAGGTTCAAACTTCTTCCAATTTGGTTCTTTGGTTTTTCTTGCGCTTGAATAACTATCTCATCAAGACTTGAGGAAGAGCCAGTAGAACTTGGTGACAAGCGGTCACGAATACGATCACTCAATGAAAGCTTATTTCTGATATCAAGCGACTCAATTCCAGGCGTCTGTCCCTCAAATTGTTTGGCCAAAGAAGCAAGATTGGCGTGAGAATGATGACGTGAATTGGTCTTCGAAATGTAGGCTGACGCAATTCCGGAATGAGAATTCATAAACGATTCGTTTCGGGAAATCTCATCGCTATGAATCTCCACCTGACCCACGTCAAAATATCCATATCCACCCAAATAAGAATAATCGTCTTCTTTGTTATCATCAGAACCTGATCCATGGTCGTTACCCTTCTCTTCTCCTAATTGAGATACAGATGGTGTTGCACTGATGCTAATGTTAATTGGGTGGCGGGTTGATGGGTTGTTCTTATTAACCTTTAACAATTCTCTCTCAATACGCAACTTCTTCAACTCCAATTTTCTAGCTTCACTATCAGCTGCTTGTAAAGCAATATCCGATTTAGAAATAAGCATCAGTTTGACCTGTTTCAAAACGGCCTTAAAAGTGAGCAAGAATCTCTCAGTCTGTCTAAACTTGGAAGATACGGTAACAACAAGTTTGTCCTTGTGGATTATGTATCCCACTCCAAATCCCTGATCAACAGCCGGTGGGATACCAAACAAATGCATCGCAGGGTTTCCACAATTACTAATCAATAGTTCAGGACTCACAAGTCTCTCAATCATAGGATTGGACAAAACAGGGAGTTGTTCCCTGTTCAATTCTCTCACAGAGGGAATTGGAGGTAAGCCGGTGTTTTTGTTGATTGTATTCAAGTTATTGATAGCCTCCGGTTGTCTCAAAATTTGTAATAAGGCGCTGAAATGACGTTCAAACCCCTTTCCTGCCATAGCGTCCCTACATTGAGTAGAGTGAATATCACAACAGGCTTTCAAACAATCCCACTTACGGGCATTGTCCGATGAAGTTATGAACATCTTAGCGAGACTAGCAACCGACTCATTTTGAACGGCGATTAAGTCAGTCCTTGCATCACGAAACTTCCTTGTAGTAATTGGCTCCAATGTATTAATAATACGCCCGTACAAAGCATAATGGGCAATCTGGAATCCAATCTGAATGAACGAATCTGCCAGGATGTCAAACTTTGACAATAAATGTGTGTTAAGCTTAGTTGTCAAAGTCTTGTACTCATGTTGTTTGAGCAAATCAGAAAGCCTCGTTTCAGATAAGTGGACAAGATTTTGTAACTCGGGAGTCTTGTTGAATTCAATAACCTTCTTCTTAGGGCGAGATTCGTACTCTCTACTAGAAATGAAGGTGATGTTTGCGTCGAACAAAGTACTTTCTGCACCATTGATATTCTTTGCAAGCTTAAGAATCAGATCTGTGAAAATATCACTGATAAAACGCAAAATAGCAGTACTATCCATCGAGGAAGATTCCCATACAATTCCTGCTACCGCATTTGCCGTGACAATGAACTGTAATTTATCATACCATCTAGAGGTACAGGATCCAACTTGAATGGTAGTTCCCTTCAACATTTTTGATGTACCATGAGAAATAACCATAGTCTTATCCTGATCTGTGACAGGAGAGTTGACGGTGTCCAAAGATACAACAAATAAAGCATTATCAATGAGTTCCAATTGAGCATTATTTGAGCGCTTCAATTCCAACCTGGCCGACTTCCAGTGGGAATAGGTTTGAGTAGTGATTGCGCCGATTCCGTTATTGACCGAAGTAATTCTGTCGACAGCAGATGATTCATCAATTATGGACTGAATAATGTCTGCCAAATCCGAATCATTGAACCATATTTTGTGTCTGGTCGTTGAGTTCTCTGAATCGTCGTATTCAGTCAACACCTCCAAGGTGTAAAACTGGTTATTGCAAATGAAAACGATATGACGTGAATCATTGAATTGTTGATACTTTTTGAGAGTAACATCGTGGTACAGATCTTCACCATAAACAGGAACTCTTGTCGTGCCAAACAAGTTTCGATAACAATTCATGGTTAACGGCTTGCCGCTTTTTGGAGTTTTGTCCTCCTTCAATTTGCCATTCCTCATGGTCACAATAAACTTCAACGAAGAGTTGATTAAGCTCGCTGCTCTTTCGGCTTGATTAGGAGGATTGATTGTTTTAGCAAAAGGATCCTCCTCCAACACTAAATAAGGGTTTCGTGGTAAAGTATCACCTCGTAAATCACCATAAATACCAGGATACGATTCTCCATTAATTGCGTTCAAATAGCACAGTACCTCCGGATTGTTGTACGCCGCCTCCAAGTGTTTTTGAATCAAACATATCGTGTCATCAACTGCAAATGCGTATGCTTCCTCGAGAAACTCCAGATACTCATCTGCTGTTAAAAGTGGCTTTATAGCCGCCATCACTTTCTGCACCGTGGACGTGAGCAGCGGCACGGGCAACTTGGGCACATTCTGATCGTGGAGCGCTAAATTATCCATGTCTGGTAGTGGGACTCAATTTAAAGGGGCTTATAGAAATAGGATCGGAAAAGAAGGAAGAAAAAGAAAAAATATACTAATTCAGTATTACCCCAGAGTAATCTGTATCTCATTTGTGGGGACCCTCGCCGATTCATAACGACTGCATATAGCCAAGTTTGTGACCTTTTGTGGGGAGAGAATTGTTTAAGAGCGCGGTGATTGAACCATTCAAAGCGAGAGTAGGCGGGGGATAAGCACCACCAAGAAATTTCATAGCAGAGAAGATCCGGGTGGACGGAACACGAAGATTAAGGGGAACCACAACAGGGAAAGACGAAGTAAAAGAAAGGAAAAAAAAAATTAAATGGGAAATAAAAGAAAGAAAGAAAAAAATCAAAATAAAGTCTGAAACCAAAGAGAAACATGAAACAAGAAGCTACACTTCCACGGCACCTGAATAGCCGTGCTCTGTAAATAGCAATTACATTCGGCAAATCATAATTGTTTCCCGAAGAATGTGCGCAAGCAAGGGCTAATAATTTAGTTGAATACGAAGGAACAACAAACAGGATCGATACCAATTGTGAAAAGCACTTTAGCCATTTTTACATTGGAGATGTACAATCCCGAACATACGTAACCCTTTCTGTATAGAAGGCACAAGTGTAATCTGCAGTATTAATTATATCTATACACAATCTCTGAAACAATAATAACAGCAATGCGAGAGAGCGAAGCGGAATTAGTGGGTATCTTTTTCGGAGTTAAAGTACTAACAAGCTTGCAAATCAAGAAACAACTTACATATCTGATTATCCAATAGCTGGACACAAGTTCCGCTCAGCCACCTCTGTATGTCGGACTGCCCGAAATGCATGCATATGTGTAATAGGCTTATTACTGCAATGCGGCGCATAAAAGAGGTTATGTGTATGACCCAAACAGACACAGAAGGCAGAATAGAGTGTATCAAGCAATATGGGTCGTTCTACAGTATGGAGGAAACAGTCAAGTCCGTGGAAGGGAATGAAGAACAGAAAAGGAAAGAGGCACGAAAAAAAAAGGGGGAGCAGCATTTAGCCGAGAGAGAGATACAGATTAGGATATTCTATTGATGAGGTATTTGTTTGTTCGATCCCTAACTTTTCGTCCATGTAAGGTTTTATACATAGCCAACCTGAATCTGTGTTGAAATGACGAGTTAACGCATCTGAGCGGGCAAATTGTTTACCGCAACCCCACCTTGTTTTTCCATCTAGTAAAAAGCCTCCGCACTTATGACTTTTAAATTTGTCGTGCCGACTTTCGTGTCTTTTCTTATCGTGAGCACGAGCAAATCTCCGATCACAAATCTGACATTTGAACGGCTTCTCTGTAGTATGCGTATTCATATGACTCTTTAAGTTGTAGGGTTTTGGAAAAGTCTTCCCACAAGTAGAACACACATACTTGTTTTTCGGGCTTTTGTTCTTGGGGGTTTCTACCGGCAGTGTCACAGGATCTTCTGTCGGTAATGCCCGCTTACTTTCCACATGGGGCCGTTTCCACTCTATAATGGGGTTCAACTCCTTTTGTGGGTTCGGGGCCCCCAAAATCCACTGCGGTGGGTGTGATCTGAGGCGTATGCTGGGGTATGTATATCCCGGGTAAATAGGAAGATTAGTTGATGGCTGATATTGATCATGGCCATTGGTAGTTAGCTCTTGAGACAAATGAGAAGGCGGACATCCTTCAGACTTGGAAAAAGATTGCTCATTAGTTAAGGGAGGCGGTGCATAAGGTGGGAAGCTTGGAGACATGTTATGCGGTAGAGTTAGTTGATGCATCCCCAGGCGATGAGGATGATTGTTTGTTGGAAAGAAGGGACCAACACTAGGAGGATTGGGCAACCGTGGCAGCAGATAAGAATGAAAAGGTGGATACAGCCCCGGGTGATGCTGCGCCGGCTTTATGAAGTTGAGGTTCTCCACATTTGCAGGATAAGCCACTGCCAGAGTAAGCGCTTGCAAAGGGGAAGATATCGCAGATGGTGGATGAGAGTCACGGGCTGTCGTCTCCCTTAGTTGAAAATTATTATCTAAGTGTTGCTGTGCATTAGGAGTCCGTCTCGTCATTTCACATGTTATCTAGGAAAGAAGGCGTGAATCGAATTGGTGTGTGGCAAATTGCCGAGTACTACTTTCAGTCTTTTCTCTTCAACAAAAAAATGGTGCAATGTCCGAAGAGAGAAATGGAAGAGTTATAAACTAAATATCCATCCGAGACACAAATGGAATTTTGGAGATATGAATAAGATAGATAAACCTTTCTTTTATCTAGGTCGGGGTTTACGACAAATGTTGATATGAAAAAGAAAAAAAAAATTGCAGAACAATCAGTAGTGAACACTTTAAAGCTCGCGCAACTACTGTTATTTTGACGCACTTGCCACATATCATGCAAAGGGTGCGTAATTCACAATGCATACAAGCATCATTTTCGGCATTTGAATAATTCTTTATACTAAGACACTGAGTGCATATTAATGTACCCTACCACTAGATAATAAGGTCCTTTGGAGATCTATATATTTTTTTTTTCGAGCAATACATTTGCTTTAAAAAATATGCAAACAATAATGCAAGTGGTTACGTATCCCCTCCCAGCACACTGGATATCTACAGATATTTAACTGCATATATAACCACTAACAAACCATCACTGTAGCGATAAACTACATACCTATCCTTGTCATACGACATAAGTCTATCCCTGTTGGTATCTGCATACAAAAGTTTGGCATGCATCATTTGGCAGATCGAAATGCATTTCCCGAGGCTCTCGTTCAGCCACATAATCGTGAAATGTCAAAAATAGGGCGGAAAAAGAAATGGAAACAGGAGCAAAAAAAAATTGAAAAAAAAGAAATGAGTCGCAGTTAGAACTAAGCTATTTCCTATTGAGGACTAACAACAATTCAAGTGTAAAAAAGGATCAAAAAATAAAAGAAAAATAGAAAACTATTTTAGGTCATTAACAAGTAAGTGCAGCGATTTCGTTAGCTAATCCCACAGTAACATACTGTTGCCAACCCAATCCAATTCAAAATCCGGACTGTCGGAACCAAACTTACGCAACATTGGAAGAATATGTTCTGTAGTAAAATCTTCAACGTACTCCACAGGTTCTGTACCACGTGGTAAGTATTTCATGAAAAAGTCATGCAATACAGGAGAAGGAATCAGAAGTGGTAGATCATTTTGTGTAACGTACACATAAGGTTGCCAGCCCTCAAATTTTTGATCGTTGGCAACATGCACAGCAGTACTGACCAATAAATCTAAATCTTGAACGTTAATACCGCCCATTTCGTTGACTCCTGTAAACGACGAGCTTCTTCTTTTCTGCACCGGATTGGTGAGTCCCGAAGAATCAGCGACGGAACTGAATAAATCCATCTTCAATTCCCCCATTCCAACAATATGAAATTGGGATTGCATTAACAAACTCCACAAAACATAGTAACTTTTTTGTTGTAATTCATTGGTCAAGATTGCGCCTTTGATACTGCCGTACTTGCACAGATGATTTAACTTCTCTTGTACAACCAGATCCATCCAGGTTTTCGTATCCCATTGAATTAAGTCTGGTTTGATACTGAATTTTGGAATAGCCACCAGTTTAACGGCTGTCTTTTTCTGAGAAGGACCGCCGATAGAGATTGTCAGAGTTTTCTCAGTAACTGTGGCCAAATCGTTGGAAGAGCCTAATGGGGCATGTATGGCAGAAGAAATGTTTGTCAACGACAGCGACGACCTCCGTCCTCCAGTCAATTCTGAATGGAAATCATCCCTGTTCAAATCGGTCAAGAGGTCGAGCTCAATCCCTTGCAAAATGAACAGAATCAAGTCATAATCCTGTTTCTTACTAGCGTCCAAAAGATGAAGCTTTTTCCCAACATTTGCATCTGAGGATTCGGGAGATAAAAGCTTGTTTACCAATTCTCCCGTCTCACTCTCCATGTAGGACATAGGGATCTTGTATCCATCCACAGGATAACTTTTATACCCAAATTTAGAGTATGCACGGTCTACTGCCGAGTACAAGTACCACACATACTTTTTACCCAAGTAATGATTAACAAGAGTTTGATCCACCTTGCCGTTTTCAGTGGTAACCATCAGCTTGAAACTGTCCTTCCCGTCCTTTGACTTAGCAAGCTCCTTCTTGAGAATTTCATCCTCGGTATATTTCATCGCCTTTGAAATAAGAGTTTGCATTAATCCCTTTCCTCTGTACTCCTTTTTTGTAATGACAAAACTTATCAATAAGCCTGTTGCTGGCGTTACTCCGAACGCGGAAGGATCAGGGATGGCTGCAACACCACTGCGGCTTGGCTCCTTATGATACGCCTTATGTTGAGTGACCACTGTCGACGCCACTACCTCACCTTCGGCATTCTCCAAGTAAAAAAGCCTTCCCGGCTGCCCTTTTAAAATCGCATCAACCAATTTCTTACTGATAGTTTCTGCGAAAGCAGTTGGGCTAAGCGGCTTGGACCATTCGTTGCCTGCCAACAAGAGGACATTGGTCAATTGCTTTGGATCTACCGTCGACTTCAATTTGAAATCGCTCATGATCTTGGAAGAGTAAACTACTAATAGGTTCCTATATTGAGCAGGAGCAACCCAATAAATTGTCTGCACTCCGGGAGGGTAGAGTTACTAAGTTAGGACTTAGCTTAGGTCACGTGTAGCATCAGAATAACGTCGGAGAGCCCGTTGCCACCACCTCTATAAATGCATATTCTTACTTTTGTGATGTACGGATGTATACTTAGTATTTTGGCGGAATGTCTGGGACATTTAAGAAAAGCTTGGAAAAAAAGAAAGAGTCACGATATGGTATTAATAGCCTGCATATAGTAGCCGTTGGAGAGTTTAGTAGGGTCTCCAGACTATCGCCGCCCCGCTATCATCGCCGGATTCGCGCCTTAAGTGATAAGTCATCCTGCAAAAAGAAATGTGCTCCAAAAGCAATGTCAAATTCGAGACCAAAATTCTACCACAGAATTACACTTAAAACGGCCAAACAGAACCCAGTTATCTATGTTCACATGTAACACCATGCTCGAGTGAGCAGGAAATGTTTTCGTCTTTTTTACCATCCCTTTCTGACTTTATACGGCGTAGAACCCCGCATGTTAATATCTCGCCGGAAGCGGTTTCCTGCATAATCTAACAACGGCAAAATGCATAGAAGAAATGGCATTTTGCAATTTTGATCATGGTATAAAATGCTTGTCTTCCCATCACCGTTCATATTGTAATTTCACCATAATCAATTATGTCTAACGTTGTGTCTGCTAGTGACTTTTCTAAGTCATCCAGCGTCGAAACTGCAACGTATCCTGAGTCAAAATCACGGTGGACTGAATTCACTGATTCGTTCAGGCGAGCTGAAATACCTCACATGGACACAGACTCTGCGTCCCTAAATACTCTTGAAAAAGCAGTCAGAAACACCGCCAATAGTCTGCTTAAGTCTACCATTGGTCCAATTTCACAAGCTTTCATTGCTCTTGGAGGTTGCGTCGGATCCGGTCTTCTTATTGTTTCAGGCAAAGCTCTCTATGCTGGTGGACCAGCAGGTGTTTTAATATCATGGGCAATTGTGTCTAGTTTCTTGTATTGTGTCATGCAAGCTCTTTCTGAATTGTCCTCTGCTTTCCCGGTGAGTGGATCTTTTGCTGTCTACGCAACCCGGTTTATTGACCCATCCTTTGGTTTTGCGGCAGGATGGAACTACGCCATGTTCTGGGTGATTGTGTTACCACTAGAACTTGTGGCTGCATCTTTGACTATCAACTTCTGGAATTCAGATATCAATTCGGTCGTATGGGTTGCGATATTCTTTGTTCTCATTATCGTTTTGAACCTCTTCGGTTCTGATGGTTTTCAGTACTTCGAACTTTTCTCATCGATCATCAAACTCCTTGGTATCGTTGGCTTCAACATCTTGGCTATCGTTTTGATTTGTGGAGGAGGCGACCAAGGTTATATTGGTACGAAGCATTGGAAAAGCCCTGGCGCTTTCACCCACGGATTCAAAGGTGTGGTTAGTGTTTTGGTCACTGCAACTTACTCTTTGGCTGGTACAGAGTTGGTGAGTATGACGGCTGCCGAATCTAAATCCAATCCAAGAATTGCTTTGCCTCACGCTATCAAGATGGTTTTCTACAGAATCATCATCTTCTACATGCTTACACTTACGCTTATTACTTTCCTTGTTTCTGCGCAAGATCCAAATTTGCGTGGAAGCTCGAACGCCTTGGCCTCTCCATTTGTCATTGCTATCCAAGCTGGAGGAATTCATGCTCTTCCCTCAATCTTCAACGTGATTGTTCTCATTGCCCTTTTGTCTATTGGTAACTCTGCTGTTTATGGCTTTTCTAGAACCATCTTGTCATTGGCTGAACAGGGCTTGGCTCCAAGTATCTACATGTACGTGGATAGAAACGGAAGACCATTGGTGGGAATTGCTACCTCGGCAATTATTGGATTGCTTGCATTTGTTTCCGCTTCTCCCAAGCAAGGTGAAGTGTTCAGTTGGTTGGTGGCTCTTTCGGCCTTGTCTACGTTGTTCACTTGGGCTGCTTGTACTATTGCACACATCAGATTCAGAGGTGCTATGGCTGCTCAAAACAGATCTGTCTCTGAATTGCCTTACTTGTCTCAAACTGGCGTATGGGGCTCTTGGTACGCAACAATTTGTTTGGTTGTTATCTTGTGTCTTCAATTCTGGGTTTCCTTATTCCCATTGGGCGGTAAACCAGATGCAAAAGTTTTTTTCGAAAACTATTTGGGTGCCGTTATTGTTCTTGTTTTCTACTTTGGCCACAAGATCTATTCACGCAAGCTCAATACAATAGTTCCTCTCGCCACCATGGATATTGACACCGGTCGGAGTGAACCAGATTTTGAGAAGTTAGCACAAGAACTCAGAGAAGAAAAGGAAGCTTTCCAGAGATTGCCATGGTACTGGAAGCTATACCACTATCTCTTTTAACTGTGAAATGTCACTATATCATAGAATCATAGAGATGAACAATTTAAGTATCACGAATAATGCAAGCAATTGGGAAGATTTAATTATTATGTAACTCTAACACTTTTCTGTCCATATGAACAAAACTGAACCCAAGAATGGTATCGGCCAAAATGAGGCACATCCCATTAATGATGAATCCATAGTGAAGAAGATTATGCTCAGCTAGTTTTCCAGTAAATAAGGGACCGATGCACCGGGCAAAAGTTTTTCCGATGTTCACTGTGCCCATGGCCCGAATCAAATCCTGCTTCGGAATAACGGTAGTCAAGAGAATTTGTCTTGGGACCACATCCATCGTTGCACAGGCACAGAAGAGGAAGTAAAGAACGGCAGCAGGCCAGTATGTCTTGCATAATGGGATACTGAGAAAGAAAAGTGCAGACGGTAACTGTGCAGCAAGAATTGCCTTGACTGGACCAAACATCTTGAACGTCACCGCCAGCACAATAGACGAGACTGAATCCACTAAGTTCGTAAAGAAAAATAAGGTTCCAAGAAATGAAGCAGCAATGTTGAATACTGACCTGAAGTAGTACACGATCCACGCTGGAGGCATGAACCCATAACCAAAGGAATCCAACATGAAGATCACAAGCAATCGAGGTAGAATATGTTTCGTCTCTTTAGTAAATGATCCGCTATTTTTACTGTCGGTCACGTCTTCTGTAGTAGACGCCTCGAGAAGAACTTCAATTTCGTCGTCCTGTTCGATTTCTTCGTCCTGCTCCTGATCCTCTCCATTTTGAAGTAAAGCGGCTTGTTCATTGTGGTCAGGTTCGTTGCCTAGTTCGCATTGGTCACTTAAACAGAGAGCAGAGATTAACTTGGCGGCAGCAAAACATGAGTATACAACAAACACTGCACGGTAGCTTTTGTCGGTAGACCAATGAGTTCTTCCAACCCAATAGTCAATCATAAATCCACACATGGATGAACCAATTGCTGCGCCTAATGTACCTAAGAATCCATACAACGCAAAAATATGGGCCCTGACCTTTGGAGGTGTTAGATGGGCAACGCATGCTTCTTCGACGGTCTTGAATGGGCCTGTCTCATCGCCAGAAGTAGAAATCACTCCAAGTATTGCTGCAGTGAGTAATACCCAAAAGTTCAGACTTTTGGCAAAAACAATTCCCGAAATGAGCATCAAAACACACCCTAAAACCATCACTAATCTTCTCCCTATCTTGTCTGAATACCACGTGAGCAAATAGGATATTAGAGTATCTCCGACCAAGGTAAGAGTCATGAACACACCTATCCGTGGTTTTGAGATCTGCACTTCTTCCAAGAACAAAGTGAGGACTTGATTGGTCAAACCAAAGCTTGCTCGACGAAGAAATACTGATAGGAGGAGGAGTCTCACATCCTTTGAGACATTGCTAAGCGATAGCATTAGGTAATCGTGGTTTTTTCAAAACTTGTCGGGAAGCCGATTGGAAGAAATCTTGTCGAGCTTTGATTTTCTCGGTATTTTGAATTTGCCAGTATGCACAATTTCCCAGTAGTTCAAAGTTTTAAGTTGGAAGTATTTTCGGAATTCGTTTATTCCGTTGACAGATTCCTGTTACTGTCAAACTGGTGATAATGCGCAGCGCATCTCATCTCTGTACAAAGAGTTGCTCAGATTTTTTCCTGCTCACACAACTCCTACACGCTCTGGTGGCTAGAAGGTCAGGTGATTTATAGACGATATTTTTTTGACACAGCCTGATAGTTGATATAAATTGTGTTTCTGAAACAAATGGAGCCAAATAACTCGCTAGACCGTTTGGCTCACATTGCAAACATATCCCACGAGCTAAGCGAATTGAACCGGCAGATCAAGGAAGAGAAATCGCTGCCTTCGTTTGCTACAGACAGAAACGATAGTGATGCACACGATGGGTCTCAAGCTGGCGCTAACGGCATCAAGTCTGACTCGAAAGCGAATAAAAGTCGACGGCTTGCTTGTACCTGCTGTCGGCAACAGAAATCTAAATGTGATGCTCCAGAAAAACAGCCAGGCCCATGCTCTCGGTGTGAGGCAAAAGGCCTCACATGTGTCATGAAACCTGACTTCAAACGGACAGAAAAACGTGCCCGTATTGCTGCAATAGAAAAGCAATTTGCCGAGCTTAAAAAGTCTGTCATTGGAGAGTATCTGCGTGCGAGCTCTGTTGGCTTACCTGATCCTCCTTCTGTTATTGCTGCTGTGGGTAACATGCCTACAATGCCTATTCTTCGTACTCCTGTGGCAATCAATCTGATCTCCCCTTATGAACACCTGATGTCCCAGAGTCCTCCTCCTTTGTCAGACTACAATCGATCGTTTTCCAAACCTGTCATCACCTCCACCAGCAACTCCATTAACACCACGAGTAACTCTATTAATTCCGCTGTTAATCCCAACATCAATCCTTCCATCAATCCTTCCATCAATCCCAACATCAACCCCAACATCAATCCTTCCATCAATTCCACTGTCAATTCTTCCATCAATCTTGCACTTTCTGAAGAAACACTCGAATGTGAGGAGAAATCCTTAGAGGAGATAACTCTACTGTCTGAGATGATTCGCCTGTTATATTTGGAATACGTTCGATGCTACCATCCGATCATGCCTGTGGTGGATGTTCTTAAGGGTCCTGAGCGTATTTATAGGCTATGCCCAGCACTATTTTGGGTGATGATGTTTGTGGCACTCCGACGGTATTATGAAGATAAGACTCTTCTTTTGAAACTATCTCCTTTGATCAAAAACACTCTTTCTGAGATCACAATCTCTCCTATCACAAGATACAAACCTACCGAGGAGGATGAGCCTATCATGAACGCTTGCTCTGTATACTCAGTACAGGCATTCATCTTGTATACGTTGTGGCCACCACTCACATCGTCCTTGAGTGCCGATTCATCTTGGAACACCATTGGAGTGGCATTATTCCAAGCTATAAGAATTGGCCTACATACTTCTGATCAGCTGTTGGTTCAAGCGTCGGGGAATGAACAGGTAAAATCTCAACAAACACCTCAACAACTTTCCATGGCACAGGAACAAGCTAAAACTTGGATCATATGTAACATTGTGTCTCAAAATATTGCTGCTGCATTTGGTTTCCCTGCATTTGTTCAGTTCAATCATATTGGAGCTCAGTCGGTGGACCTTCCAATCTCTACTCGTCACATGATGGAGATAGCACATTTTGAAGATCAAGTTTCCAAAACACTCAGCACTGTGGCTTCAATTGGGCCGTCTACAAGTCAAGTTAGCGAGAGGCTCTCATTAATGATGGTATCGCTAAAACAGTTAGATGAAATTGAAATCAGGCACACCCATGAACATGGAGCAGTTGATGGCTACACAAAGTTACAGTATATGGTAGCCAGAGTTCATTTGCTCACACACTATTTTCTAGATGCATCCAATGTTCCTTCATTCGAATTATCAAAAGGTCTTGTACGATTGTACAACGCCTCGATCAGTCTCATCAATCATGTTGAAATGTGTCAAGCCAAAGACAAAAACTTTGTGAGGTTTCTCCCGGTTGTTTCAATCTTAAATATCTGGCAAGCGTCGTGTGTTATTGTTAAATTAGTCAACTCACCACTAAAGCTGGTTATCGATGTTGAAGCAGGGAAACTAATCTACATGAATGCCATTAATATTGTCGCCCGGGCTTCGGTTCTTAAGCACGATATTGCATATCGTGCAAGTGGGATCATGCGCAACATGTGGCAATTGTTCCGTACCCTTGACGAAAAGAATATGACTGATCTTGCGATTAGAACACGCACAAGAATGGCGGCGTCTTTGTTTTTTGACTGTTTGTCTCTTCTTCGTGATCGGGTCGGAATGGCGAAATTGAATATTCGGACAGATGTTCGGGAACAGCCAGCTGATGATGAGAATGAAGATGATTCGTCAACTGATGATAAAGCAGGAGACGACGTGGCTGTGGTCTCATCTGACGAAGAAAGCAATGCTACACAAGTCAACGGGACCAAGAGTGGCAGTGTTAGTCAAAAGTCTACACCTGGTAGTAATTCCAGTTCTATTAGACGGAAGAAAAGAACATTGTCTGGAGTTGGAGATGCTGAATCGAAGGCAAGAAAAATCATTCGGACAATTCCGTTGGATCCTCAACCGATTTCAGCCGCTAAAAGAAGTACGATTTTCAAAGTGGTTGATACAAATAGTGATAGTTCTCCGAACTCCGCTGGGGTAATCTCACCTGCACCACTCCTTCACAACAACGGCATCAAGGACGTGGCTAGAACACCATCTTTCATCGATTTTGAAAGTTTCCCCACTTCTCAAGCGCCAGACACTCTGTCATCGATCAACCCAATGAACATGGACGGTCAAAGACAAACAAAGTCCCACTTGATCCTGCGTGACATTGTACAGGAGCCCCATCCAATCAACCTGGAGATGGAGCATTTTGATTTCAGCAGCGACAGTTTGTGGAAAGACGTTGACAGTCTAATGAATGATTTTGGATTCCACAGCTAACGCAATTGTATAATTATATGTATATTATGGGAATGGAGAAAAAGACCTTTCTAGGGAGGTTATAGTGCGTCCTGCAGAAACCGTTAGTACCAGTACTTGTATATCGCGTCTAAACAAACAACGTAGACATCAGGCTGATAATTTCCATACTGGGAACTGATTTCGTATCCTTGTCGGGAATCATGTCTGCAAACAAGATGGTGATGGATAATCCTCACGAACAAGTGCAGCTGGCTATTTTGTCACGGATTATCAATAATATGGTACGTGCTATATTACCTTCATTTCCATGAAATACTAACCAGCAAGAAAACCTTGAACGAGTCTGTTCACGACATGAACTTATGCTTGAACGAAATCAATAACAAGAATAAAGACACAGAGGTTCTCTCCCAGATGTGGGAAAACTACTCCCAAAGCGCTGAGTACAACCTTGAGGCTACAGGCCAAAAGAGAAAGCCTCTTTAGAATGTCAGGCTAATGTCAGGCCGATGTAGGCTATATCAGGCTCTCCAAGTCTCTAGATTTCAAGCTCTAGATGTCAAGCTCTAGATGGTCAAGCTCTAGATGGTCAAGCTCTATATTCTAGTCTACACTGTCCTTTACTACTGAAGGATCCATTCCTCTTTCGAGCTCCCAAAGAATTATCACGTTGAAAGGTTGCTGTACGAGGATGATCAAGTGACTCAATATCATCTGTTTCTGTTTCGATTGAAGCTTCTACAACGTCACAGTAGAACAGCCGCTGGCTCCTCCTTACAGATAGACCTTACAAGAAATGACTTAGATTAATCGTGTGTCAATAACAGATATGTCCATAGCATCAATACCAGATACACTATTCATCTACATGGTTCAACAATCAACTCTGTTCATTTATTAATATGCAAGTATAGTACAAAAACACAACTGGCGTCAAACTTCAGGCACACCGACAGCAGTCGATATCGAAACAACTTGATAGTAAAACCCGTGCCCGTGTGACTAACTCTGGGTGTCGTGAGCCATCTAGTTTTGGGTTGGCAACAATCCAAATCTCTTCTTCAAGGTAACTCTTTGTCTGGAGTACTTGTCATCTGGAGAGAATCTGGCTGGGTGAGCAGATTTGGTGATTTCACCGTCCTCGGTAATCTTCTTCAAGGTGTAGATTCTCTTGCCGTCTTGGCCCAAGGTGTACATCAAATGCATAGTTGGCGATAGGTGTACTTCAAGTTTTTTTTTCTTGAGATGAGAAGATTTTGGAACTTTCTCATTATCGTGGTGTACGGGTTCTACAGCCCGTATTAAAGAATAAGGTCGGATATTGAGTTAAAAAAAAAAAAAAGGAAAACAGTTTAGATATCGTATTGAGATAACATAGGATTATGTCAAACGGCTGTTAAAATTTTTTGTGATGGTGTTCATGGTCAATGTCCTTGTCCCCTTCTTCGCATACAAGAACTTGGGAAATCCAAATCATGTACGTTCTTATGTGTCACGTGAGGGTCTATATTGATCGATCTACACGAACGCAGGTGTACTCGCGTGTGGCTTACGTTTGCTTTCCTATACTCTGACCAAGGCGAAAAATGGCCCCTCCAAAGAAAGATGCGTTTGCTGATCTATTTCTGTCTGCGGCAGGGTCATCAAATCTGTCCTTAGATATGCCCATGAAAAGTCTCTCCATGCAAGCACAAACTCCAAGAGGCTCCGGCGTTAATTCGTTCTCAAATTTGGATATCTTGAGTCCCGCCAATGCCTCGCCTGCTTTGAAGGGGCCATCTCCTGTACCGACTACCGATCCATTTGCAATTTTTGAGAAAGTAAATCCGGTCCAACCACAACCGCTGCCGCCAATTCTGCAGCGTACACCTGTATCTGGCCAAGTGTCAAGTCAGCCATCCGGACAATCTTCTCGCCCGGTTTCTATATCTCAAAAAAATGACATTTCTTTGTTGGATGATGACTTCACTGACGCGTTTACACCACAAGTGCCAGCACAACCTCCCGTTTCCAAGGCAAATATACTGGAAAGTCCTCCTCGGCAACCCCAAAGACCACCTCAGCAACCGCAAAGACCAATTCCACTGTCAGAGAGACGAATCGCCGAACCACGCATTCATCCCACTAGGCTGCTGTCTAGTTCGCCAGCAAAATTCGACAACCGCAATGCGGCAACCAATGGACGTGATGCTGTTTTGGCTGAGTTGGTCGACATTGGTTTTTCCGTTGAAGTTTCCAATGCTGCCATTGATGCCAATGGCCCAGATTTGCAGGCATGCGTTAATTATATCATGAGTAAAGAGTCAACTGGAGAACCACTGCACCGGAGTTCAAAGACCACTTCTCCTCAGCCTGCGTTGGGGGCTGCATTTCAAGAATTATCAACGGACATGTTTCAAAAGGCAACGAAATTGTTTGATAAGTCCAGAAAGACTGTCGTCAAGAACATACAACAGCTTCAAACATATCGTGGTAAAGAGCATAATAGTTCTTCTTTGCCCGCATGGATGGAAACCGCAGGGAAGTATAAAGAACATGCTTCCGAACGAAAAAAGGACGGTTCTGTTTATGAGGATTATGGTTCTGATGACGAAAATATCAATGCTGAAGAAATTCAGCGTATCATTCAGGCACAAAAGCAAAGAGAAAGAGATAGACGATTGGAAAGACTTGACGCTTTATCAAAGAGCCGATCCCAACTGCCACGTAACCCTGTGGTTAGCGAAGAAGCACCAAATCATAACAGAACCAAATTAGAAGAATCAAGCTCTTCAACATCGTCATCTTTCATCTCTCGTACTTCACAATCATCAGACAAGCTTCCAATTCCGAAAAAGCCACAAGATCATAAACGTCCAATTGCACAACCTACTACACAGCCAGCTGAAGTTGATCTTTTGGGATTGGGTGTGCCTACACTTTCGAGAGCTGAGAAGTTCAAACAAAGTTCATCAGAAGAAGAGACTTATGTTTCACCACTGCGTAACAGATCATCAAAGACCAATGGAAATCTAAAGCCGAGAATTGCTAGTTCAGAACCATTGAATGCCTTTCAACAATCTGACTACGAAACAGGAAAAACCGCCGGGTCTTCTGCATTTAAGAACGGTAACTATAACGATGCTTATGATTGTTATATGCGGTGTTTAGAAGCATTGCCCGCAAAGCATGAACTTCGTATCATCATTCTCTCGAACCTTTCACTTACCTTAATCAAATTAGGAGATTTCAAATCAGCAATAAAACAATGTGAAGATGGATTTTCTCTCATTGGTGAGAACATGGAGGACCTGGATTGGATCTTGGGCGAGAAACCTATAAAATATTGGTTCATTAAACTTTTATCACGCCAGGCAGAAAGTTTGGAAATGATGGAAAATTTCCCTCAAGCATTACAATGCTACATGGATTTGATTACCAAGTATAACGTTCATGATAAGAAAGTTATGGATGCAAAGAGACGGATCAATAATATTGTGAATCCGCCTAAAAAAGTTGCAAAGAAGCAACTGCAGAAAAGTTCTACAGAACTGTCTGAAGCTGAGGTTGTAAAGAAAATTCGAAAGCAGCATCAAGAAGAAAAGAATACAGAGCAAAAGAAATTCGAACTTCATGACAAGGTGCAAGAACAAATTCAAGTTTGGAGTAATGGAAAAGAAGATAATTTGCGAAGTTTATTGATGTCGTTAGGTGATGTTTTACCCAGCTCTCTTGGTTTCCCATTTGTTACGAATCCGCTCACTATCAATGATTTGATGTTGACAAAAAAAGTGAAGATTAATTACATGAAAGTGATTAGCAGTATTCATCCGGACAAGTTAGGTAAGTTTGAGCTCGAACAGCAAATGATCTGTCAAGCAGTGTTTGTGACATTGAACAAGGCCTGGGATGCCTTCAAGGAGCAGAATGGTATTAATTAGTTACATAGCATAAAAGTTAATGAAGAGTCAAAGTGTCACAAAAAATGAAAAATTTAAAAAATGAATTCAAAAAGTAACTCCGATACCGGGAGTCGAACCCGGGTCTGCTCGGTGAAAGCGAACCGTGATAGCCGTTACACTATATCGGATATTTCTTGAGTGATCTCTCTGCTTTCTAACTATGTCAGAACATCTCTTTTCAATGATAGTTTTGCTTATGTTCAAGTACAGTTTTCAGTCTTCCATGCACTAGAGATATATACGCTTCTTGTGTGATACACATACATTTTGGATGCCATAGAAAAGGAAAACTTCGGTCCAAGCTAAATAAGAAACGAGAACGTGTCTCGGTCATTTAATTTCCGCAAGATTCTTAGTAGGCGCCGTTGGTTGAAATTCTACGTAACGCAGTAGTGCGTGTTTACGTGATCCTGAAGGTTCCTTATGATCTTTCCTGCACCTCGTATTAGCACATCGTTCTTCCGCAGATATCGTCCTCACAAAAGGCGCAAGTATTTTTGGTATGCTTTTGTCTATGCGGTCGAATACACCTATCAGTCTTCTGGAATCACTTCCTTTTTTGAGACCTTTTTTCCCTTTATGTTTCGCCTTTTCTTTTTTAAATCGCCGTTCATGTTGTATCAGCCTTGTGCAGCGGAATACGACAGGTAGAAAGCGCGCGCGCAAGCACTGATTGAATTTTGACGTGCCATACCAAACACTCTACAGCGTCATAACGCATTTACTCACTACACTTCGAAGAAGAACACGAGCAGATCTGCACGAGGAAATCCACAAACGGCCGGATTTTGTTTCGGTCAAGTCTCTAAGTTAATGCTGCCTAAAGACTTGCTCATTGTAACTTCAGAAGCAAATGAACCGGATCTCCGGGTGTCTTGTCCTGTCCTTCCGAAAAAAATTTCGCAGTTGCAGAGCGCAGGAGGTTGGACCCCAGATCTGTATACAAAGGGGTGAGGGCTGTGTCCATAAGTATAGGATCAGCCTGTTTCTAGTATGGACAGACATTTTCTGTATAATTTTTTTTTCTCGTTTCAGGAGCGAACAAGTGCAAACTTCCACGTTTATTATCCAAGCTAACTTTATCCACTTTTATTGCTCTTGCCATAATGGCCATTTTCAGAAACTCTTCTAAAAAAACACAGCAGGAGTATGTACCCCACCGACAGGAGGATACCAAGGTTGACTCTGCTAATATCCATGATCCAATTTTAACGGCTGTCAACGAGGCCCAGCCATTCGAGGAGGCTAACCAGTCGTACAATGCCAGAAGACCTTCGTATTTATCCCAGGAATCTGGGGACTTGAAGGATATCTTCGGGCAACCCATCAACAATCCAGACATGCTGAATCCTACGAGAGCGCGAAACGAAAGACCATTAGATACTATAAGGGCATTTGAATATGCCATCACTGGTGACAACACTTACCATGACCAACTCGAGAGCAGACGTATTGGTTGGAATTTCCACGAAGATTTCTCGTACTACAATATGAACCGTGGTGATGAGACAGGAGGCGCACCCCCAGGCAGCGGTTATTCGCGGCCCGTGGCCTCTTTTAGTGGTGGAGAGCAACCCATGTACCAAGCCAACAACTACAGTGCGCTGTCGTTAAAGCCAGAGGAAAAAAAGAAAAAGAAGGGCTTGTTTGGTAGAAAGAAATGAGGAGCTGTGTAGTTATTTTGTTTTATGTTGTATAATTCTTACGAAGCAGGACTTGTGGCGTTAATTTCTTGTTTGATTTGCGTATTGTTTTCTTCGTTTCCTTCCTTTTTGTTACTGCTATCGAAAGTCAATTATTTGTTTGCTTAATTTTTGTTTTTTTTTTTTTTTTTTTCGCATTGCGTGTGAGGCGTAAGTGTCCCGCAGCTTCGGACGCGACGGGCATTGCATTTGGCTGTTCTCCAAAATTTCATGCGGCAAACGAATAAACGCTTGGGCGCCGTGGGTCCTCTCATGGTGTACTTGGTGCACGGTGCTCTGTGCTGCGCTCCAACGTGAATTCGTTATGGCGCATACATGCCCTCTCAGCGCTTTCTTCTCCTCAACCTGCGAATCTTATCTGCCCAATCTTACCTACAACTTCAAAGTAATAAATATTGAAACCTTCCGGAGGCCATTCTTCCTACTCATACATCGGGAACCTTTAAATATTGACTTTTTTTCGCCCTACATGTTCTTCTGGGACATATGATTAAGACAGAACACGCTAATCTTAACATATGCAGTACCTCCCTGCTGGCCTGACCCATACTCGTCTGAAACCGTAACCTCGAGAAATCGGTTTCATATAAAGCACATATCCACAACTTTGCGTACTACAGATGGAAAATAATAATAACAACACTCGGATGTCTCATACGCAGGGCTATACCACTACCAGTACGGTGCAGCAGAAGCCTTACACGGTACAACATGGAGAAACAAAATCCGTCACATTTAACGTGTCTGATCATTACCAAATACTAGAGGTGGTGGGACAAGGCGCATATGGTATGGTGTGTCTGGCTATCCACAAACCAACCCAGCAGAAGGTGGCCATCAAGAAAATCGAGCCGTTTGGACGGCTGATGCTCTGCTTGAGGACACTTCGTGAACTCAAGCTTTTGAAGAACTTCAACCATGAGAATATTATTAGCATTCTTGCTTTACAGCGACCCGCATCGTACGAGGATTTTACTGAAATCTATTTGATTCAGGAGCTTATGGAGACTGATTTGCATAAGGTAATCCGTACCCAGAAGCTCAGTGATGACCATGTGCAATACTTTATCTATCAGACGCTCCGGGCGTTGAAGGCTCTCCACTCGGCAAACGTTCTTCACCGTGACTTAAAACCATCTAATTTGCTTCTAAATTCAAATTGTGACTTGAAGGTTTGTGACTTTGGTTTGGCTCGGAGTGTGGCGTCATCCGAGGACAATTTCGGTTTCATGACTGAGTATGTCGCCACTAGATGGTACCGTGCTCCAGAGATTATGCTTACTTTCCAAGAATACACTACAGCCATTGATGTATGGAGTGTTGGTTGTATTTTAGCAGAAATGCTTAGTGGACGTCCACTTTTCCCTGGGAGAGATTATCACAATCAATTGTGGTTGATTATGGAGGTTCTCGGAACTCCTAATCTGGAGGATTACTACAACATTAAGCTGAAGCGCGCACGCGAATACATTCGTCTGCTTCCTTTTTGCAAAAAGGTTCCGCTTAGCGAATTGTTTGCTCTGGTTCCAAATGTAAATCCATTGGCCATTGATCTTCTAGAGCAGCTTCTTGCCTTCAATCCAACCAAACGTATCACTGTGGAGAACGCTTTGAAGCATCCATACTTGCAGTTATATCATGATCCTAATGACGAACCTGTCTGTGACCCTATTCCCGAGGATTTCTTTGACTTTGACCGTCATAAGGACGATTTATCCATCGAGCACTTGAAGCAAATGCTCTATGATGAGATCATGAAACCCCTTTAATTCATATCTTTTCATTATTCCTGAACTCAGCATAGCTCACAGTATCAATTCTGTTTGCCCACGTTCCTTCAACTTTATATTATCAGTTTATTCATTCCTTTTATTCTCTACTGACACACTCTACAGTCTCATCCAATCATTTTTTTCATTGCTCATACATGTTTAAGTGTACATGTCTAATGTAGGTTTGTACTATTTGGTTACACGTTACTATTTGATTATGCTTCACCATTTCGTAACACTTCACTAAGTAAAGTTAAGAATACGGAACCTGACCTTCTGCAGATAAAAGAAAGCAAGTACTCGTTACATTTAGACTGCTTCTATACGTAGCCACAGCCATGGCCAGTGGGTGCGAAACTTGGACTGATTTGTGGGTCGTGTAAGTACCGCGTTCTTCAACAGAAAACACGCACAGACGTTCAAAATGAAATATAGAAACTGTACCTGAAAGATGAAATTGATTTCTGTATGGCTCTTGCTCGTCGCTCTCGTTTCAGCACATACAGTGTTGTTGCCACCAAACGGAAAACAATGTTTTTTCGAAGATTTGAAGAAAAATGACGAATTGTCCATCAGTTTTCAGGTTGGTTCCAGAAACCCTCAAAACTCTGAACAATACACCATTGATTTCTACATTATCGGCCCTAACAACAAGGCTGAAAGACAACTTAGTGACTTGGACCATGGAGATGAAACCATCAAGGCTAATTCAGATGGAAGATATCAATATTGTTTCTCCAACGAGAGGTCAAGCAGAGTTGATTTGGACGTATCTTTCAACGTCCATGGAGTCATTTACATCGACGTCAATGATCCAAAGTCAGACACTTTAGATTATGCCGTCTCCAAGTTGAGCCAGTTGGCCGGTGATGTTAAGGCAGAGCAAAGCTATTTGGTGATCAGAGAAAGAACCCACAGAAACACTGCTGAGTCTACGAACTCCCGTGTGAAGTGGTGGTCTGTTTTCCAAATCCTTGTGGTTGGTTTGAACTCTCTTTTCCAAATTTACTACTTGAAACGTTTCTTTGAGGTTCGTTCCGTGGTTTGAGGATCCTAATTAAGCATAAGCAATAAAAATTGTCCAGATTCAATTTGAGTAGATTTTGTAGTTAGTGTCTTTCAGAGAAGGCAGCACATTGTGGTTATTTCGTCTTGTACTATCATGGATATTATGGTGTTCTTTATTTGTTGGAAATGTCGTAATTTAAGGAATGGAACTAGTTTATGATTTTCTGTTACTTCTTACATCTGAAGTCGCAATCATTATGATTTAAATCGAATATTCCACATAAATCAAAATCCTAAAAAGAAAAAGGAGCTAAAAAAATTTTGTACAAGTCTCCATTAAGGCAGATCTATTCAACTAGCGCTTGAAAGAAAGCTCGATGTCTATGGTTAGGATTCGAGGAGTGCAATCTACAGATGTAGTAATGCAACCGGTTCACTACAAAAACCCATAAAAAGAAACACGGAAAAATGTAGCACTTAAGTCCGTGATTATATCCCTCATGCCAAAATAAACACCAGTGCCCTCCAAAAGTATGGAGGGGACTGGCCAAAAAAGGCCAGCGGATTACGATGTTATGCCCACTTCTGCACACTCAAATATTTTTGTTAGCCCGTAACAAACGACGTTGGGCCTCGGAGCAAACTCACAATACTAAACCCAGTAGTGCACATTGATACCATATTATGGCGTTTGAATTCTTCCATAAAAGTCCCATAACTCGGCTCGGGTCAATGGACCGGCCAGGTCAGGTCTCTCGAGAATAGGCCGGAACAACTATGTCTCGACAACACCCTAATGCCGTTTTCTCCACTTTGGTAATCCCAACGCCATTCGGCTGAATGTCACCTTATGCGTCAACACTCCGCATTTTTTAGCGCGCGGAAAGGGTGGCCGTTCCTATTCGGCTCAAGGGATCATCTTGTGACAGTGCCCCGCATTTGCATTATATAGACAAAAGGTGCAAGCAAAACAAACTTATACTTTGTATAATTCCCAGGAAAGAAAAGTTCAAAAGAACATCAAGCTTTTCCCTTTCCTTTGCTTTTTTACTTAACAGCAGTCGACAATGTCTAGATACTTTTCTCAAATCTCGGAGTTACCTCCTGACCCACTTTTCGGCTTGAAAGCTAGATACACCGCAGACCCTCGGTCTGACAAGGTTGATCTTGGAATTGGTGCTTACAGAGACAATTCCGGTAAGCCATGGATTCTCCCTGCTGTCAGAAAAGCTGAGAGAAAATTAATTGACTCACCTGACTACAACCATGAATACCTTTCCATTTCAGGGTTCGAGCCATTCTTGAACGAGGCCGCTAAGGTCATTTTGGGTGCCGACTCTAAAGCCCTTACCGGTGGTTACGTGGTATCTCAACAATCTTTGTCAGGAACCGGTGCCTTACACTTGGCAGGTGCGTTTTTGAAACATTTCTATGCTGGAAACCACACTGTCTACTTGTCCAAGCCTACCTGGGCTAACCACAATCAAATTTTCGCTTCTTTGGGAATGAAGGTCGAGACCTATCCTTACTGGGACGCCGAAAAGAAGGCATTGGACATAGAGGGTTACTTGAAGACTATTAACACTGCTCCAAGAGGATCCATCTTCTTGTTGCATGCATGTGCTCATAACCCCACTGGTTTGGATCCAACCGCTGAGCAATGGGATAGAATCTTGAGTGCCATTGCTGCTAATGACCACTTGCCCTTGTTTGACTCTGCTTATCAAGGATTTGCGTCTGGTAACTTGGACAAGGATGCGGCTCCAATTAGAAAAGCCATCAACCTGGGCTTATTCCGCAGCCCTATCTTCATCTGTCAGTCGTTTGCAAAGAATGTGGGTATGTATGGAGAGCGTGTTGGTGCGTTACATGTGGTTTTACCTCGGAACGAGCCTAAGGAGACAACAGAGGCATTGAAAAGAGCCATCAAATCTCAGTTGAATAAATTGACCAGATCGGAGATTTCCAACCCTCCAGCATACGGTGCAAAAATTGTTGCAACCATCTTGACTGACCCTTCATTGAGAGCTCAATGGGAGCAAGACTTGATCACTATGTCTTCTCGTATTATCAAAATGAGAAACGAGTTGAAGGCAAAGTTAATTGATTTGGACACCCCTGGTAACTGGGACCACATCACAAATCAAACAGGCATGTTTTCCTTTACCGGGTTGTCCCCCGAGATGGTGTCTCGTTTAGAAAAGACTCATGGAATTTATTTGGTTAGCTCCGGTAGAGCCAGTGTTGCCGGCTTGAATGATGGCAATGTTGATAAAGTTGCTAAGGCCATTGACGAAGTGATTCGTTTCCACTCTAAATCTAAGTTATAATTTTTTCTGGGTTATATTTGTCGATTGTATTGCCAATAGTTTTGGTTTCATTATTTTAAATAATTTTTTTGGGAAGGTTTAGTACTCGGCATATGACGGTATACTCATGTTACTTGATTGTGCATGGACCCGTTAGTATGTGCTCATTTTATACCATTTGTATGTACTCATTTTCACCCATTTCGTGTATACGAGTTTTGCATGAGGACTTAACTTTGTGAAGTTTCAGTCTCTACATTCACATTTTCTAGCAATGCATTACTTTATATAAACGTGAATATTAATTTATATAAGTCGTGTACAGATATTTTGAGTGTTTCGTTTGGTGTAGTTAAACCACTTACTTTCTTCTGAAAGAGCAGCCTTCGGTCAACTTGGCCTTACCACCGGTTGGGGTACACAAAACAGTGGCACAGTTGTCACAGGTGACAGCAGTTTGAGCGTGGGAGAAGACAGTGGTGATGTTCAAACAACCTTGGCACTTAACGTCCATGAAGTAGGATCTTGGGGATTGGACCAAAGTCTTCAATTTGTGCTTTTGAGCCTCAGTGGCTGGGTTTGGGTGCAACAAGTCTTGAACTAAAACCTAGAAGTAGTTAGTATACAGCTGGGGCGGGTCTCGACCGCACGGAGATTCACTATATGGAGTGGCGGGTTTGGGTCAAATCCTTGATAGGATCAGCATCATTGCAAAGTGGAAATAAATTAAGAAAGGAAAGGAATCCTTGAGGAACAGATAGCGTCTTAGCTCATGAGTGTGTATTTCCGTGGGCTTGGTGTGGCGGGCATGTAACATACCATTTTGTCTGTGTTTTCAACAAGCGTTTAAACTTCAAAAAGATTTGATAAATTTTTCAGTGGGAGAATCTTGCGAATAGAGAGTACTGCAGGTAGAGCACGGCTTCTTCCTGCCAGACAGGTCATGGTGTAAAGGTGTTTTTCTGGGCAATCTTTCGCAGGGATTAACTATAATTGATCACGTGGACGTGTGACTGTGTTTTGCCTCGATTGAAGAGGACAATAAAGCACGAACATGCCAGCTACCGAGCTGCAATTGGCGGCATTGTTGAGAGATGTTATGATTGACGGTTCTTTGGTTATTGGTTGAGTTCTGTTCAGTCAATTTTTACTCCATTCGCTTCCTGTCCGGGATTCTGTCTTAGGCACTGCGAAACTACCAGACCGCAAAAGTAAAGGTAATTTTGTATTGAGTAAAACAAATATAACGCTGAAAGCGAAGAACAAGTGTCCCAGCGTATTAAATAATGATGACAGAATTTTGGTTTTGTAAAATAATAATAGAAAAATGTAAACAAACGTATAACACTTGATGAAGGCTCATCAGAGCCTAAATTAATCGCACCATATTGCACCAGTACTCGCAGCAACAGCACCACAAGCCAACTCTCAATATGCTTAGATGTCGATAATAATGTAATCCTATATATCTCATCCGCAGGGCAAAATCCTTGACTGCTTCAGCATCTGCTTTAGCATCAAATTTGACTTGTCATCAAAGCTGCCGCCACGTGTACTAGCTAAACTATGTAAGTATAAAAAATAGAGTGAAATAATGAGCTAAAGTAAAGGTGGACTATCTATAAAGAAGAAAATACGGAGAGGTTTAGATGAAAGACTCTCCATCTAGTTGAAATGCGGATGTAGTCCTCTTAATTAAAAGGGCAAATTCCTTAGACTGGTAAGCAATTGCTTCTTTAAATTTCCCTTGATAACAATCAAACCTCGAAATATTTACACTTGACAGGTCCACTTCAAGCGACCATCATATCGTTTAAGACCTGATTGTGATTTGACACCTTTGACTGTTTCATCACAATCCCATAGTTTGGACAGCTTTTGCACATAGTGCCGTCAAATGCTGACATGACTTTGTTGAGATGCATAAAAATGTAGGAAGCCTCAAGTCCTTTTCTGCTTTTGCGATTTATTGAAGCCCCGCAAATGAAACAATAGAATACACACCAAATATATTGAAAGAAGAATGTAGGCCTAGCCTTGATGTTTAGTCTGATGACGCAGTAAAAATGTAAGTCTTGCCCCATCAAACTAACTCATCGAGGCTTACTTGCTAGCTCTCTTTGCCTTTCTTGGTGGAGTAACTGGTCTACTGTTACCAGCGCTGCTTGGTGGCGGATATCTTGGCTTTTTGTCTGCTGGTTTCAAAATCTGGAACGAACACAATAAACTCTCATCAACACTCATCATGGCACCCGCATTATCGAATTCACCACAGTAGTTTGGAGCTGAGAACAAAGTGACCAATTGTCTTTTGGAAAAGAATTCGTAACCATCTTCCACAACTTGGTGAGCTCTGCAAATCAAATCCATATCATGTTTTTGTAAAAATCGTGAGACCACATCAGGACCGAATGTGAATGAAACACCACGGTCATTTTCGGACCAGCCAGCAATATCCTTATCTGGATCAGACCATAACAAATCACACAACAATCCAACGTCGGGAATGTCAGTGGGTCTCATAACTCTTCTAATTTGTTCCATGGAGTTCAAATCTGGAGACAAACCACCATGCATGGTAAAAATCTTCTCATCGATGATTGCTGCAATAGGTAAACAGTTGAAACAATCTGTGAACGTCTTCCATAATTTGATATTGTATCTTCTTTTACATTCATCGTAGAAACCGTAAATACGGTTAATAGACGCACACTCGTGGTTACCTCTCAAGATAAAGAAATTTTCTGGGTATTTGATCTTGTATGCCAATAGCAAGCAAATAGTCTCCAAAGATTGTTTTCCTCTGTCAACGTAGTCACCCAAAAACAAGTAGTTTGCTTCAGGAGGGAATCCACCATATTCGAAGAGTCGCAATAGATCGTAATATTGACCGTGTATGTCACCACAAATCTTGATAGGTGCTTCCAATTCCAACAAAATAGGTTGTTGGATGAAGATTTCTCTTGCTTTGGTACACAAATAACGAATTTCGTGCTCCAACAAAGTCACCTGCTTTCCTGGTCTGGAACCACGGACTTCTAATAATCTGTCGACAATGGAGTCGATATCGGCTTCTTGATGCTCAACCATATTTGAGGATTACTAATACTTGTTGTGAGAAAGGGTTTTTAAAAAATCAACCTGACTTTTTCCGTAGGAGTATTAGATAAGGAACTGTTGTGGATGGATAGATTAATTTCACAGTAGGTTGTTTTCACCCAGTGTAAAAGAAAAAAATAATAATATGTAACACAACTTCCGTCGTATTTGAACTTTTCTGACGACTTATGTCACAGTAACTGAAAGATCCGAGGGAGGGGCAAATATGGGCCAGATAAACAAGGATGATTGGAGTATTAGGTGGGAACCGCCTGCAACAACAAGTAGAAAAACAACGAAGAAAAGTGAAACAGAAGATGTGACTGCCGAGGCGCACTTTTTTCTGTTGGACGGTAATTAAGGGATGAATGGCCACGACATTTTTTTTTCTTCTAGGAAGGCAACTCGCTGCCGCGACTGACACGTGACTAAGCTTCTACAAAGAAACCAGCTTGTGTCGTGATGATTGTAACTATATGAGAGAAAGATTCAGTCGATGGGGAAGTAATCAACTAGTGGGACTTTATTTATACTGAACAATGTTAGAATCGGGTTGGTCTTTCGAGGACTTGATACCCTACTTGATAGCATAGCTCATGCTATCCTGCAAAGAAGGTTTTCCTAAAACAGAAGGATATAAATACATGATAAAGATCATGTGACTACCCAAGTTTATTACAATAGCCATAGTCAATTCTAATATTAACCGGAATTTGATGGATTATTTCTTTTTGAATCTTGACTAAATATCTTTACATATCTTCGTAATTTATACACAGATGATAGAATGAAATTAGCACCGTGTAAAGGAAAAGTGGGACGCTCTTGTCCTAGTGGCGGAAATCTTCGTTTCTTTTTTTTGTTTTTTTTCTGTCAGCTGTGACTGCAAATTCTGATTATGTCATCAATTGGAGTCTTCTTTTACTATGTCTTACGGAATGTCGCTATGAGGCTGAGGAAGCGTGGCCGGAGCATCCGCCCATAACCTTAGCCAACGTCTATGTGTTCTATCCAGATATAGGGCCCCGGGAAAGGTCGTCCCGTCGCGTTTGTACGACATTTTTTGGCATGGTGCGACATTGCTCCCTCAGGTTGTCGTCTCGCATGATGTTTATGATTTACACCGTGTATATTATACCCATTGCATTATCTGGAATTTTATTTTTCTTCCTTGTTTTGGGATACTGATAATTGGCGAGTCAAGGACTTTACTGTAAGTGTTAATTACCTAAAAAAATTATTCGGCACCAGAACAAAACCACCGTCGCATCTTCGCAGTGTGGGGTTCGGAACACGCGGGGCACAGTTTACTCGCGAGATACGGAACTTCGCTTCCCTTCACGAATTTAGACTTCTCCGGCATGTCAATGGTAGAGGGGCAATGGTATTAGTTAGAGGAGATGATCTTAGTACATTATGAGATATTTTTCCCAACGCGAACGAACCCTAACGTCTAGCTCTACATCATTAGTAATGGTGTGGATGATACAGTAGTGCGATACATGATAAGCTTAGGAGACTAACTTAGTGCCGTTTTCAAATTCATGTTTGATCTTTAATTTTTTAATTCGTTTCTCTTTGAATCATTTTTTTAATTCATTCTTTTTAATTCACTCTCTTTTATTTCACTCTTTTTTAGTTCATTTTTTTTAAATCATTGCTATTAGTTTTACCCTCTGTTGGTACTATCTTTGGTTTCTCTCAGGACATCCTAATCTCAGGTGTCTCGCAGAAACGACACTGCCGCGCAATCGCTCATGAAATAATATATACTACAGTACTCTTTAATGTCGCAACCACCTTTCCCCAATGATTACACGAGCCGCTTAGTTAGTGAGTCGGACGCAAAAGCGTGTACGGTTTGTTATAAGCCTACGTGCACTGTTCTTGTCGCCGCCAACCAATGTGACTTCTTCTATGTATGCCCTTCCCATCTCCAGGACAAAAGCTATTGTACCCCAGTGCATCCTGAACTGTACAAGAAGCTATTACAGGATGTTAGTGCTCTAGAAAAGGAGATTGTAGCAGCAAACGCTAAGGCTGAAGCAAATAAACCATATTCTTGGAATAAGATTATGACATCCGTGGGGTGGAAGAGTAAACCACAGGATACAAAGAGTGAAACCCCGGAGACCAAAGAGGCCAAACAGAAAGATGAAACATATGAGACATTACTAAACCAACTGAATCTGTTGAAGAAAGAATTGGCTACGTTGAGAGAACAAGTCAATAACTTCAAGTTCAAGAAATTTGAATTGAATAAAGATATCTATAAGATGCGGGTCAATGCGTATTTGCAAGCGAAATTAAAGAGCAAGCGCCAACAGGAGATGCAGAATCCCTCCTTTTTTCCCCTGGCTCCAACTGGTGAATTGAAATGATGCTTACATGCCTGCGTAATTGACTGCTTTCTCATCAAACCAATTCTCCCAGTTAGACAACTTCCCTTTTGTAACAGACCCACCGATGAATTCCATATTACCTTCCAAAAGCTCGAACTTAAATTTGTTCTTTCCGACGACGGCTTTCCAGAATTCACGAGTGGTTTCTTCCTTGTGAAAGTCTTGTTGGCTTGATTCATCGTCGTCATCATTATCGATTCCACTACCTCCTCTCGTGGAACCCTTGGCATTCAACTCGTTTTGGATAAGCACGTCTATCTCATCCTCAAGCTGCTGCTTCACCTTAAAAACTGGGCGTGAATCGAATAAGTCTTGCTTGTTGATGGCGAACAAGTAGTCAACCCCATTGGGTACTTTTTCCGTTATACTCAAGAGATTATAGAGCTCCTTTGCTAAGGCAGTAATTCGACCTTCTTGACTTAAAGACTGACTAGACGAATCAATAACATAAACAACACCTTTAAGCTTACTGACAGTAATGTCCTCAATAATGAGCTTACGCAAAAGTTGCGAGTACTTCAAATGACCCGGGTAGTCAATAAGCTGGTAGGGTTTCTGAATACTGGAGTTGGAAAATGGTATGGAAATGCTAGAAACATTCGGCTCAAGGGAAGAGATGGTGGTTGTTGGTTTCTCTGATTCACCAACTAATTGGTAAAAGAGGGCAGTTTTTCCACTTCCATTGGCTCCTAAGATAAGAAAGGTAGGCTTGAAGTATTTGGATGACAGCTGGCGGATAGCAGCTCCAGACCGATTGAAGTGAAGGACTGCCAAGATAACTAAAAGTCCAGCCAAGATGGCGATGAGGATTTTTTGGACTTGATCCATAGCTGTGTGGTCTTGGTCGGTCAAGATGAAAAGTTAGCGGTGGTGTGATATGCACACTTCGCGGGACATACTTAGTGAGAACGAGAGACTATCACAATTCATACGCATACAAAGATATAATCCTGTTTTGTATTAATGTAAGCGACTATTTAATTTGATTCAATTGACAAGGGCTCTTGTACCTTCTCTGGCCTTTTGGATCATCAATTGGTCAGCCAAAACCAATGCAGCCATAGACTCCACAATAGGAACCGCTCTTGGTGTCACTGAAGGATCATGTCTTCCACGAGCAGCCAAAACTCCGCTCTTGCCGTCGTAAGTAGAAGTTTCTTGTTCCTGGGAGATAGTAGCAGCAGACTTGAAAGCAACGGAAAAGTATATGTTCTCACCGTTGGAAATACCACCTTGAACACCTCCAGAGTTGTTGGTCTTGGTTCTCAATCTCTTGTCCTCTTCAGAAAAGAAGAATGGGTCGTTGTGTTTAGATCCTGGAATAGCAGTGCCAGCAAAACCAGAACCAAATTCAAAGCCCTTCGTCGCAGGTAAGGACATCATGGCGTGGGCCAACTTAGCCTCCAACTTGTCGAAACAAGGTTCTCCCAAACCAACAGGACAGTTACGAATCACACAAGTAACAACACCACCGATGGAGTCCTTGCTGTCCCTGTAGTGTTCAATGACCTTCACCATTTGCTCTCTCACATCTGCATCTGGACAACGAATAGGACCGGTACTGTCGACCTCTTCTCTAGTGATATTATTCAACAATTCTTGGAACTTTGGGTCTTGGGGGTTTCTGTTCATGGAAACTTCACCGATGGAAGATACAAACGCGACGATCTCCACGTTGTTAGCCAACTTCAATATTTTTTCAGCAATGGCGCCTGCTGCAACACGACCAATGGTTTCACGGGCAGACGAACGTCCACCACCAGAGGCAGACTTCACGCCGTATTTCTGAATGTAAGTCCAGTCTGCATGTGAAGGTCTTGGGTATAAATCAGTCTCTGAGTAGTCGTGAGGTCTGTGATCTTCGTTCATGACCAACATACCAATAGGACTACCTAATGTACGGCCATTCTCTGTTCCTGATTGGATGTGTACTTTGTCCTTTTCATTTCTTGGGGTGGAAAGTGCCGATTGGCCTGGTCTTCTGCGACTCAATTGGGGTTGGATGTCAGCTTCGGACAAATCCATTCCTGGAGGACAGCCATCAACAATACAACCAACAGATTTGCAATGGGACTCACCGTAGGTGGTCACACGGAAAACCGATCCAAACGTAGACATTTTAGTTTGGAGGAAGAAAAGTATGTATAGCTTTTCTACTGCTATGGGTGGAATTTTTCATCGCACCATTAGTGCGAATTGAGTCATGGCCTAGCGCGAACTTTTCTGTCGGCCGGATCAATACAAGCCTTGTCCAAGCCCAGGCGAGTAATGCTACTCCAGTGGAATGAAAATTAACTCAAAGTAATGGAAGTCATCTCGAAGTAATCAAATCCAACTCATAGAAAAAAAAAAATACATCTGTACGGGAATGGAAACGATTACCAGTAAAGCATTCATATTACCTCAACAAGAGAAACAATTTTACGAGCTGAATAAAAGAATCTGCCAAATAAATGGCTCAAGTACGTTCTGCATTTATGTCAATTCTTATTTTCTGTACAGAATCTAATTATATCACCATATAACGATTCTTCGATTGATTTGATGGGTTCTCTTGTGAGCGCATAAAGTTGGACAAACTAGTCGCATCTCTAATATGCACGATCAAACATTTTATAACATTCTCCGTTGCGGCTGGTACTCAATCCCTAAGCAGACTTTAGTTACTACATTAAAATGATCTATATTGCACGTAGATCCTAATTATAAACTAAATGAACGACAACGCAAAGTAGTTTTGAGTGTGCACGTGCCTCTTGTTGATTCGAGTGGTGATGTCCCAGGCTCTATTCAATAGGCTTTGTTTGAAGATTTTATTCTTCTTTGCTTCTTCTTTTTTTTTTTTTCCAATTTGGTGTTGAACGTTAGAGGGGCGACAGTGTCACTAATTGTGGAGTATTCTTAGCTGCGTTTACTTGTTATAATCCATAGTGCGCATGCAGCTGGCTACAGGAATGTATCTAATCTATTCTTGTTTCGGAACATTTGTAAACAATCCAGCAACTGATGGGAAACCTCTCACTTACACCTCATTGAAACTTCGACTTGCCGGAGGAAAAAAAAAAAACAAAGATTACGACATTCTCTCGATAACTAGTGATTGTCAGAGAATAAATTACCAAAGGCTTCATCTGTTCTCAGCATTGTGCGATAGGCTATCGACATTCATAGTGACCATCAGATGAGCAACCTACTATTGGCCTGGACACTTTTGGCCAACTTGGTTATGGCCCAATGGGCCAGTTATTACTCTTACACTGATGGAAAGGTCTATTTGAGATTAACTAACAATGATATGGTGGCTTTAAATTTCTCCCTTACAGGTTTTGATAATTTAAACAAATACTCGGCATATTCACTCAGTGATGTTGAACTTCGTACTGACCAAACTGTGGCGACTATCAGCCTGCCGCCTGAAGAAGCTTCTCTATTTGTTTACAAAAACAAGCTATACGCGTTTACTTCATCACCAGAGAAAAGTTCTGATAATGATGTCTGTGGAGATGGCGTCTTCGAATTACTCGCATACGACTCAGAAAAAAATTCGTGGCATTCTGCTGCTGACAACTTGACTTACTCTGGGGTGATCAATCGGTCATTTTACACCTCGTCAAGTTATTTTGTAAGTGACACTTCTTCCTCAGTTTATATATACGGAGGTAAATGTGAGAAGAATGGCGAGATTACTGATCGTATTCTTTCATTTAATATGGAAGACAAAACTTTCATCAACATCTCAACATCTACAAAGCCGCAGCCATTCTATGGAGCATCTAATTTGTGGGCACCAAACCCACAAACTTCATTAGTCATTGGAGGAAAGTCTGATCGTGGGTGGCTCAATATGCAACAATTGGCCACTTGGGATTTCCTGTCTGGATGGCTGTTTCAACAGGTGGTTTTGAATGGAACGGATAAGATTGAGTCTAGAACCAATCCCTTGGTTTTGCCAATTTTTTCTGCTCTTTCAGATAACTCCTCAGCCACATTTGCCAATGACTATAAGCCATCTGCTGTTCTTGTCATTGGTGGAGATTCTAATGGAGTGCCTACTCCAGCTTGGGCAAAAATCTCACTCAACAGTAACCAATGGTTCTGGGATCCTGTAAATATTGATATCGATATGAGCCATGTGCTAGGAGCCGCTACAATCTTTAACACTCTTGTTGTGATCAATGGCACTACTGTGAATAATGACAAAAGAGACGGTGTCAAAGAGTATCAAATCAATCTATATGACATCTCAGAGGATTTGGCTCCTGTTTCCAGCTTGAAGTCTAACACAAAGGATGTAAGCCAACCACAATCTGGATCATCCACATCAACCACTACAAAGGCAGTTGTCGGTACTCTTGTACCTTTATCCGCCCTCGCCATAATTTCAGCCATTGGCTTTGTATTGTGGAAAAAGAAAATACACAGGCAAGAGAAGGATGAGGATGATGGAACCATTGATTATCATTTGGGGCATTTCCGTACAGCCCTGGACCAACTCTACTTACCACTTGAACTTACGCACAAAACTGACATTAACCTTCATAGTGATTCTGCTTCAACGTTGGATGATGCATCCATCGATTCTTGGGTGAGAAAGAGACAAGAATATGATGCCAAAAGATTAAAGACCATGAAGCGACAAAGTTTCCTCGGCTCGAATGAGACCTTAACTCAGCAAGAAACTTCCGTATCAGAAACTCCCGAAATGGTGTCTCAAATGGCCCCACTTATACAACCAGGAAAGGCGCACCAGCTAAATAAGACTTACTCGTTTACTACGACACCTCCACAGCTGCCGAAAGTGAAAAGAAAAGCAAGACTAGATCCCGGAGCAATAATGATTGATAACTTGCGCGAATCCAAAGAAAGCAAAGAAAGCGCTGATGATTTATCGGACCATTCCTTGTATGATCATATGGACGTACAAGTTTTGGTTAGTTCTAAAAGGAAATCTGTTTTGAGGGTAGTAAATCCGGATGTATCGGACGAGGCTGATTTGCTTCGACAACGAACGCCATCGAAATGATTTGAACTGTTTTTATGTATTATATAGTATTGGGAAAAAATAAGTTACACGCAGTTAATTTTGTAAGCCTATGACGGGAGAGTTAAATAGTACAAATAATTGATATGAGAACAAAAATACAACAAAGAGAAAATAATATAGGAAAAATAAATTCCTCAAAATAAAAACACAGTGTTTCGCCTTTATTGACAGTGATGATAGAAAAAATGTGTCTCCACTCAAAACACTGTAAATTTCTGTAGACACTTGCACGATTGTGTTAGAGCCGCAGCAGTCATGTACAGTTTTGAGCGGATGTGGTGAGATACGAAAAAAAGGTAACATAGTATGCAGATCATGCGGTTGCCGAGGCTGTAGTCAAAAAGACCCATGATAGATGTTTCTCAAATGCGATAGTTCAAGGGAAAACCTAGTGGTTACAAAAATCAGATATATCAGTAGAATATAGCGGGAAAAACAAAAAGGTAAAATTTCGAAGGAGAAGTAGGCTTGTTCCACGCTAACATTTTCAGAAAGCATACTGCAGATAATCATACATCAAATAAGTGGGTACCTTCTGCCTCACGATACAAGGTGGATGTATTGGTCGCGAGGCACTGCCCATCAGCTATATCGAGAATAAAGAAGTAAACTTTCCGGCCATGGAAGAGGATTACTCCAAACGCCCAATACATCAGCAGTATATGGGAAAACCGTTGGATCCGTCGTCGGATGCAATGTCGGATACCTCGCCACAGGTATTTGATACACTCTTTCCGCAAAGCAAAGAGGCAACCATGGCCCAAAACATGGATAAAACAGGTATAAATACCACTCTACAACCAACGTTTGGTCGTGACATTAATGAAGAGTTTTACGTTAATGAAGCTGCTATCGATGAAGATCAACCTTTCTCTCTGATCTTTCCCCTGCAAGATCCCCCGTCCTGGAGTATGCCCGGTGCATTCCAAACTGATGATGCTATGGATGTTGATCACTCTCCCCCATTCACTTTGGAGCTGGATATGTTCTTTGATGCGAACACACCGAATATGGCTGAAGAAATAACACCAGCCTTTGTTATGGGCGCACAATCAGCAGTCTATACCGACAAGCCTGCGAACGAGTATAACGACCTAAAACAGAAGCTTGATCAAGGGGGTTTACTATCGACTGAGCAATTTAAAAGTTTGAGAAGTAGTATAGATGAGCGGTATAACTTTCAGATGAACCCGATGGCGGAAAATCAACCTGTTGATTATCTATATCTCAGCAATGGAGAAGAAGTTGCGTTGGGTAATCCTGCTGCATCTTCTGACACAAGGCCACAGAATTCTAGTTTTTTCAACCGTGAAAGACAGTCAAGCTTTCTACGGAATGGTATCGCACTCACACCTGAAGATGAGGTGGCGCTGCGAGATTTTGGAAATGATCGTCGTGAAATTTATAGCCACAGGACGTCATTTCTGGCTCACGGCGGTGATTTACTGCCATTGACTACAACTGCTTCCCATCCACATTCTGTTAACTCCTTACATCTGACACAGCCATCATTTTTCTCAGCTCAACAATTCATGAGGTCACTGCTTGATCATCCTCCTTCGCTGATAAATAGACAGTCTATTGATCCTTACTCGCGCCAAAGATTGTCCGTTGATAGCCAAAATTCTGGGGCTCAATTAAGTACAAACAACCAAACAAAATCATTTGTTAGGTATTTTCCCTTTATTGGAGATCGAGAACGCAAACTGCCGGTTTCACCATCTAATCTGGATTGGAAGAACCCACAGCAGCAGCCAGTCCCACATCGCCACCTTATAAGAAGCATTTTTAAATCGAATAACGAGCAAACTGAAAACCTAGAAACTACCGAGTTTCTTAATAATGCATTGGTTGCGGAGAATCAACCCGAAGAAGATGAAATTCTCCAAAGCGTTACAGATGGGTCTGTAAACAAAAAGACAAAACGATCTAAACGTGGCCTCTTGAACCGTTTGATGCCCAGTAAGTTTGATGCAGAAAAACAGGAAATCAATACTCAAGATGCTTACAAAGATACCTTTGACTCTAACCATTCATTGAAACTGGAAGTTGCAAGTAATGAATTGCAAAGATCAGTTCAAAGCTCCGAGCTGACCAGACAAGAATCCTTGAAAGCTGATGGAATTGACGTACCTTCAACGCTGTCTTCAACACATGCATCATACATAAAGAATGAGCCGCTAAGTCCTGGTTTTCCAGCTGATGCTGACCTTATGTCGCAAGCAATTGATACGTTTAGTCACCTCCGAAATCCAGGAGAGTCTAGCCAACCAGATTACGCAGCATTGTTTCAAGGTGTTGGTAAGAGGCGCAACTTGACCATGAAAAGCAAAAAAATGAAGGCTGAAGGTCCTAACAAGGCCGATACACAAACAAAAGAGGGTATAGTCAAGAAGGGGAGCCTTGAAAGTTCTGATAGAGGTTCTCTCAGTGTTGCAGCTTCAAATGATAATGATTCCCGCCTGGGTCACAGCTTAGGTCCATCCCATTCATCTCAATCAGGAGAATCTTATGATACTGATGGACATTCTGAGAATGCACCATCTTCTTCATTTGCTAGTGCATCAAAACGAATCTTAGGTTCTAGACTTTTGAAGAGAAAAGCGAATACAAACCGAATCGAATCACAGAGCGACATTGTTGAAATAGATTTGCAAGCGCTTGATCTTCCTGCGAATACAGAAATTTTACCTAGGATAAATGCGAAAAGCAAGACAAGAGGAAGAAAAGAAGATAAAGTTGCTGACTTGGTTGATCAGACGAAAATATTTGTTTGTGGATATTGTAGTCGGCGATTCAAAAGACAAGAACATCTCAAGCGTCACTTCAGATCGCTCCACACTACAGAGAAACCATACGAATGTCCGATATGTCAAAAGAAATTTAGTCGTACTGATAATCTTAATCAGCATTTGAAAGTGCACAGGCAGGAAGAGGAAGATGCTGAAGATGCAATGATTAAAATGGAAACGGGGCTGTAGAACGAGGGTGCAATTAGGCATTAGTTACTAGCATTTTATAAGGATTATATTTTTGAATTTGATAGTATTATCCATACGAGTACTGGTTCCCATTATTGTATACACTTTCATATTAGTGCACAGTATTCGGAGGATTAGAATTGAATATAGCATAAGACAACAACCGACAAATGAAAAAGAAGAAATAGCAAGCATGGCACAGGAAGTGCCTGATCGAATTGAAAACAGAACAAAACAAAATAAAGAACAAAACAACAACAGCAAAAACTCATATCAAAACAGCTATAACAATCCTCATACCCCACCAATACTGTACTAGTCTATGTAAATGACCGCAACAAGAATCAAAGCAATGAAATTTGAGTTCATAGTACTATGGTTCAATCAGTTGAAGTTCCCCTGTGGCATACACTAAATCCTCATGTAATCTATTCGATGTCAACCCATCCAAAATTTTTTCTTCCTTTCTGTGATTACCTGGTTTGACAATGGACCCTTCTGCGCCTTTCAGACATACTCCATTTGCCAAATGTTTTTTGTAGCCCTCCACACGAGTAAATTCCTTGCCACATTTACAGCGACAGTGCTTGGATGCTAAATGGGATTTAACATGTCGGTTCAAATCATGTTGTCTCACGAAACTCTTGGGACAATATGTGCACGCAAATGGTCGATCACTTAAATGAGTTTGAATGTGAGATCTCACATTATAACGACGGGTGAATTTCTTTCCACAATTTCTATAAGTGCAAGTAAAGACTTTATTCTCATCAGGCCCTTCCCAATATCTGTCGAGCTCACCTGGAGGCAAGAGCGAAGTCTTCTTCACCATTCTTTTCGGCGAGAGTTCTTGAATGGCTTTCCTAACGTCCGTATTGGCACGGGCGTTTGGTGAGATAATCGGACTCCACTCTAATGTAATCTGTGATGGCTTGCTTGGAGTCATTGGAGGCTGATTTCGTAGTGGTGTCAATTGAACTATAGTCTCGTTGATATCAGTCGTCGTTTCATCAGCAAAGCTCTCATTTGGTCCCTTTACTATGCGAATTGGTGATGATTTGAGGGAGCTACCTCCTCCTGTTTGAAAGGGAGACAGTTGGACTTGGCTATTGGTATCAAAGTAATTATTTTCAAATTCATCAGAGAAAAACTGAGGATTGTAGAACGTTTTCCTGTCGTACGGAGAAGAAGTGTTTTGATTAATACGGCTTTGAATTGGCGATGAGTAAACGTGTGGCAGAGGGCTGTGTGGCTCAGGTGACTCTTGAGGCAGTAAGCCATTCATCGCTGGAACATGAGGAGGAGGAAGAAAAACATTCATGTTGATGTTGAGAGGATCGTTCAGTTTGTTTTCTCGTAGTGGCTTCGATCTAATTGAGCCTGGATTTATCGTTCTTTCATCGTTATGTTTCGTAGGACTGGATTGGTGATGTGGCTGGAGAATCATATGTTTTTCATGTTGCGGCAGCTTGTGCATGGTTTGTGTTTGGGTTCTTCTAGTGGCCGAAACAGGTTCTTGTATCGGAATAGGGACATACTTTTCTGGCTTCGGCGAAGACAAAAGAGCCTCAATATCTTCGGGATAATTTTGATCTTGTTTGGGTAGATTTATTTGCTGCAATGTGCTTGTCAAATAACTGTCTAGACCAGAGAATTTTCTCGTTGATTCATCATCTTCCTCATCAAATGGAACAGGTGGAAATTTGTAAGATTTTGGATTGCTGTTTGTGACAATAAGGTCATCTGGTTTCTGTGGAGGCTGTTCAATGTACTCATCGTCCTCGTCAAGGAGAATAGGTTTGCATTCTTCCAATGGCTGAGAAAAATTGAAGTCCAATTGCTCATTCGATACAGTATATCGTTTAGCTAATTGAGAAGGCGAGACAGAGGGCGTGGTTTCCTGATTACTTCTGGCAAGGTCAGAAAGATGGCCGTTAATGGAGAGTTCTCTATTGTGATCGAGAAATCCAAAAATTGCAGTACCACTAGGTTTTTTTGAATGTTTAAACGGACTGTTCTGTGGTGACACTTGAGAAGGCAATGTTTGCGAGTATCCAGACGGGACATCAAGGTCTTGTAGCGTAATCAATGCGTCATTGAAAATACTGTCAAAGTTTTTACCATCAGAGAAGTATTGTGCAAACTCTTCTCCAGGAGTTCTTTGCTTTGTGGGCGGCGCAATGTCGGCCCACCCTGGGTATTGATTCATGGCTTGTCTTTAGGTTTGTGCGATTGATGTTGTTTTGTATTGTTTGCTTATGGTTTTTTTTCTGATACTCTCTTTCTCTGGATCAAAGTTGCTTAGTAAACGAAGAGGATAACCCTAGACAAAGCAATCAAGGCTTATATTATTTGGATCAGTGTTGCTGATATTCCTGACAAGAAGACTATAAGGCAGGAATTGACGGTTAAAAAATATCTCAGTAGGAACCAGAAGAAAAAAAGTAAACAACGAGGAGGTTTATCGGGCACAGGAAAATTTAGGTATAGTTGTAGAATACTGTTGCACATTTGCTTGGACTTCTGTCCTTCCAGCTTATCCTTACATGGTGACATAAATGTCACTTCCTAATTGAGACATATTGCAAACAAAAGCCATTCCGATATATTGTCTGTATGCACCTCATAGCTCAGGGCGCAGATGAGTATTTACTCTCACGCCTATTCGGGCAAGTGAACTTCGTAAAACTGCTTATGGGCAGACCTACGCATAGTATACTAAAGCCATGGTTTATAGGAGCAGATCGCTGTGCTTAATGCACCTCACGATTTGGAAGGAACTTTGATGATGTGGAGAATGCGGCATGCATGTAGAGATACGATAGAAGCGACATTAATCAAGAATGTTCCATTAAGAGAAGGTTGATTCCAAGTTCCCTGACAACGATTTTGTTTACACACGTGCACTAGAGACGCTAAATTAAACGAGCATTATTACAATAGCGACAGTTGGGGAATTTTAGTGATGCGGGAATAGACGATAATACAAACATTAGTGTCAAGTAGAAATTCTACATCTAGGTTAAACATACAATTGGAATATTCTGATTGAAGAATTTAGAGAAGCAGGTTCAGATGCAGTAATTAAAGAGACAACAACATCTTTCTTGGGTCCTCGATCAACTCCTTGACGGTCTTCAAGAAAGTGACAGCTTCACGGCCATCCAAGACTCTGTGGTCGTAGGTCAATGCAAGGTACATCATTGGTCTGGACACGATTTGTCCATTGACAGTAACAGGTCTTTGCTTAACACCGTGCAAACCCAAGACAGCGGTTTGAGGCATGTTGATGATTGGAGTACCGTACAAAGAGCCGAAGACACCACCGTTAGAGATGGTGAAGGTTCCACCAGCCATGTCTTCCAAGGACAATTTTCCGTCTCTAGCCTTCTTACCCAAGCTGGCAATTTCCTTTTCAATGCCTAAAATGGAGAGAGACTCGGCGTTTCTCACCACTGGAGTAACCAAACCCTTTGGAGTGGCAACTGCAATAGAAATGTCCATGTAGTCTCTGAACACCATGGTATCATTGTTTTCAATAGCCGCATTGACGGCTGGGATGTCCTTCAGGGCCAAAGCACTGGCCTTGGAGAACGCACCCATGAAACCAAGCTTAATGCCGGTCTTGTCCAAGATCTCATCCTTGTACAATTTTCTCATTTCCATCAAGTTAGTCATGTCAACTTCATTGAAGGTGGTCAAAGAGGCAGTGGTGTTTTGTGACTCCTTAAGACGTTCAGCAATTCTTAATCTCATTCTGTTCATCTTAACTCTCTCCTCAGTTCTAGAGAAGTTGTTGAAAGAAGCTGGGGCCTCCTCCTTAGCAGCAGGCTTAGTCTCCTTCTTTGGTTCTTGCTTCTTTGGTTCGTCCTTCTTTGGCTCTTCTTTCTTTGGCTCTTCCTTAGCTGGAGTAGCGGATTCGTCCTTCTTTGGTTCTTCCTTCTTTGGTTCGTCCTTCTTTGGTTCGTCCTTCTTGGCAGCGCCTTCTGGGGCAGCACCTTCCTCAATCTTCATGATCTCTTGACCAACCTCAACAGTATCCTCAACGTTGACTAATAACTCAGTAATAGTACCAGAAACTGGGGCATTAACCTCAACATCAATCTTGTCGGTTTCAATGGTGGCAACAAGTTCGTCTGTCTCCACGTAATCACCAACTTCCTTGTTGAAAGCGGACAAAGTTCCTTCGGTAATAGATTCAGCCATTTCAGGAACAGTGACACTAGTAGATGCCATTCTGGTGAAGTTCATCATTGGGACAGTGATTCTTTGCTTAGCCATCATTGGGGCCTTCATGTGCAAAGATCTGGTCATAACCGATGGGGTCAATTTAACGCCAGCTTTTGCGGCAGCAGGCATGCGACGCATACTACTTCTGATTGCTCTGGACAACATGATAGTGGTTAATGTGGATACGGGGTTGTTGTTCTGTTTGAAGAAAAAAGAAAACAAGAGACAAAAAAAAAATTCAATCTTCTGTTCGGAGTACACGCCGTTTTTTTGAGCTGGACCAGAGTACCTGGCGGGCCCGACAAACTCCGGGCGTCAACCAATAACTGGGCGCGAAAATATTACCGCGCATACAGACTCATTACTAGGAACAACCTCTTAGCACACGGATAATATAAACTCCATTAAAAATAGATTTGGCAGTTTGTAAAAAGATAACATAGGAAGGGAAGAACCAGTTATAACCATGTAACAGGAATCTACAAAATAAATGCGTTGGTGGATGAATAAGTGACTCAATCGTTCTCTCCGCAATATGTCTTTGAATCATTTTGCCGTGGAATATGTGGGGATGAAGGAGGGTCATGTCCTGCATAAAATCCCGGAGCCAGGCATTACCGAAGTTTGTCACTCAGTATGGAAGTATTAGGAAATAGTTCTATTTGTGTAATCTTAAGGTTCTATTACCCAACATTTCTTTCCGACGAGCAATTAGGACCCGGAGTTACATCCCATATAATATTGTTGCTGATTTGCTAATTAATCCGAAGGCAAAAAAAAAAAAAAAAACAGTTGTCGCCTGCAGGACACATTCAGTACGGGAATTCGAGAACTGTGACCGAAGCTTCATACACAAGTCAAAACGCAATCAAAAAAGAAAGCCCTACGCGGGGGTCGAACCCGCAACCTTGAGATTAAAAGTCTCACGCTCTAGCCATTGAGCTAGCAAGGCCCTTTTTATACACAGTCGGGTAATAAAACAAGTAATAACAGTGAATTTTTTAGTGAAAGTCTGACAAGCGATAATTCACACATACGACAAATTAGGGTGTCTCCATGGAAAACAAATAATGCTCGACTATGTAGAGAATATATACACTCTTTATCGCAGAAGATACTTCTCATTCCTATTCCAAGCCAGTACACCTGAGGAATCAGATTCCACTTATAACAGGGTATTCATACTACAGCCAACACTTCATAGAAAACAGCCCTTGACATTGAGTACGCCCATTACAGTGAGTTATCTTTTAGCTGGTTCGCTGGCTCACAAAGCCCAAAAAGAGAATAATATCAAAAATTGCGTGTTGCTGGCTTATTTTTCCCTATACCGGATTAGGAACAGTAATTGCGTGCATGGGTCCCCCATACATAGCCTTCGAATCCTAGCATCACAAAAAATATAGCCAATCCATATATCATGGGTCATCTGTATAGAAATGATAGAGTCATCAGTGACAATTCAAGATTCGAACACCAGAGAAATCCACTATTTCCCAGTCCGTCATATAATTTCTATAATCCTCCACCGCTGATCCACTCGGAACTGAGGATTGGCAGTAGCACTTACGACCTCCGAGACGAAATTCATAACATATATTCACTGCCACAGCAAACGAAAGAAATACTTTCGCCTACAATAAGTGATCATGCACGATTCAAAGCGCCTCCATTGCCGCCTCCAAAGGATCGCCCATCATATTATGCGCTGCGGCGTATACTGCAATCTAAACTAGAGAACGATCTTCCAGCAATGAAAGAAGTTAAAGACTATGTTGGGGAAGATGACCAACGATTAAATGTACGGAGATCTAAGGAACATGATAATCACGTGCATCCGATCACTGATCTGGTTGTGGAACGAGTGATTAACAGACCATTATTCCGAATAGGTGATGAATATGATGAGAGCATCCCAAATGGACAACATAGGCCAGGTTATGTGGTGACTGCAAATAACATAGCTGATATTTTTCAGGCAATCTTCGGTATAATCATCACCACTTTAGCCAGCGTATTGGCGTCTCAAGATTTGCGCATCAGCACAGGCATATATCGATATTTCATTGCAACTGGAGTGATCATTTTGATTGTGGGACTATTGTTTCTTACCAAGGCGATCAATTTTGAGCGCCGTAACGGAGTCTTCTATTGTATCATTGCTTGCATCATGACAGGAATTGCATTAATTTTATCCATCACCTCAATTGCAACCAACAACAATTGTGCTTCTTCTCATATCTGTCAGATGAGAAAAGTGCTATCAACGTTTTCAATTCTTTCTTTCTTCTTGTGGTTGTGTGTTTTAGTGGTATTCCTTACTGTATATTCCATTTCCCGCCTTGAGCTTGCTGGCGAGCCGGTTTTGAGTGGACCCAGAACTTACCCTAGAGACCATAGTCCTGTGTCCAATTATCCTTCGGCCGACCCAGCTTTGGGTTACTTATCAGATTCTACTCAAGTCGACGAGCAACAAGAACATCAGAATCTTCCACATTACGTTTTGAGTTCGAATGGCCAGCTTTACGAATTGGAAAAAATACATGACACAAGGGATAAAAAGAAAGTTGTTGTATATATGTGAACATCATTTATGACTCTTTAATTTTCCTTTTGTGGTTTTTTTCTCAACACTTTCAGAGTGCGACTAGTTGATATATTTGCACCCATATTCATAAATAGGCGTACACATAATATGCGTTTAATTATAATTATAATCTCATTCTGCTTCTGGTTATTACTGTCCAATGCTTCACCTGTAAGAAGTATCGGCAGCAAATTTAGAAACATAGGCCAACTACTTGATCAGAATAATTCTTTTCTTAGTGCCACAAATGGCACTGGAGCCATCAGTTTGAGAATTGGTGAGCAAGAAATCAGATTCCCAATTCTGTATGAGTTTGAATCCTCCCAAGGACAGAGTGAGTGGAATGGAAATTCCGAAAGCGAGTGTCAAAGCCTCAAACTCTCAGCGTCCGAATCAAATATCTTTAGTACTATGATCACAGATTGTCTTCCAAGAAGAATGTCCCAGGATCCAGAGAAGAAGTTGTTTGCAAGTTTTGAGAATGTATTAACATCAGACATTATGACCTTCTTGAGCAAATTATCAGCAGAGAGTATCACTGAGATTTTAAACTCAAAACCTACACTTTGTGTTAGCGAAACGTCTTCTGGCCAAGAGCTCTGTATTGATTTGCAAACCATAGGTCTCTTTCCATTCCCAGTAGCATTACACTCAAAGAGGGACGATGAGGTCGATATCGGTGGTTTAGAAAATACAGAACCGGAGATAACCACACCTAGGGCGACGGCTCTATTGAATTCTGTCAAGGCTTTCCTTTTCCCTGCTAAGTTACCAGTCGCCGTTTCAGTCACAAAAGCGTCGATTTCAGATCTTGGTGACAATCTCAAAGACAAAGTAAGTATGTTTTCTGGAAGGGACTTTAGGAGAGTTTACGACCGGCGAAACGAAGATTCTGAAAACCAGGATGAGCTGTATTCATTTCAACGTATTGGTCACGTTTCATTACAAAAGCGTGACAGATTAGAATCCGCCAACAATGCAAAAGACATGCTATCCGAGGGACCAATATCCACCTCAAGGGATACGAGCGCTTCTATTCCGGCTGCTACAAATGAGTGCGTTCCTGTTACGTGGGTTAATCTATTTCGCCACAGCGTTTTCGGAAAACCCCAACTCTGTCAGGTATGATAATTTTATCTGAATGAGAGAATATTGACAAATTTTGTATCTATCGTGGAATAAATCGAGTCCGTTAATCTTAAACTAGTTCCTATCATAGTATCCTTTATAAGGAGTCTCCGCTTGGTTGTTCATATAGGCAGTTTGGAAGTTACTGTAGGCATTGGTGGAGTTACCAATAATAGTAGATGCAGCATGCTGAGGTTCAGCAGAGTCAACGAGTGAATTCTTCGACAAGCTTTCACTGTCCTCGCCGTACGCGGAGCTGAAGGCAGCATGCCTTTGTGAAGATGCATCGTCATAAATAGATTCATCTTCATAATGGGGATTCTGTACAAGTTCATGTCCCTTCATTGCACTAGCACCCAATGCCATCAACTCCATATCCTCATTTGCGTTACCCGAGGATTTATCACCTTTCTTTCCTAGACGAGGCAAGAACGAGACTCTATCATCCCTCATTGGTTGATATCTTGTGTCTGGGTTCTTGTAAATCAACGCCAAAACACACGTGACAATTGTAAAGATCAACAAAAACAATGCAAACACTGCATTCAAAACAAAGTAGACAACTGCCATGACCGATGCCACAACTTGGGGTTGGTTAAAAACATAGGAGAAAAACATGAAAAAGAGAGCGTTAATCGTGTTGATAACTGCAATGGTAATATTGAAAGCATTGGTTCTCTTATCCATAAAAGGTCTCATCCAGCAGATTGTAACACAATATATCAACTCAATGGCAAAGACAAGCACAGCTTGCACCCTTCCGTGTTTTTGCAACACAGCAACAAACAAAGTCTTCAAGATAATGTACGTGAATGAACAAGCCACAAAGTAATAACAATCAGCTCGGTACTGAACATAAACGAAACCAAATTTGTTCAAAAACTTTCCATCACCAAACAAAAGCATAGCTGGATTTTTGTGCTCTCTTACAGATCTTCTTCCAAACCTCACGACTCGAATGATAGCATAAAGCAATAAACCGACTGTGAGAATAAGTAAGAATGCGGCAACAATAACAACACCAGCAGAGTCATGCTCGGAAAACTCCCAGAAACCTAATACCGCAATTTGTGGAAGCGCAACTAACAAAAGCCTGAAAAGTGCACCCTTTATAATATTTGACCACTGTTGTCTGTACTCGTTGAATTTACCCTCGTGCATGATCTTCGATCTGATACTGATCTCAATAGCAGCTTTAAAGAAAGACATCAAGACAACAATAAGGAAGATGAAAAAGAGCAAAAAGATAATGGCGCTCATGTATAAATCGCTGATCTCAATCCCTGCCAAGTAGGCTACTCTTTGGATACCACGCAAAACCAACACTCTGCTACCAATATCTCCTCTTTCATTGGTAGTGTATAATGTGGAGTTCAATGTGTCACTGAGTCCGAAAGTCTCACTGTCAATAGAAATAGAGGCTCTTCTCTGGAATGAACTGCTTTGTCCCATGTTAGATATAGAATTGGCAAGGTCATACAACATATCCATGCCTCTTTTAACCTTTTGTACAGAGATGGAAGTGTAAGGGTTACTCAAAATATCTGTTGGCTTTCCGCCTGTAGCTTGACAATACCAGTTGGCAATATCTTGAATAAAACCCGCTCTGATCACACCTAATGACCATTGGAAGTTCTGAGCCCATGCTGCTGCAATAGGAGGCACCTTTGCAACAGCCAACATGGAAGTGATAGCCAAAGATTGGAAGTAAACGAACAACGACATGGAATTGGAAGCAATATGCGCAGCCGTATTGGAGTGTCCAATAACGGAAACAATACCGGACGTTATCAAACCCAACCCAGCAATTGCAGCAATAGGCCACGCTGCGTACTTCGTTTGCACAGTTTTTCCGTTTGTGACTCCTGCTTCCAAGCAGGCAAGAGGCTTTTTGGTTGCAGTCTCGTAAATCAAAATACGGACCCTAGCATCCAAGTCAGGAATTGTATAAGCTATTCCTGGGAGTTTATTTGTAATATCATCAGAGACGCTATGGTGGAAATCAATATCCAAATGCCCGGACGTCAACGGACAAAGTTCAGTGTACTCGGTGATACTACACAAGTCCACGGATTGTTGCACAGCATTTAAACCATAAACAATCACTTCGACGTTTGCTGTAACGTTTGTGTTAATGTTCGAAATTGCTTGAATGTTAAAAACAACGGTGCTGTTGTGGGGAAAGAAGACAACATTGAAATGGGACGCTGAAATCTGAGAGTTGTCCATACATGTCAATAATGACGTTGCCAGAAGTGATTTGGTGGCAAGGACAGATGATATGAAGAGGGCAACAGCCCAGAGATTGAAATTCATGATGTGGATGGAAATCTTAACCTCAGATCACCGGCAATGAAGTTGGCCTTTTTTCTGTTTGACAGATTTTATGAGGAAGAATGATCTCGCCGGAAAAGCTGTTAACTGAACAGGGAAGTTACTTGCAAAATGAAACAAGGCACTAGAACTGTCCTAAAAAGATATGCCGAGCCAAAGGGTGAGGTTTGTACTAAACTCACGAGGGTTTGCTGCGGACAAGAAAGATGAAAGAAGTTACTTTTGCTTTACGGATCCCATTCTAATTATATCTAGGCAAACGCGGGTCAGTACAGGACTGAATTTTTGGTGCGATTACCTTGGTGGGCTGTGGGTGAAGATTAAAACGCGGCTATAAGTCGGTCGACCATAGTAGACGAGCATAAAGTTCTTCAGCTCAGCTATATACTTTAGGGAAAATTATTCAAGATAGAAAGCTGAACAATAAAACATTTTTAAACTATGGAGATCGATTATTGTACTTTTATGCGCAAGTTGAATGTCGCACTAGTTATTATTTACCATGCGGAATGTTACTAAGTTTGCGCACTACGTTTCCATACTGCAGAGGGCCTTGGCCAAGCCGCATTGAAAACACTGTCCAAGAATACTGTCTGAGAATATGGGTCCCCACCTAGAACAAGGCTGTGCAACATTCGCTTGCAGTGACCTTTTCTGGGATCTATCATCAATAAGGAATACCGTTTGTGATTCTCTGGAACTCGTCATAACCTGTAGTGTAGAAACTTTCGAACGATTTTTTGATTAACCCACGGAAGTAAATAGCTGCATCTTTTTCGGACTTTGATGGAACAAACCGTTTTCTCAACTTCTTAATTGTAGCTTCCTTAAAACATGGCAAGCCACTTTCCAACATTGGATTAATACACCGGACTATAGTTTCCATGTATGGTCTGCAAGCAAGGTAACCTTTAATGCATAGTTCTTCAAACCATTTGTATGCTTGTGTTGAGTCTGATCCGCCCAACACCATCACCATTTCTTTGGTCAACTTAAAAGGAGCAGCTTCGAACTTAACGCCTCCAGGGACAATATCAAAACAGAATCCAAAGTCAATATGTAAAATGTGACCTTGATCATCATACATGATGTTTCCATTGTGCCTGTCCTTAAATTGAAGCAAATAGGAGATGATAGAGTATGCTGCAAGAGATCTGATCAAATTATTCCGTGCCCGTTGGAACTCAATAGATGTGTCCGGCCCAAATTTGGTGGTATAGTATTCGTACAATCCATTCACGGCCTCTCTTCCTAGCATATCTCTACTAGTTGAGTTTGGTAAAACATCGATGACACCGCATCCAGGAGCCGTTGCTGTCACCCTGTATGGAAAAACGTAAAGATCTAAGCCGGCATTGAGCCAAATAGTCCTGAAAACTGAGATCAATTGTAATGCAAGAACATCTTGTCGGCAATCGTCACCAACCTTGAAGATGGCACTTTGCCACTTTTCAATTGGGACTTTGATAACACGGCCAAACTCGTCAATATCTTGCACTTCCTTTTGAATCTTAAAAGTGGCCATAAATGGAGCCTTAGCGTGGGATTGTAATGGTTTTCCTGATTTTCTGTTGATATCAACTAAAACACCATCCGGATTACTTGGCAAGTAAACACCAGGTTGAAGTCGAATCATTGCCATTTCTTCGTCAATCTTCATTTTCTTCTCCGCCTTGGATTTCTTAATATATGGTTTCAACTTACCAGAAATATCTGTAACTTCGTTAAAGAAGCCAAATTCTTTCTGGTAAAACTCCAAGTCCTCGTCACTAAGACTTCCTAACATCAATTTTTGAATTTCATCCAAAGCTGGCTTGATAGAATCAGGTATTGTAGCATCTTCATCCTTGTAACTGTTGGCCAACATGTTCCAAATTATCTGGTGAGCGAACAATTGTGAGACACGGGCGGCTTCAAGGATAAATCTCTTCACGTAACCTTTCACATCATATCTCAAAGATTGAACAATTTGTGGAACGTAGAAAAATGTCAAGTTCACGTCATGATGCTCTAATGATCTCATAGTATACTGCAAGATGAAAGGGTTGTTTCCAAAGGGAGGCAAGAATAAAGTTATGGCATCAATTGGACACAATGCCTCCCAGAACAATAAGTGATAGCTAGGCATTAATGTTCCTGCGTTTATACCAATGAAAAACTGAACTGTTTCTGGATAAGGAATAGAAGGAGTAGGATTCTCAGAGATAAGCCTCTGGAGAATTTCATCTAATTGTTTCAATTTATATCTGTTGGATAAGTTCACAGCTAACTGAGGGTCAATTGCATAAGCTCTCTTTATATGCTCCCCATTTATACTATTCGAGATGTACGAGCCTCTAGTATCGTTGGGATTTGTAGGGTTCAACCAAACTCCCAATTTTGAAAGCTCATCGTCCATGAAAAACATCAACAAAATCTTTTTGTTCTCCAATCTCTCCAAATGGAAGGTATCTGTTTGCGAAAATAGACCTGCCACTTCCTTCAATAAGGAATACTCCGCTTTGAATTTCAACATATTATTTCCAAAAGGATACGTGGATCTTGACTTGAAGCACGACAAAGCGCAATCAAAAATCAACTCCGTTAGACGTCGACAGCTTCGCGATCCAACCTTCATGTGGTATCTTAAAACGTCAAATGCAAATCTCAACAAATCGAATCTAACAAATCTCGCAAATGGATGCAAACTACCGTGCACCATGTTCTCCATTCCAACTCTAACAAATCTTGTGAAGAGTTTTAACAAATGGTCACTCTGATTCATAGTGGCCTCGAAATTGGATGATAATAATTTAATAATTTGTGAATGTGGCAGGAACGTTTTGTTGACCGAACTTGCGACCTTTGAGACATATTGAAAGTCACTTGGGGAGTACTCCATCTTACTGAATTCAGGGCTCGTAAGATCATTAATAGTCGAAAAGATTCCTTGTTTCAAACTGATAGAAGTCTCCCAACATTTGGTGATATTTGACAAAAGAATGACAGAAATACTTGGCCGCTCTTTCATCATTGCACTCCAGATATTCGTCGCAGCTCTCATAGTACTGGAATTAAAAGCACAAAACGGAATGTCCACCAAATAACGAATCAATTCTGCCAAATTATTATCACGAATTAAAGCAAAACCTGCAATTTCAGCCATAACATCAGTAATTTTATCTGTGGGGATATGGCTCTCTTCATCAGCTAACATTTTCATGAACAGGTTCACTTGTGCTCTAAGAGAATTCATAGCATTGTTGTATTCCTCATCAGTACGGAATGACATGCGATCCATTAAATCTGAAACAAGGTTTGATCTCCAAGTTAACAGTGAAATGGTGTTTGGTAATAAGTTGAACGATGCATCACGCGAGAGATGCGGTAAATGAGCCAATTCCCGTTCATTAGAGCCTACCCTTCCGCTTAATTCAATAGCAAAAGAGACACCAAACTGGATTTTCTTTTCGGGTGGGAATCTGTCCATCTCTGAAACGTAAGATTGAATTAAGCTTCGTGTGTCCGAGGAGCATTTGACCAAAAGTAACTTGACCCAGATGTTGGCCTTCTCATGGACCCTTGAGAAGGTTTCGAGACGCCATCGGTAATCATCAGGCAATTCCAAAATAATGCCAGTCTTTTGAGCTGTGTAAGTAAAAGTTGGCTCATATTGGTTGACTTCTTGATCGACCACACCGTCGTACAAGAGAGTCAATAAGTCGAACAACGCGAATAAACTCTTATGGTGGCACAATGAGGAGGGTATCTCATTTATAAGTAGACTGCAACATTTGATAGCTGCATCTTGCAAGTCAGGAAGACCATGGCAACATAAGATTAACATATCTGTAAGTTGTTGGGCAATGTTTTCCGCACAGAACTGCTTAGCTGCACCACATAACACGAGCGCCGTAAATTCCCTGTTGATCTTGTATGCAATTTCACCAAGATATTTATCAACGCCCGCCGTTTTCATGGAAGGGTCAGAGTAGTATTTCAAGATCGAATGACAGTCACCACTCTTAACTCTTAATGATTCGACAAAAAAAGTAGCAGACAAGAACATAAGTTTGGAATAGGACATGGTGCGAGGAACATCAATGATATCTTCAATGATGTGTCTGTGAGACCGGACGTTATGATTCGAAGAGCCTCTTTTAAGCACAGTATTTAATTCCAATGAAGTTTCAGTTCTATCCCATGAGAGTTCAGAGGCTAATGGTGGTGTATTGTAAGCAATCCTCTCAAGTTCTGTGGCATATGTCTTCGCATTTTCTGAGTCCATGGAATAGCCGTGTACAACCATGTTAAACCAAATATTTCTGAACAAATTTATAATTGATGTATCATCTGTTTCAAGTGGTGCTTCGTCACGATGCACATCAGGTAAAAGTTCCGCCAAAGGTTTCAAGAATATAGAAATTTGGTCACCAATAGCACTAATTTCTGTATGAGGTCTGTGGTGATCTAACACCAGCACATCACCTTTGCTTATAATTGCACTCAACATCTCTGACAAGTAGACAAAGTATAAAGGATTTGACTGATCAAGACTCCTTGATAAATCACATCGTGATTGGGTAAGAATATTCAAGAGTTCATGATTTCTAGACTGGAAAGCATTGAAGGAAATGTTATGGAGTAGCTTAACTAAAATCACGAATTCTTTTTCGGGTAAGTGTGGAGCACAAGATACTAATCCCTTAAGCAAATATGGAGCCACTGTTATATTTAGGTCAACAGTCTTCTGAGATAAAATAGTTGCAGCTAACGTACCAACACTATCATCCCCACATGCTGCAACAACTTCACAAATCGCAGTTATCGCATTTTCACAAACCTTTTTATATTGCGGTTCATCAAAAGATATCATATCACTTCCAATGCTAGTTTTCCTTGCCAAAGAGACGTTTCGATTAGATCTCATGTGGCTAGCTGTATCACCATTTCTCAAAGAGTGTGTATCAACAGAAAAGGAGCGTAAACCGGTATTTCTCCTTCCACGAGATTGGAGCTGTAAGTTGTCCTTACTGACAATAACTAAGTTCGTCAAAGCATAGATTGTAGTCACAACTGCGTCTTGAGAAAGAACTTTACTAGCAAGCCCGACGCTTTTTGATATTGATTGGCACAATGATGAGCTTAATTGAGGATTTGCCACAAGCAGAGAAAATGCCCTGGTTAATGCTGAACCTACAGACACACCTTTGAAAACAAGCAAAGAGCCCAATTGCAAAACTGCCGCACCAAGATTAGCGTCCAATAAAGCATCCTGTATACCGATTGAATTCTGGAATAACTTTTTAGCCACAGAGGCATCAGTAATATCGGCAAAGAGACCACACAGTATGACCAGCAAAAGCTCACTTTTAGCCAAATATCCGAGTCTTAACCTTCCCAATGTAGAATAGATTATGTATTTTTCACCACGATTTAAAAGCTCCATTTTTTTGGTTGCATTCTCAACCAAACCAAGTATCATTTCCAGTTGTTTTTGAGATAATTCTAAAGGTGAATTCTCTGCAAGCAGGAGATGCTCTGTGTACGAAGCTAAACTTGTGTAAGAAACACTTCCATCTTTGCTGCAATCACCGCTCTGAACATCAAGATTATCGGAAGCTTGAGTAACCAAATACTCCAATAAGGGCTTTTGTGAATTGCCCACAATGGAGTTGATTATATTGCACATCAAGCTTCCCAACGTTTCAATAAACAAAATAGGAGACAACAAGACAACAGAATCATGTGACCAGAACTCATGATAAGGTTGTTGATTATGTACAACATTTGATTGTTCCTCAATTCTGCTCCAGAAGTCAGGATTGTCAATGCATCTGTCTAGCAAGTAGAAAACTTTAAATCCTGCAGTAGGTTCAACTAAGATACGGACATTCTTCTTAAGGCCAAGTAGTACTCCGTGCAAAGTCAAATAGTCTGACAATTCTGCCACATCAGACGAGAAAAACCTTTCCACAAATGCAGTCAATGCGTCCACCACTGATTCCATACATGCGTTGTCGAACTTAAAAGCCAAATTGACTAATGCCTCGGTCAAGTTCAGAGCTAACACAAGCCAAGCAGGTTCGTGACCTGCGGAACGGTGGACTGACTTGGAGAATTGCTGCTTCGGCAATTCAAGCAAATATACCGTGAACTTGTCCACCAATCTCTTGGCTTCGTCAAGCGATTTCATATCACACGAGGTAGCAGAGCACAAAGCGTTCAAAATCTCATATTCATTCAATGAAATGGCCACATTGGAAAGATGTGGCTCGGATCTTTTAACGAACTTTGTAATATCTGTATAGACAGGTTCTGAAGAAGCTGATTCCACTTGAAGTGCCGCCAACTTGTTGTATGCGGTGGTACGGATCACACCTCGTGAAATTCCAAAGAAGTCCATAGTCACAGCAATTCAACTGAAGAGAATGGCTGTGAAAAGATAGAGCGAGTGAAGAATTAGTATGGAACTTATCGCCTGGCAAGTTTACGGTATATGCCCGATAATGGACAAAAACATTTACGCGCGCATGAAGAAGGCATATGAGCGTGGAGACTCTATAAGTATACAGGAGTAGAATTAGTTCACATGATTTATCTAAGAACCCCACATTAATGAAAGCAGTCAATAAGTTCCCGAAACAGTGAAAAGAAAACATATTTTTGAAATGCTTGAAAAGTTGGGCTTTCGAAAAAGATGCTCAACTGTTGTGTCATTTGAGATGCTGCGACGCATTACCTCATGGATGCTGGTCAGCTGATCTCATCTAAAGAAACGGCTTAATGCACCTACTTTTAGGTCTCTATCTATATCAAATGCCCAATATTACAGGATTATTAACGGTGATGTTCGTCCATTAAGAAGTCTAATATACATAGATGCCGAGGACACATGGTCCTAATGCCACTAAACCAATCCCCAATCAAACTTAAGAGTAGGTCTCAATCAAAGTATCTCTTAAGTTTCCTGTGATCTGGTCAGGTTGAGCATCTTGCAATCTGAAGATAGACTCAACCACAGACAACTCAGGGGCCGTGGTATCCAAACCAGAAACAGCACACCAGTCATTGACCACCATACCAGCACCAACAACAGAAGAACCTCTGTTAACGGTACCGGCAACCAATGGCACTTGCAAAAGAGAAGACAATTCTTCTTGGTCTTGAATAGACGTTTGTGGATGAACAATACCACCTTGGTTAGACAAGGAACAGTAAGAGCCAACTAAGACATTACCAGCGATGGTTTGACGGAAAACCTCAACACCCAACACATCAGCAATCAATTCTTCAGTCTCTCTTTCGATGTCTGGGTGCACCAACGCAACATAATCGTTACAACAAATGACATTTCCCAAAGCAGATAATCTTTCCTCGACTCTCTGGATCTTGACAGAGTCAGGCAAGGAGTTTCTCAAATGCATTAGTTCTTGGTCAGTAGTCTGGGTAGGAACCAAGAGTCCTCTTCTATTACCAGCTGTCATTCTTCCAACTATACGGGTACCAGCAATAGTGGTACGCACAATAGGAATGACATCACCGAGTTCAGCCTCAAAAGCGGAGTAGAAGTTCTCAGATCCACCAACTGCCACAAGACAGTAAGAGTTGGTCAACTTGGCGAATACACCGACTTCGTTGGAATTCTCAAATTGGGTTCTAGTAGCCATTTTTGTATTGGTACTTAATCGTGCGTAGGAGTTGACATTTTTATAAACTTTTTTGAGATGAGGAGGTCGTGTGTTTAACGAATCCTGCTTGCCACCAAATTGTTCATTTCCAAATGTGGGGTTATATTGTTTGTGTTCCTTAGAAAAAAGGCTACATTAAGGAAAAGCCGATTCTATTTATATGCCAAATTGCTTTGAACACTTGTCTTTAGTTCTTGATCAAAAATAAAACGACTAATAGAAATAACGTATTGAAATTTATCTTTCCCTGCCAAATGATACTACATATAACACGGAGATGCGATAGGCAACCGTATATTGATTACGATAGAGATTTACTATGTACCACAAAAAATTAACTTAATAATGCTATTATTTTCTTTATATACTTGTGTGTATAGATTTTATCCTGTTTAGTCAAGCTCAGGTGCTTCAATGTCGTCGTCCTCTTCACTATCTTGCCAGTCGGCATCAACCATCTCCTCATCGTCTGCCTCATGGTTAGGTAACACTTGTAATCCCTTGTCGTCACAGACAACACGAACCGTCTCCTTATCTCTAACTTGTCCCTTCAATAACAAAACGGCAAGCTTGTTCAAGATCTCACGTTGGATAAGACGGTTCAATGGTCTTGCACCCAAATCAGACGAGTAACCGTTGGTACACAAGTAGTCCAAGGCCGAGTCGTCAACTTCCAAGGTGATTGCCTTACCATTAGCAGCAAATCTCTTCTGGATTTCGGCGATTCTAATCTTGACAATCTTGGCAATAGCCTTCCGTGACAATCTGTTAAATACAACCATAGAAGAGATACGGTTGAGGAATTCGGGTCTGAAATGATGTCTAACAGCTTCCATCACCAATTCCTTGGTCTCAGGATCCACCTTTGAGCCCTTAGATGCATTGATGTATTCGGCACCTAAGTTGGAGGTCATGATAATGATACAGTTCGAACAGTTGATAACCTTACCTTGTGAGGAGGTCACTCTACCATCATCCAAAATCTGCAACAAGACGGTCAACACTTCAGGAGCAGCCTTCTCGACCTCATCGAACAAAATGACAGAATATGGCTTTCTTAAAACGGCTTCTGTAAGAATACCTCCCTCTTCGTAACCAACATAACCAGGAGCGGCACCTAACAATTTAGATGCGGACCATTTGTCACCCAATTCAGAACAGTCAATTCTGATCATAGCACGTTCATCAGCGAAAAGGAAACCAGCAACCTTCTTTGCCAATTCTGTCTTACCGGAACCAGACAAACCGAGGAATAAGAACGAAGCAGGTTGGTTAGGGTTTGCTAAACCGGATCTCGTCAATCTGACAGCATTAGCAACAGCCTTGACTGCTTCAGGTTGACCAACAACCTCTGATGACAAGACCTTCTCCATATTGATCAACTTAGCGTTTTCAGCTTGGGTCAATTTGGTAACAGGAATACCTGTCAATCTTGCTGCAGTCTCAGCAACAGCTTCAGCACCAACCACATTGTTCAACATAGAGTGGCTGGCATCTTCCTGTGCCACCTTAATTTCCATTTCTTCAATTTGTTTCTTAACATCTGGGATGGCGAAATATCTCAAGTCTGCTGCTGATGCATTGTCACGTCTTCTCTCCGCGTCAAGGGCTTTAACTTCCAACTCGTCCAACTTCCGCTTGAGACTTATCAATTCATCTTGTCCCTTACGTTCTTGCTGGAACCTTTCTCTCAAAGGATTCAAACGTTCCATAAGTTCAGCTTCTTTACGCTTTGCTTGCTCAAGACGCTCGTTGGATGCAGAATCTGCGTCTTTGTCTCTCTCCAATGCGTTGATCTCAACCTCGACCAAGTGCAATTGTCTTTCCAAACTGTCCAACTCTTCAGGCTTGGAATCTCTCTGGACAGCGACAGTTGCTGCAGTTTCATCTATCAAGTCAACTGCAGAATCAGGCAAGCTCCTGTAAGTCAAGTATCTTGAAGCTAATTGAGCGGCGGTCACCAAAGCTGAATCCAAAATACGAACACCGTGGTGAATTTCGTACTTTGGTTGCAAACCTCTCAAAATTGCAACAGTTTCGGGAATAGTGGTAGCAGGAACATCAATCTTTTGGAATCTTCTTTCGAAAGCTCCATCCTTAGAGATAAACTTACGGTACTCTGCAAAAGTGGTAGCACCAATACAGTGTAAAGCACCTCTGGCCAACATTGGCTTCAACAAGTTGGCAGCATCAGATTTACCATCACCCATCAACATGTGGATCTCATCGATGAAAAGAATGATCATTTCATTAGACTTTTCGATATCGTTCAAAACACCTTTGATTCTCTCCTCGAACTCACCCTTGTACTTTGCACCAGCAGTCAAAGCACCCAAGTCCAAGGCGAAAAGTCTAGAGTTGGCCAAGATACTAGGCACATCTCCATCGATGATTCTTTGCGCGACACCTTCAACAATAGACGTCTTACCAACACCAGCTTCACCAATCAAAACCGAGTTGGATTTGGTTCTTCTGGCAAGAACTCTGATGACTCTTCTAATTTCTTCTTCTCTTCCAATGACTGGATCAATTTTACCTTCACGTGCCTTTTCCGTCAAATCCTCACAATACTTCTCAAGGAATTCGTATTGAGTAGAAGCGTCAGCTTTTCTAGAGTCAATTCTTTGGTTTCCTCTCAATTCAATTGCAAGAGTCTTGATGGTCTGAGGATTGACCTGGGCCTCCTTGAAAATGTCCTTGATAGAAGAGTCATCCAAAAGTGCCAACAAAATGTGGTCTTGAGCAATGTAACTGTCCTTCTGTTGAGCTTTGATCTTTGTGGCATTGGTGATTAACTGTCCGGCAGCGTAACTGAGTCTAATGTCATCTGGAGGTGGGTTCTGAGATGGTAACTTGACTAAATGTCTGTTAACAATTCTCTCGAAGTCGGGCCATTCATAACGGCCTTTTTGGATAAGAGTCTTCAAATATTGGGTAGAATTCTCGTCATCCGTAGGAACCATAGCGGCCAAGAAATGCAAAGGCATTACTTGAGAGTGGGCTCCCTCTTTAGCCAATTCAGTTGCCCTTTGTATAATTTGCAAGGCATTATCAGTAAATTGGGTTTCATCCATTGTGTACAGTGGTTAGATGTAAAGTAAAAACAAAGTCTTTCAACAATGATTGAGGAAAGAAAAAAAAGAATCCCCAAGGTCACTACGGCCAATGGACTATATATATTGGGCAGGGAGTCGGGTCAAGTGGAGCAAACAGACCAGTAGACACTAGAACATTCCAGAATATGCAGGATGTTCTTTTCATACCGAAGCGAGGGAGGGATGTGGTCAGATCACTACACATGAGTGAGAGTCCGGGGTAGCTGACCAGCAACATTCTTTAAGATGTCAATTTCATTAAACAATTGATTTGGCTTACTTGTTTTTGGCGTCACTTTAATTTCTCTTCCCCTGAGTCTTCCTACTTTAGTCAATTGGGTGCAAATTTGCATTTCGCAGAGTTTTAGCTCCCTCTGCGGCTGGCACGGGAGAGGAACGGAGCATCGAACGTGTGTATGGTGCATGTCCTGAACATACAGTACTTGCTAAGTTAACTTTATACATTAGTTTACGGAAGCACGGAAAGACTAGTGCGGAATTTCTTTGGAAGCTTTGGCGTTTTGAGCACACGCACAATATCATGCCCGGGATGCAAAACTCACACCAGGGAATGTGAGACCACATTTTTCTAAGACAACCGTATTCAACGGCATGAGTACAAATAATCATTTCCTAAGCAAATTCGCCTTTATGGCCAAGTTGGTAAGGCACCTCACTAGTAATGAGGAGATCGTCAGTTCGAATCTGGCTGAAGGCATTTGTTTTTTTTCGCTTTTGTATTCTAATTTTTGAGTAATAGAACTCAAGAACAGATTTGCGAGTGCCGTCATACGATAGTTGAAACATAATAATATTCAATATATCATAGCTGTTTATATCATCTTCTCATTCATCAGAAGCCTTTATGGCCAAGTTGGTAAGGCACCTCACTAGTAATGAGGAGATCGTCAGTTCGAATCTGGCTGAAGGCATTTCTTTTTACCACTAAAGGACCGAATTCTCAGAGTTGTATAAATGAAATAACTAAATGAATGAGATTGTCTTCGAGGAGCCTTTTAATGAATTTTTATATAAATTTCCTATGTGTCTGATTCTATCATTGTCGAGGTGGGTACCCGAAGAAGCCAGTTTGTTGTTGCACTGTCGGTTGCATGAACACCTGCTGTTGTTGTGCAAAAGGTGCGCCATACTGGAACTGTAGTTGTGGCTGTTGTTGCTGTTGTTGTATTTGTTGCTGTTGCAATTGTTGTTGTTGCAATTGTTGTTGTTGCAATTGTTGTTGTTGCAATTGTTGTTGTTGCAATTGTTGTTGCTGCAATTGTTGTTGCTGCAATTGTTGTTGTTGTTGTTGGTCTGGTCCTTGGGCCACAGCCACGTTTGTAGTGAAGTTTTCAGGTTGTGAGTATAGTGACAAGATGCTCTGTTTTTGTTGATTCTGCACAGTTTGCTGCATTAAAAGCTGCTGGTGCTGAGGGTTATTGGGATCTAAGTACTGTTGACCATTACTATCAACATAAGATACTTGACCACTCACTGGATCAGTGTATTGGTATATCTGAGGTTGCGCCTGCTGACCTGTCTGCGTTGGTTGGGTAATCTGTGCTGAAAGTGGTCTTGTGGATCCTGTCCACCAGTCACTGGAGGCCGGAGTTGGTGCAGAAGCAGATTGTGGTGTTACTGACGATGTGACGGAGGCAGGCGCGGACGGGCGACGTGGTAAGTCAGGAGGAAGTTCTTCCAGCAGTGGATTCACGTGAGAATCATGATTCAAGATGTCGAGAGTAAAATCAACATCTCCGTTAGCCAAAATCAAAGCTTCCAATACAGCATCACGATCAGTATACCCAAACGACAAGATCTTGCGAAGTTGCAGTTGGTATTGAGATTGCTCATAAGTAGTGAGCTTCCGATGACTCAAGCGTGGAATCGGTCTCGCACTAGCCCGCAGACCGGCACTTGCTCTCAGGCCCGCCCGCAGACGTGCACTGGTCATTCCGGCTGACCCATAGTTTCCCGAGCGGGATTCATAGGCACTACTGTCATCAGAGTATCTGCTAGCCCGATCGTCGTAATCGCTATGTTCCACGGTATCATCACGGAAACGGCCCTCGATATATTTCTCTTTCACAAACTGTTCAATAGGTCCGTCATCATCGTCGGAATGTGGGAACGGCACCAGTTTAGGATTCCATTTCCGCTTAGCTTTGCGGTTACCTCCGCGGCGTAATGCGTCCACTTGTTCATCTGTCCAATCTTCAAGTGTCAACGACTTAACTTTAGATATCGCACCTCTGGGGCCGCCCGAAGAGAGAACTTTCTTGTGTACATTTGCACAGCGGCCACACAAAAGAATTCCCAAATTCCATGAAGCCCATGTAGGATAATCGGCGCCACATTCACCGCATCGATTATTGTTATTTCTGCTGTTGACAATGTCAATGAGCTGTCGCTCAACTTGTTTACTGTGCTTCTTGAACATGATGACGTATTAATGGGGGATGAAAGTGGAGACTAAGTTGTGCAGGGATTCGGAGGTGTAATCCGAGAGCGCCAGTATGTAGGAAACAGGAACGAATGCCAGCTGCCTCTTGTATGATTCGCGATTAGAAAACCGGAATACTCTTTAATTTGAGTTTGTCTTTTTTAAAGAAGCATTAAAATGGGGTTGAGATTCAAAGGTGTGACGGAGGATGCGTGAAACTATTTATTAAATTGGTGTGTCTTTCTATTTGTTGCTCTGGTTCAGTACGGTATTCGTTACACCTTCTGTTCTGTGTATGCAGGACTTGGTCTTAATCATCTCAGGGCGTTATTGCTCAACAGCCGAATCAAGTATTTACTTTTCATATACTTTTTTTTCGCATATGGGTTATCTAATTACTGTAATGATATGGGGTGATATGTAGTTTTGATCTTCTTGCTGGAATATTTTCTTTTTTTTATTCTTTTTTTTTTTATTTTGTTGTTACTGGATTTCTATATTTTTGTGGAAATTGCTAAAAATTACCAAATTAAGGTCCATTCCTCATGTTTACGTGTTGCCAATAAAAAAATACCATCTTCGTATCTAAACAAGACTAAAGTCTGCTGACATACCACATGCACTTCGAAGCCGGAGACAGTTAATGTCTATTGTTATATCTTCAACATCGGGCCGGATTGGAGTTTTCTCCACCAACTCCCGTAGTTGGCGAAACTCGGAAGCACTTAACCGATCACCATAGACGGAAATCTCTCCAATCACTAGAGTCACATGATATCTGATTTTTGGAAGTCCATCGCTTAAAGGAGTGACGTTGGTAACCATTGTTTTCCAATTGAATTTGCAATCAAGTAAATTTAACTGTTCTTCAGCAAGCTTTGAAAGTTGCCTCAAATACTGATACTCCGGCAGCCATTGTTCTTTTGACCTCAGTTCCTTTAAATCAAGTGCGATGAACACATTTCCTGACTTGGAAGACATGTAGCAGCGCAACCGAGGCTGCACTTTTAGAGAAATGATCTGTTTGGACTTATCTTGCAGAAGCATCTTGTCTACAGCAGATAACGGCTGCTCTTGCACAAGACCCGATGGGAGCGGAATAGTTCTAAGAGCTCTCCGAAGATTTCTTTCTAGTTGAGAAAATCGATGCTTTTCGCATGTAAAGTTTGGAAGTAAGCTAATGTGGAGAGAATTAATGGCACCAACGTTTGAGTAGCCATAGCGCCCAAAAACAACAGGCTTATTTGCGCCAGTGAAATGCCATGTGTACCGATCTTTTAGAGCTGGAAATTCTTTTTGGATTACTGAAACTGCCCTCTGGCTACAATTCTGTAGTTGCTTTACCGTGCGAGCCGGAGGAGACCACGGAAGAAGCACAAACCCAGAAATTAGGCTCTTGCGGTTCATACTATAGTTTTCCAGGTACAGTACAAGCAGTTCTGGATTTGGTGCAGGTAAAGATTGAGGTGTGTTATCACTTGATTCTGGTGACAGTAGGCTTTCGCTTGAGGAATTATACCCAGCTAGAAGGTCCATGATTGTTAGAACAACACCATGCATGGTGATATCTCCATCGTGGGGTACGGGTGTTTCCACCACACCAGCACCTGCAACCTATGACCTCTTTGATTCATGGTGCGTGATACGTTGAAGTTGGAGACGTGGGAATATTACCATTTAGGGCATTCAGAATCATCATGACTCTTTTTTAGTTTTATGGCCTGTGGTGCCGCATGTCGATATTATTACTGTGTTTGTTGAGATTGTGAAATGCAGGGCTCCGTCTGCGATGACCTTGGCCCACATTTCATTTCATGTTTATCTTGGGAAACTAAAAGATTTTGAAACAATCATAATGTATCAAAATCGATAGTACGAAAGCTCAAGGCATGGATAAGTTGGATGTACATTACAGTAAGCAAAGTCCCAGAATATCACCAAAACCTTGACCATTTTTTTTCGTTCTCGCACTAAAGGACCTTCTCTATATTTGGGTATATGCACAAAACGTATGCAGATACGCCAAACACTTGATCAGATTACCCTCCGGTAAAGGAAGCTTTCAGAGAGGATTAAGGTCTATTGTTCTAGTTGAATCGTAGGATTTTAAACGGAATATTAGTGGGCGTAACACACTAGCAGGGTAGATTGATTCTGCTATGGCTATCTCATGTACTACTGCATATTACGACAAATGTCTGAATACTAGTGGGGTATTTCCGCACAGTCGGATAGTCACGTGAGGGACATGAAGCGTCCCTCCATTAAGCGGGACATATATGTGTCCCAGATTCTGCCGCATCTCAGCTGATAATACAAGGAGGACACAATTCCAACAATCCTATAAAACGCTTGCTCTTCCGCCATGGCCTAAATTTTCTCTTTCAACATTCACTTATTTTTTCTGGTGATTGAGATTTAGCATCTCCACAGATTTGTCAAATTTAGCCTTTCGCGCATTACGCACACTTTCCTTGGCATTTGGTTCTCATCCAATAATTCCTACAGTGGTGGCCAGACAAGCGGCATAGAACATTCAACGAAACGACTTAAAGACGCAGCAGTAAGAGGCTACCTGGCCTTCATATCAGAAACAAAAAACAACCAAACGTTTCTGGTCCTCATACACTTAGGAAGATAATACGGCTAAGTAGTATCTCGTCCGCCCCAGCCCTGCCATCTCCTGCACGCGCGCCTGTCAAAGTGTGAATCATACTTTGTCCCCAAAGAAATAAAAGTACGAGCGTTTCACTCCATATACCCCAGGTTTTTACTAGCTGTCCAGGATGTCACCAGTAATGAGCAAGCTAAAGAAACAACTATCCCATGTTGGTGATAGCATGTCTGTACGCTCCTTGAAAGAAGAGGAGGACCTCCATCGCGTACCTATTCCTGACGAAGTATACAATTACAAGATTGTTTTATTGGCCATCACAGCGGCTTCTGCAGCTGTAATCATTGGCTATGATGCGGGATTTATTGGTGGAACAGTGTCTTTGGCATCATTTCAAAAAGAATTCGGTCTAGATAAAATGACATCCCATGCAAAAGCTAATGTTGAGGCTAATGTTGTCTCAGTTTTCCAAGCCGGTGCCTACTTTGGCTCTTTGTTTTTCTACCCTATTGGCGAACTTATAGGCAGAAAATTTGGTTTGGTTATGTCTGGTTTTCTCTTGACCTTCGGTGCTGCCATTTCGTTGATCTCAAACCACGATAGAGGTCTTGGTGCAATTTACGCTGGTAGAGTTTTGACCGGTTTGGGTATTGGAGGATGTTCCGGGTTGGCTCCAATTTACGTATCAGAAATTTCGCCTGCGGCCATTAGAGGAAAATTAGTCGGTTGTTGGGAAGTTTCGTGGCAAGTTGGTGGTATTATCGGATATTGGATTAACTATGGTGTTTTGCAGAACATCGAACCAAGTAAGAAGCAATGGCTTATACCATTTGCGCTCCAGTTGGTTCCATCAGGAGTTTTCTGGATTTTGTGCTTTTTCTTGCCTGAGTCTCCAAGACTTTTAGTGTCTCAGGGAAAGATAGACAAGGCTAGAAAAAACTTAAGTTATTTGAGGAATTTGCCAGAAGATCACCCATACTCGGTTCATGAATTGGAGAATATTAGCAGGTCGATTGAAGAAAATATTGAACAAACAGGAAGAGGATTCTTTGCCCCTATCAAAGCATTGTTCTTCACCAAAAAACTTCTTTTCAGACTACTCTTATCTACGGCGTTGTTTATGATGCAAAATGGATTTGGAATTAACGCCATCACATATTATTCTCCTACTATTTTCAAGTCTCTTGGTGTACAGGGCGCCAATGCTGGGTTACTTTCGACGGGTATCTTTGGTATTTTGAAGGGAGTTGCATCTGTTTTCTGGATATTCTTCCTCGTGGACAATTTTGGTCGTCGTATTTGTCTTTGTTTGATAGCTCTCCCTTGTTCTTTATGCATGTGGTATATTGGTGCTTACGTGAAAATAGTTAATCCTGCTGCTAAATTAGCTGCCGGCAACATTAAGTCTACTCCAAGTGGTACTGCTGCAAAAGCATTGATTTATATTTGGACAATCTTTTATGGTGGCTCCTGGAACGGTACCCCGTGGGTTATTTGTTCCGAGATCTTTCCTCAATCGGTACGTACAGTTGCCCAAGCAGTCAATGCCTCCTCTAATTGGTTTTGGGCATTTATGATTGGACATTTTACTGGTCAGGCTTTAGATGCCATTGGATACGGCTACTATTTCTTATTTGCAGCTTGCTCTTTTGTGTTCCCAGTTGTGGTTTACTTCATTTACCCAGAGACTAAGAACGTGCCATTAGAAGCGATCGACTATCTTTTTGAAGTGCCTGCATGGAGAGCCCATGATTACGCTTTACAGAAATATGAACAAGAGTTTCTTAGCCATCGAAACGTTGGCGATGATGAAGAAATGGTTGAGATCTCAATCAGCTCAGAAATTGAACGAAAAACCTAATAACGTCAAAACTACACCATTCAACTGCAAATAATAAACGAGTGATGATTACGTACGCCATTGATACTGTAGCATTGGTTATGCTCACCAAAATGTTGCATGTGCTAACGACAGATTGAAAAACAACAAAGATAGGTTAGTGTTAGCATCTGAACCAATAGATCAACCCCCTCCGCTCGAACCACAGGAGAAGTGATCGTTTAGAATAATGACCAGATTGGGCACAAGGCATGTGCAATTGACGGAATTATCAAACCATTCACGATAACATGCAGGAAATAGTAGGAATTTCACAAGATGATGGTAAGCATTCGTGGGTGGGGTACATACTTGAGCTAAAAACAATATGGCGCTAATAAATTCTACTCTTTTCTTATTAATACCAGGTGTGTTTCTGAAAAAGAGTTTTTTCTTCTCGGAATAAGGCGGTGAATCCATCGTAAAGAAGAAAATGAACATCTTCCCAGAAGAAGTCGATGACGCCCATCTCGATATTTTCATTGCCATTGCCGATGGCTACATCCATGAAGTTGATGCCGATGTCATTCGGCCTTACTTAGACAAAGAATTTGCTGAGAGTAAACTTGATGACTACGTCAAGCAGGTAACTAGACCCTCACAGATACCTGCGTTTAAAGAGATATTAAGACTTGCAGTGAATAAAAATACAACCCAGTCAATTAGACTTTTCTATATTTTGACCACTGCGTTGAACCTGAGGATTTTGTCTCCAATCCTTACCGGAACAACTAAGCTTGTGACGGAAATGGATAATGAGGAAAAAACGGCGTTGCTTCTTTCATGGAGAGACTCCCCGCTTGAAATTAAGAACAAGCTTTTTAAGTTAGTTCACGCTCTTACAGTTACAACTTTTCAAAGAGTGGCTGCTGATATCCATCAAGAAGCCATGGGCTTCCCGAAGGTAGAAGAGAGAGAAAAATTGTATGAGGAGTACATTGCAGATGATTTCCAGTACAAAATGATGGACCACCCTGCTACCGAGGGTGTGGAATTGTACCTACCAAATTTCGACGCAGTCATAATTGGATCAGGATCCGGCGCAGGCGTCGTTGCTCATACATTGGCACTTGCTGGCAAAAAATGTCTCGTATTAGAAAAGGGAAAGTATTTCAGGAATGACGAGTTCAAGTTCTCTGATGTTGATGGCTATAACAAATTATACGAAGGAAATGGTCTAATTGCAACAGCAAATACCCAGGCTATGATTTTGGCTGGTTCGACATTTGGTGGAGGTACAACCGTGAATTGGTCTGCTTGTATCAAGACTCCATTTAAAGTTCGCAAGGAATGGTACGATAAGCACGGAATTGAATGGGTTGCGAACGAATCTTATGACAACGACATGGACTATGTTTTCAAGGAAATGGGTGCTTCTACTGAGAATGTAACCCACTCCCATTCCAATCAAGTTCTTTACGATGGAGGAAAAAAATTGGGTTACAATGTTAAGGCTATCTGTCAGAATAATGGCGGGCACCCTAATCACTCGTGTGGGTTGTGTTACCTTGGCTGCAAGTTTGGCATTAAGCAAGGATCTACAAATTGCTGGTTCAGAAAGGCAAGCGAAAAAGGCAGCGAATTTATGGACGAAGTTTTTGTCGAAAGAATCATACAAAACAAAAGCGGTCATGCTAAGGGTCTTCAGTGCGTAGACATGAGAAACGGAAACCACTTCACAATTACGGGTCCCAAGACTTACATTTTGGCGTCTGGAGCGCTCCATACACCAGTTATTCTTCAGAAGTCAGGATTCCGTAATAAAAACATTGGAAAAAATCTTAAGTTGCACCCAATCACAGCCATTTTTGGAGTGTGGGATAAGAAAACAGACCCACACAGGAATTCCATCATGACATGTGTTTGTACTGAGGCTGAAGATTTAGATGGCGAAGCCCATGGTGCAAAGATTGAGACTCTTTTGCACACTCCTATGCTTGAGTCTGCATTTTTGCCTTGGGAATCGTCCGACCAATTACGGAAAGATCTTTTGAAATATCAAGGAAGCAGTGCATTCATTATCTTGACCCGTGACACCTCGTCAGGTACTGTGACTTATGACCCAGCTAAGCCCTCTGTTCTCGATGTGGACTATACTGTTAACAAGACCGACAGAAAATCGATGGCACACGCTATGTTAATCACTGCAGATATCATCTATATTGAGGGTGCTAAGGAAATCATTCATCCATACTTCAAGGTGCGCCGTTTCATTAGTACCAAACCCAAGCACGAGAGGGATATCAACGATGCAGACTACCAAGCCTGGAGAAAGCATTGTGCTCTGATCTCGTTGTCTTCTTATGGCTTGTGCTACGGATCCGCTCACCAAATGTCTACCTGTCGGATGAGTGGCAAAGGGCCCAAAGATGGTGCGTGTGACCTCAAAGGAAAGCTTTTTGAGTCTGACAATGTGTATGTCGCAGACGCCAGTGTGATGCCTACTGCTTCAGGAGCCAATCCTATGGTGTCGACTATGGCACTTGCCCGACACATTGCTTTAGGAATTGCTAAAGACTTAGAACCATCTGCACGCTTGTGATTGTTGATACTGTATGAGACATTTTATAATGAAAAAGAAAGTAAACTGTATGTTTTATAATGGTACTGTAATGTGAATTTTAAAGGTCATAAACCACCGCGTCACATGACAAATAGTAGTGAAGCTTCTTAACGTCCGTTTCGTTGGCATCAATATGACCTGCGAATCCAATGGGACCCTTATCACATTCACCGCAAACTAAAAGACGCTCAACTTTAGCAAGAGAACCTACCTCACCCTCTGCTTCCAATTCTGGAGCACTTTTCGAGACACCAATATTGTCAAAGTCCCATACATCATCAATGCAGTAGAATTCCTTACCTGAAGACGCCATCTTCGGTGTCTTTTCTAAGGCCACTTTAGTAGAGGCCAATTTGGGTGTGTAAAGGATGATCCGGGTATTGCAGGAATCAAAAGGACATCTTATGATAGCCCGGACACAGTCACTTGGAACGTCATTGAACTGTGTACGAGACATTGGGCAAACACGTAAAGAGTAAATGCGCCGTTCCTATTTTATTGTATTTTGTATTTTGTATAGACTTTTCTCACTACGTATATCTGCACGTTGCGCCCATGCACACCTACTTCAAAGCTTCTGGTCTCCAGATTCTACAATACCCATGGCGATTTCGCTTAAAGGCACATAGAGCCCTGCCACACTTTTAGCAATAGCAGAACTGGCTGTGCCTTTAGAAACCCTCATGGCAATGCCTTGTGAAATGACACATAATCTGAGTAGCCCGAACACAACCCCGCATTCCCATGTATCAGTGGGATTGTTTCTTGGTTGGGACTTGTTCCATGGATGCCCCAATTTCTTTTGGTAAAGAGATAAGACATTACGGACAACCTCACTTGATTCAGGATCGTCCAGGCCGATTGTTGTTTCCTGTGGATGCGAGAACATTCTGTTCAAAGCATTTGGAAAAGAATACGGCTGAAGGCAGTTTGCAAGGTCGAACAATGGATGACCAAACGTACACAATTCCCAATCCAAAACGGCAATTACTCTTGGCTCTGTAGGATGGAACAAGAAATTGTCAATCTTACAGTCCCCGTGAATTAATGTCAAGGTGTCCGGGTCAGCTGGTGCATGGTCCAATGTCCAGTCACATAATCTTTTAAAGTTTGGAATCTCATCCACAGATTCTGATTGAAGAGCAGAAACACGGGAGAGCGTTTTGATCTGACGCTGGAAATACGATGGTCCCCCTTTATTCCTTTCGATGGTATCTTTCTGAAACTGTGGGAAATGTTCTGCTGGAAGATACTCAACCAATATGTTGACATCCAAGTTATGGATAGAGCTGATTGTTGTCATAATAGAGTCCCAAATTTCCCGCTGTTGATCTTGAGGAACACCTGGCATATCTGGAGTCTTAATGGCACGGCCATCCACATACTCCATTACGTAAAACACAGCATCAATAACCGACTCATCTTCACAGAGTAAATGTACTTGAGGGACCGGAACTTTAAGATTTGTTGGAGCTTTCTCATTGCACTTCGAAATCCCGTTAAGAATGTAGAATTCTCTTTCAATGGCATGTGCGGACTTCAGGACCAATTTGGCATTAGGGCTTGGTTTTCTTCTAAGCACAGCCTGTTTGTTTTCTGAATCTGTAATCAAATACGTAGGATTTGATTGCCCAAACAGGAACTGTTTGACATCCAATGGAGCAACAAATGTTGGTACCTTTGACCCCACAATTACGTTAGCAGGAATATTGCTAAGGAATTTTGTAAGAGACTCAACGTCCAAAGCGTTTCTTATTGGTGTGACCGACATTTTTTTTTTTTTTTTTTTTTTTTTTGGAAAATGTTGTCTTCTTTATGACCTGATTTATCTACATCAAAGGAACTTCTTATACTGTGAGGTGAAATCATGTGTATAGCACCCCGCAATTCGATCTTCCTCGGTGATGATTTTAGCGCGTTCCGCTCCCTAAGTACGGAGAATACTCTTAATAAGCATCACCAAAGAAAAGGTCCAAAGAATCGCAAAAGACCGTAAATAAAATTAAATTAATATATATATCAAATGGAATATTGTTATGCAATATTCCTATGCCAGTAGGTTATTTCACGTTAAGAGAGTAGTAATTGTATATGCCTCTTTGGCTGAATTCCACTGGCCAAACCAGCTCAGGAAATTCACCCTGTATGTATTTTTTCTTTTTTGCATTCTTGAGATTGAAGTAACCAATTGAACAATTGATCTTACGGGATGCGTACTTGAGGAACTGCGGCTTGGAAATTTTAGCTTCAATCTTTGCACCTGTTTCCAAGTCATAGTACACCAAATGCGATGTAGTGGATGTGGCACCGCTGTTTCCTGAAACAGCGTTGTCATATGAAGGATCGGATGCGTCGATTTTGTAGATCCAACAACGGCGTCCTTCGTTATCATAAAACTTCCAAATTTGGGGAAGATGCTCTTGAGAGTTAATGGAGAAGTTTGTCTGCACCACATCAATACGAACATAGTCGCCACCAGTAAGGTCATAGAGAACTTTGTAATCAAACTCAAGAGCCTCGAGGTTAGAATCGAAACAATTTTTCATGAAATTAGTGATGCTTCCCCGATTTAAGGCTTTACAGTTGGTCAAATCAAGAAATTTGATGGAGGAGTTGTCTTTCATGAACAGTGTCAAATCTTCCATATCAACATTAGAATGTGGAATTGAAAGACTCTCCAAGTTAGGAAATTTGGTTTTAATTAAGCGCAAAATACCCTTATCAACAGGCATTCCTCCCAAATTAAGATACCGTAAATCTGGGGCATTCATAGATTTGATCGTGAACAAGAGATATTGATCGCTCAATGGAGAAACCACATTAGAATCAATCTGAAGGTTTAGCCACTGTAAAGAGCCTTGGGACACCGCTGGGTGGCGAGTCAAAAACTGGATCAAGTCTTTGGTAGTCAATTTAGAACAACGTGCCAAGGACAAGTGTGTCAACTTGCACGAGCTTGGAAGATGAGAATGAAGTAAAGTCGACGTAATTGAGGTATGTGTAAGGTCGAGACGCCTGATGTGGGTTAAATGTGGGAGTACATTTTCAAAAACAGCCAATGGCAAATTCGAACAATCATGGAATGAAATCTTGAACAAATGCTTTAGAGTCAGCTTAGAATGCAATGACGAAGATGAATCTTGCATTTCTACATCCTCTGAAACATCGTCATCAAAGACCAATTCACTGAATGCGTTGGCAAACAGTTTCAGAGAAGCACCACAAAAATCGAGGGCCTGAATCTTGGGCATTTGGTTGAACAATATCAGGAGCACATTAACATCCATGTCATCTTGGATGTTTTCTGAGGCTAAGAATTCGATCAAATTTGGGCACAATGATAATGCAGCCAGGATTGTTTCTGAAGTGACCATCTGGATCTCCTGGTTCATTCTTCCGGTTCTGCCTAAGCCAATGGAGGTGAAGGTTTGGAAATCCATGAACTCCACATACTGGCCTATATCGGGTTGCTTGACAAGATTACTTAAAAAACGATCAAAAGAATGCGGTCTGTTGAAGATGGCGTATTTGTAAAGGAAACGGAGAGCCAATTGATTGAACGTTTTCAGTAGAATAGGGATAGTTTTCAGGAACTTTTCCAAGTTAGCAGGGATTGACGAAGTGGAATCATCGTAGTACACCGTCTCAATGATTTGATATAGAATTTCTATTGGAAGGGCCAAAAGGGGAGAGAATTCATCTGGCTTAGGGGCATTTACTTGTGGATCCACCAACATAAAGTTCTCAGTGACGGAGGACGCAGAAAGTTGTGTGTTTTGCGAAAACAGAGTCTCATTGGACATTACAGGCAGAAGGAAAAATCCGCCTCGGTCTTCATTCTGCTTTTGTGGAAGTGGCTGGTGGTCATAATCATCAGTATACTCTTTGTTAAGTACGGTGGAGATATTAGGTAAGTTGCGATTAAAATATGGCGCTGCAGCAGCACGTGAACTTTTGGGAGCTGAGGTTTGTGGCGTTAAGGGCCCACCATGCTGTTTCAGTGTATTCTGACCCATATGCTCTAACGGAAAACAGGACGTAGCTGGATCTGGCGCAGAGAAAGGGTGTACTATCGCCTGAGACAACATCTTGCAGTGTACAGGAAGATAATGTGGGGAGATGGAGGACAGTACAGTGGAAAGTAGAAATTGATTTGATGACGTAAGTATGATATTAGAAAAAAAAAATAAGGAGAAAGAAATAAAGAAAGGACTGATATCACAGATTTATTGATTACAATCAGAAACCAACGTTGCACCTTGCCAGTACGATAATTGGCTCCGGTGAGCGGGCCATCAAATGCCGCTCATGGCCCCGACTCGGAACACGCAAGACCTGCAGGTACAATGAGGGTCTGGTCACTCTACAACGGAGCCAGACCCGTTAGAAAGTATGGCTTAAAAATTCCATGACAGTAATAAAGTAAAAACTACACTGGATCATAATCTGACTTTTCTCGTACCGAAATAGTCGCCTCAAGAACAGCAAACACTTGATGCCCCGATTACTCTTCCTCAGTGAATTATGCAGGAAAACAGTTCCCAGATGACCAAAAGTCCCCGAATGCGGTGGCAGGATTATACGGTGTGCATTCAGTGTGGTCAATTGAATTGTTTTATTTGTGGAGAAGCACGTCAAACTCTCTTAAAGTACAAAGATTTAACCTGATTTCGCTCTCAACTTCTATTTTAGATTTTGGTCCCTATTGTTCTTTTCTATGGAGTTGATATTCTGCCAGAAGGAAATTATTTATTGTTTATTAATTTGAGTTGCACTACAGTGACTCATTATATACATCCCTTTCTTAAGATTCATCTGATATTGCTCTGGTAGATTTGCGAGAGATTTTACCTTCTGAAACCGAGGTTTTTTTCTTTTTTCAGAACAAGAATTTTTGGGGCTTACTTCTCGTATTGCCTATACTGAACGGTCTATTTATACATCAATTGCAGCCATGTCCGCTTATGGATCTGATTCCGATTCTGTCAGCGAGTTTGAGCGTCTTGAGTCCACGTTACCAGTACCTCTCCGCCGGAGTGCCTCGTCGCTTCTCGAAAAGCTCATTACTCCGAGCCAACAGCACTTGCCTTCGGGATTCTTAGACTCGCCGCTGTCTCGTACACCAAGCACCGCTCCTCTGAATTCGTTAGGTGCGAAGGAACAACACCATGCTCGCCTACTTCAAAGACTTCTGCACTCGGAGAATGGGCGAGAGAGCTCGCCAATTCCTGTTCCTCGGCCGAAATTCAACGAAGAGATTATGAAGCCTGCTATGAACACAAAGCAGTCATCTACCGGTGTGTTATGGGTTACCGAACGTGCAACTGAATATGGTTTTCTGGGTATGGGAGACGAAGAATGGGCCAATTTGGGTCAAGGTGCACCTGAGCATGGCGACACCGTTCCTGGGTCTTTCAAAAGACCAACTTCTCTTGCCATTACAGACGTTGGCAAAGAATATGCACCTACAGCTGGTATAAGAGAATTGCGTGAAGCTGTGGCCAACTATTACAACGAGACATATAGGGAAAATTGCCCTTCGAAGTACACGTATAAGAATGTGTGTATTGTACCAGGAGGCCGTGCTGGTTTGACCCGTATTGCTTCCATTATTAGCGATTGCTACTTGTCGTTTTTCTTGCCTGATTATACTGCTTACGCAGAAATGCTCTCACTTTTCAAGAATTTCTCACCCATCCCCGTACCATTGGAGGAATCAGACAATTATGAAATGCACTTAAATGTGATTGAATTGGAGTTAAAGCGTGGTGTTTCTGCCTTGTTAACCTCAAATCCCAGAAATCCGACTGGTCGTTGTATGACTCGGGACCAATTGAAGAGACTCCATAAAATGTGCAGAGAGAAATGCCTTTTAATCATGGATGAATTCTACTCCCATTATTATTATGATGACGATTGTTCCGGTTCCTCCATTTCGTCCAGTGAGTTTATCAAGGATGTTAACAAAGACCCTGTCCTCATTTTGAATGGATTAACAAAAGCCTTTCGTTTACCCGGATGGCGTATTTGTTGGATTTTAGGACCAGAAGATTACATCAATGCGTTGAGTTCAGCTGGATCTTTCTTGGACGGCGGATCCAACGCTCCATTCCAGTACATGGCAGTCGATTTCTTGGAGCCTTTGAAAGTAAGAAGAGAAATGAAGGCACTTCAATTGCATTTTAAAATGAAGCGCGATTACATTATTACTCGATTTACTGCCATGGGTTTTTCGTTCAACGAAAAAAACACACCCAACTCGACATTCTACCTCTGGCTCAACCTTTCGCACCTTCCAGGAAAGTTAAGTAACTGTCTTGGATTTTTCCATGAATGTCTTCATGAAAAAGTCATCGTTGTACCAGGATTTTTCTTTTTGATCAATCCTCAGAACTTGAGTAGGTTGGAGGACGTCATCTGGTACAATTTCGTAAGAATTAGTTACGGCCCTGAGTTGCCTCAGTTGGTGCGTGGAATGGACGGAATTGAGCGCATTTTACGCCGTTTTCAGTGCTTACCTGCAGGTTATGACACAGGCGCATAAATTGAAGGGTCTTCAATAGGAACAAACAAAATTCCAGATGTGAAATGAAAACTCGATTTCTGTAGGTCTTTGATTTCTGTAAGCGGGGAAAATCCATTGCTTTAGAAGTAAGACAACAAATTCAACGTCCAGAGAGTTGTTACAACTGGCATACCACATGTCAACAGCAAGCTTCGTGCATGTCTAAATCGGGATCAAATGAATCTTGCAGTTGGAGATCACGTGGACCTTACTCCACTATTCGCAGCTTGCTTCCTATCTCGCTTGTAAATTCCACACCATTCTACGCCTAACAAACAGAGCACCATGCTGAACCAAACCGGTTTTGTCACTTCCTCAGACAGCCAAGTGTTGTTGAACACAATGACGCTGCCCTCGTCGGATATGACCCAGTCGACGATCCTCGGATTGGGGATTTATTCTTGGTGGATAGCGCTACTAATATTCAACTCACTAGTGTTACAATTCCCCTCCAAAATATTGCTGCTTCTTCAAACAAATATACTGGTGACACTATCACTCCAGCTGATGCTCTTATATCTTACGATCACTGCGTCGCTCAGTTATTACATAGTGCGCCACAAGTATCTTACACGGTACTCAAAGTATTCGCCAGCCGAGCCAGAAAAATCTCCTAATCTTGGAGTCGATTATGTGAATGGCGCAAAAAAGAAGAGGGGAACAGACAGATCTAAGAACTATCTCGACGAGTTCCTCAGCGCTATAAAGGTATTCGGATATTTGGAGAGACCTGTGTTCCATGAGCTTACAAAGAGCATGACTACACAAAAATTGGCGGCGGATGAACTATTATATCTAGATGAAAAACTTGGGTTTTCCATTGTGGTTGAAGGAACAGTCCAAGTCTTTTCCAGAGTTAAGAACGGTAGCAAGTTTACATTCGAGTACGACTCCTCAGAGGGTGAAGAACTGGAAGAAGTATTGACCGTGGGAGAGAATCGTTATCAGCTCCTCAACGAGGTTAAAAGTGGCTCTCCTTTATCTTCTCTATTAGGAACTCTTGACCTCTTTCGCTCTGACCATCTGTTCTTGTCTTCCCCTATGCAGAAGCCACAATACGAGCTTCTGAATGTCATGTCTCCTTTCAGGAATGCTCCAAATCCATTCGATATATCTCAATCATCTCTGACAGTAATTGACCCCTTAGAATTAAATTTACAAGATGTGAAAGCTAGAGATCCCTCTATTTTTCAAAATTTTTATTTATCAAAGTCCCCTTCTTTAGGTGCTGTTGATACCCCCATCTCGGAACTGAAAATCGGAACTCCCACCGATGATGAAGCTTCTCACTACACAGATAGTCATAGAAGCGCAGTTGTACCAGAAATAATCGTCAAGCCGAAAGGTGTACCAAATGATGTCAATAGATCAACAGCAACAATTGCTATTATTCCAAAACTGTCATTTCAGAGAGTTCAGGCGAAGCACCCAAAGGCAACTTCTCATATCGTCACGATGGTACTTACACGTTTGTACAAAGTCACAGTTAATGCGGTGCATAATTATCTTGGTCTTACTAAAGAGATATACGACAGCGAAATTGCTCTCAATTCAACTTCTGAGGACTTCAAGTTACCAAAGCATCTCTACAACTCAGTTATGGAAAGTTTCGAAACGAAAATTAAGGAAGAAACACCTTCATCATCATCTGTTGATATCTTCACAAAAACGAAGGCAAAGACTAGAAACTTGAATAGAGAAAACTCTTCCAGGTATGTTGTATTGGCATCTCGCTCAAAGTCATCTCATCCTGGTGACTTGCTTTCTTCAGTTCCATTATCAAGGAGACCAGATTTCACGAGCACTCAAAATCTGTACTATACTGATGATGAGTTGCTGGGAAAGAATAAACGCCATCAATCACTGATGGCCCATAAATCGCAGGGACATAGACAAAGGCTAGATGTCAATTCCTCTCCGCGAATGGGACAGGAGAGAATCAAGGATAGAGAGTTCTCTGGCGAAAGAGAAGAGACCGAGGAAACTTCACTCCGAGTTGCCATAGTTGAAATCATCTTCAAGCTATTAGGTATTGAAGAGGGCCCATTGACATCCAACCTCGCTGCATTACTGAGTGGCAGATTAGCATCTGAGTCATCTTTTCTAGGATTATCAACATTAATGAATGATGATACTACACCTATCAGCGGTGAACGATATGTTTCAATATATGAACATGGAGATCCAAAATGGACCAAGTCCACAACTAACACACTGAAAAGACCAATGTCTATTTCATCAAGGAAGTTTTATAATACGATTCATCAATCCTTAGCAGCAGATTCAGGGAATTTCTTCCACTCTACAGATGGGATTGAATCAAAAACTACAACACAAACAGGTGGTACTACATATGCTGATATCAAGGATGCATTTAGCAAGTATATTGAGGTTAAATACTATGCTCCTGGGGCGACCTTGGTGTCACAAGATTCATCTGATACAGGATTGTATTATGTGATTGATGGTAACTTAGAAATTATCCTTGAATCGCATAAGAGTCCAGAGTCTGAAAATGTTGGTCCTAGAAAGGTGTACACTATTGGTCCTGGTGGTTTAACCGGATACTTGTGCTCAATTGTTGGCTACAAATCGTTGGTTACAATTAGAAACACAAAGTTCAAAGGCGCCATTGTTGCTCGTATATCAAAGAGTGACTTTCTGAAGCTTATGGACAAGTATTACTTTTTACAACTCCCTGTTGCTGCTAAATTGAAGCAATTGTTGCCTCCTCTTATTCGTACCATTGACTTTGCTTTAGAGTGGTGCCACATTCCTGCTGGTGGCATATTGTGCAATCAAGGGGATCTCGCAAATGGTTTCCATATTGTGTTGAGTGGCAGGTTTAGGGTCATTCGTCATAAGAATCTTAAGGATGGCTCTACTGCTTTTCATGATAATCTTATTGATAATAGTAACGTCCATTCTCATAAAAAGAATTCGGATTATGAAATTTTGGGAGAATATGGACATGGTCAGTCTATCGGAGAAGTGGAGGTCCTCACAGCTTCAAGACGCACTAACTCTTTAATTGCAGTTCGAGACTCTGAGACAGCAAGAATTCCAAGAGCTCTTTTCAAAATGCTTTCCATGCAAAACCCTGCAATTGTGGTGAAAGTTTCTAGAGTTGTAGCACAGAGAGCAATGGAAGTGAGCAAGCAAGAGAAGTATGCTAATGCTGTTGCAACTGTGACATCCTCCAAGATGTCGGAAATTAACAGCGATTACAAAACCATAACCATTTTGCCGACGGTTAGTGGGCTTCCAGTTCGTGATTTTGCTGATCGCCTTGTTCATGCTTTCAAGGCGATTGGACGACGCGTAATAGCCTTAGATCAAGCATCCACTCTTACCCACCTAGGCAGGAATGCCTTTGATGACAGACTTGCACGTTTGAAGCTCTCTGGATATTTCGCATATCTTGAAGAAAAGTATGATACTGTCGTTTACGTTTGTGATACACCTGTGAAATCCAATTGGACGTCAGTTTGTATTTCCCAAGGGGATTGTATTTTACAGTTGGCAGATGCCGAAGATGAAGAATGTGCCATGACAATGGGCGACTACGAACAATTGCTTCTTAAGCTGAAAACAACAGCAAGAACGGATTTATGTTTGATTCACCCAGAAAAGTATGTTATACCTGGTTCTACCAGTATATGGCTCAAAAACAGGATTTGGATTCAGGGGCATCATCACATCCAAATGGAGATACGCAAAGATGGCGTCAAAACAACCAAGAAAAGAACAAACCTTTTCACAGATTTGGCTACAAAATTGAGTAATAAGGCTAATCCAAATATCAAAATGAAGATTGAATCAGTGAAGTCCCGCGCAATAGCATCGCTTCTTAACGTTAGTGCTGTTAATAGCTTTTCGAAAGAAACACCACTTCCCCATAAAAGTGATTTCTTGAGATTGGCCAGGATTCTTTCTAACGAGGCTGTTGGTCTTGTACTAGGTGGTGGAGGGTCAAGGGGTATTTCCCATGTTGGAGTGGTTACAGCATTGGAGAAGCACGGGATTCCTGTTGACATGATTGGTGGTACTTCCATAGGTTCCTTTGTGGGTGGTCTTTATGCGAAGGAATATAACAGTGTATCAATTTATGGAATGTCAAAGAAATTCTCACGCAGAGTGGGCTCACTTTGGAGATCGCTTTTTGACTTGACCTATCCAGTTACTTCATATATTACGGGCTATGAGTTCAATCGTGGTATTTGGAAAGTATTTGGGTATTCCCAAATTGAAGACTTCTGGATTAAGTACTTCTGCAATTCAACTAATATTACCCACTCCACGATGGATATCCATGAAACAGGATACGCTTGGAGGTTTATCAGGGCGTCAATGTCCTTGGCTGGATTACTCCCTCCAATAACTTTTAATGGATCAATGTTGTTGGATGGAGGTTATTTAGACAATCTTCCGGTATTGGAGATGAAGAATCGTGGAGCGAAATACATTATTGCAGTCGATGTTGGGTCAGCAGAGGACACTACGCCTATGGACTATGGTGATTCCTTATCCGGATTTTGGGTTCTATTCAACCGAATCAACCCATTTTCAAAGCATCCGAATGTTCCTAATATGATGGACATTCAACTTAGATTGGCATATGTGGCAAGTGTTAATGCATTAGAAATCGCGAAAAGAACTCCTGGAGTCATATATCTTCGTCCACCAATCGACAACTATGCAACTTTAGACTTTTTAAAGTTTGATGAGATCTACAACGTGGGTTTGGTTTATGCGGATAATATTCTCAGTGAGTGGGAATCACAAGGCAAGTTACCTCGAATTCCAGGCATGAAGTCAAAGTCGTCTGATGATACAAATAAACCACGGGTTTACAGACGCAGTTCTATTTAGATTACTTTTTAATTGTATCATGACCTTTAATATACACGATAGTAGGATAACAGGTATGCAAAATGTGTATATTTCTACTCGTCTACTGAATTATTGCGTGCTAAATCTTCTGTGGACGACAAAGTTTTGTAAAACTGTTCCACAGTTCCGTGTGTCCGTACTTTGTGCTTCCCAAAATTAACTACCTGAATTCCCTCCCTGGCAACTGCTCTTGACAATGCGACATAAGCTTGACCGAATTCAAAAATTCTGGACATGTCCACTTTCACTTTCTGGATGGTTTGACCTTGTGATTTGTGAATAGACAAGGCCCATGCAAGCATTAATGGCAATTGAACACGAGATGCTAGAACTTCATGAGTGTGGTTGTCCTTAATATCCCAAAGTTCAGGTTCTATTAAAACATCCCTCGTAGTGACACCATCAGGATTCAAAAATCTCACCAAAGGATATTTCTCTGCCTTCGAAGATTGTTGAATTCTTTGGATAAATTCGAGCTTCCTCCTACGGTTTTCCAATATTGCCTGCTCCGTTGTGAGCTGCTCTTCAGTAGTCTGTTCTTCTTTGATGACTTTCTCGTCATCTTTGTGTTCATAGAAGAAATTAAAAACACTGTCTAGTAAAGGTTGTGATGAAGATTCTACTTCTTGAGATATCTTTGATTTCGTTTCTTCATTCAATGCTTTTCCTTCCTCCGCTTCTTTCTGTGATATAGCAAATTCAATCTTCTTTCTTCTTAATTCTCGCTGAAACTCGTCATAGCTCAAATCCGGGTTTTGTTTGTTGATCTCCGAACACATGTACGTATCACGATCCAAAAACGCAACAACTTTGCCCAATGTACCATTAACCAAAGTATCATCAAAATTCTTCAAGCACATAACTTGAGCATTAATCTTTAAGAATAGTTTCTGAGGTGCAAGAAAATTCATGAGAATACCTGCTCTAATATGCGGTGGAAGAGTACCTGAATCCTTTGCTTCAAATAACCGTGCTTTACCTGGAAGTCTAGCTAATTTCAAATTATTAGCATTGTCAACCTCGAATCGTGTAGCATAAAGCTCCGTCGGAACAATGCCAGCAGGGCAGTCGAGAGGACGTGCTAGACGTGCAAATTCTGCTTCTGCTTCGGGAGTTACAATTCCATGTCTCATGTTATTCAAAATATCAATAAAAGTTTGATCACCCTTCTGACGAAAGACTTCCTTTAAGATGATTTTTGATTTGATTGCATCGTTCCATGCCTTGCTTTCAAACGCAAATGATGCATTGTCCTTCAATTCACTGCCATCCACTTGAAATTCAACTTTACTCACTGGTGGTAACTGGTAAAAATCACCACAGACGACAATCTGTAAACCACCAAAAGGAAGGTGTCTCTTTCTCCGAATATGTCTCGCAACGTAATCAAGCTTATCAAACAACCGTCCATCAATCATCGATATCTCATCAATCACTAAGACTTTAGTATAATTCCATCTTGCTGTTGCCTTTCTATTCGAACGCACTGTCTTAAGCACATCCCTCTCATCTCCTTTCCCTAATCCAATTCCTGCAAAGCTATGAACCGTAATGCCACCGATGTTGCAGGCCGCTAATCCTGTAGAAGCCGTCACTGCTACCGCATTTTTCTCGTATTTGGCTTTGAGCTCCTTGATAATTGCACGTAGAAGAACAGACTTACCTGTTCCTGCAGAGCCTGTAAAAAATATGGATTTTCCTTGTTTTGCTAACTGGAGCACGTACTCTTGTTCAGCAGACAATATAATTGGTCTAACAACTTTTTTCGCCTGTGAGCTCAGCTCAAGTATATCGCCGGACATTACACCAGAAATTTGTTGTTGGGTAGCAAGCTGGATGGTAGGATTTGGTAGCGTCTGTAACTTTATTCGCTTTTCTTCCTTAACATTATTTGCTAGCAGTGTGGTATTTGTATCTGAGCGTGTTTCTATAGTTTGAGACATGGCCAGAACCGAGAAATGACGCACTGGAGACGACAGCAATATCTTAGGGCGCTTAAAGGTTCTATCAGGCAGAAATGGGGGAGATACGTGCCCTTGAGATGCTTCAGAGGAATCTTTCTGTTGGGTTGATTTGTCGTGCCGTAGTGATTCCATTTCTTTCCTCACAACTATCGGGTTCAGTCCCAGTTCTTCATGCAAATTATTAGCTTTTGCCGACAGTGTCTCAACCTTCACTGTCTTTCCATCCATGCAAACATTAGTTTTGTGTGGCTCTCGAGTAATACCTTCTAGCCCGATCAAATCATCAGGATCAAATGGGTCCTCGCTTTTAATTTCTGTGAAATGTGATGACGAATCAGCATCTTCAAAATTCTGGCTATCATTAAACGACGAAAGATCCACCATATGAAGCATTTCTAGCGTTTCCGTAGAGGGGACAAGATGGCTCAACACGTCTCCTCCATGTGGAAGATTTGCGGCAGACATTGACCTTAGTGGAAAAGGATATGTAGGGGCTTTGAATCGCAAAATTGCTTTGTTTAGTATACTTGAGGATCTAAACATAAAATCAATATGGCTGCGCTTGAACAATCATGAAGCTTGTACTTCAGTTATTGTACGCGAGCGCGTTTAACAAGGGCATATCTCTTCGCATTATGTTCCGGTCACGTGGACAGTTATCATTCCTCCAGTTGGTTCTAAAAGTACCGTTAAAATTGGGAAAGTAAAGTAAAGTTAGATGTGATTAAAAGGGGGTGGGAGAGCCCAATTAGAGCTTGAGAATTATTTGGAAAACACAATTTCTTTCTTTGTTGTAGCGACAGATGATACGTTACAGTGACGCATTATTGGGCAAAACAAGTTCCTACTTTGAGAATCATTTCTCTGATTCATTTTTCAGCTTTTTTATAATTTGGTCAGTGATTTCACGGTCAATTATTTCAAATGTACATGTTTTGGGAATACGTTTCCTTGTTTTTTTTTTTTTTTTTCTGCTAATTTAATGATATGTTTGCAATCATCTGATTGTAAGCCATGTCCACCGCAACATACTTCCATACAGTCCTAACCTAACTTACTTCTTCCTTACACTATGTCTCTGGCAATTGAAGAAGCGGACTCTAATTTATTTGTGAGCCTATGTATGGCAGTATCTAGGTATCCAGACCAACTCACTGATGTTTTCAGCAAACTAATTCCAATTACTGCCACCAACCAGCTCCCATTGACCTCGATCACAAATCTACTCCGGATACTACTTGTCTACACCAGTCCCATCTCCACATCACCTGAAAGTATCGCTACCCTAGTAAAGGAGTTGATCACAAATTCGAAGAACTCGACTGATATGGAGCATTCTGAACTTGTTGAAGATGTTGAGGATTTGCTGATTTGGATGGCCAACGAGTTTAGAACAGATAGCCAGATTCCTACTGGAGCATTGGTGAAGATGGCAAGAGACATTGAAGTCGATCTTGCTTCCAGATCAAAACAACTTGGATTCTTATCCAGCTTTTACACTGCAGACATCCAGGAATTGCTCTTTGCTTTTGTTAAGGCAAAGACTCTACAACTAGCAAGTTACAACCCTGACTTGAAGTCTTATGGTAATTTATTCAGCTTAGTTGAAGGCTATCCTCCATTTGAACAATGGTATCACGGAGTGATACTTCCCTTCAGCTACTATTGGACAAATTATGCATCGTTATCAGATGAAGATGGATCTGTGAAAGAATACTTGAGCATCTCTTCTTACAAAGAGCAATTCAATGTTTTGATCGAGCCGTTGAATTTAGATGATGCTGCTACATTTGGTTCTAAATTGGAGATTCTGAAATATTTTCCGAATGTGATATTCCCTCATTTGGCTTATAGCGGATACAATATGGAACTATTATTAACATGGATAACTACCCGCGTTGAAAGAACTCCTAAGTCAAATATTCTAGTTTTGTGGTCTGATATATTACGAAGCTTGTTCTCCTTTTCGGACTACAACTTTGATCCTATTCCAAGAGGCGCATGCGATGAATTGATAAGGGGCTTCATCTTGTCATGCCTTTATTATGGTGTCTATGATTGTTCCCGTTGGTCTTCCATGGAGACTGCAACATTTCTCGAACAGTTGGTACAAGCAACTGATTTTCTTGTTGCCGTTTTGAAAATAAAAGAGTCTCCACGGTCGAATATGATACAGTTTGATAAAGAGTCACCCAAGGAATTCGATCAGTTGTCAGACTTTCTTGATTCTCAACAAAATCCTTTCAAGTTTGTGTTTGACGTTCCTGTATCAGAATCATTAGTGTCCTTGCAGCATTTAGCACGAACTTGTGCTTCACTCTTTCCTATTAGTGGTTTGACAATGGATCGATTTATAAAGTTAAGATTCTCTCCCATCGCAAGTTTCGAAAGCATGCTGCTTGAAATCACCAAAATCTGGTCTCATGTGAATCGTGACAACTACCAACACTTACTTCGGTCAACAAAAATGTTCATTGATACATTTGGAGTTGATAACCAGGTAATAGCACGAGAGATTGACCAGCATATCATTGAACGTTTGATATGTGATAACTTTTACGATTTGGCTGTTGACTATTATAAGAGTAAGGATTCACAATCAAGAATAAGTGCCGATACTTTGTATGAAATTGCTTCCGCAAATTTCTGGGGCTTAGTCAATACTGCAACCAGTCTTGATGATAGAATTGGAAAAATGAACTCTGCTACGGAACTCGTTCAGATTTTGCAGATTACAACAGAAGATGCATGCCTTGACCAGGTAAAAAAACACCAGATTATTCGCATCAAACACATGCTCAAAGCTTTTGAGAATCTTAAGAATTTTAAGTTGGTTCTCGTGAGAAACCAACCAGTTACTCCTCGGCAAGTTCTTGATAAATTGAATCAGGCAGGCACAGATGAGAATTTGGCTCCTATAAGATTGATATCGGCGGTCCTTGAACAAAACCCTAAATCCTACCTCGCATATGAAAAGCTTTACAAAATAGTAATGGACCTCTCGATCTATTTGGAGCTCGATGACTCACAAGACTATTTGCCTAAGGTCTTATCCGCATGTATTGAATCCTCTCTTGTTGATGATAATTTCAACTTTGCCTACAAACAATCCAAAAGCCTCTTGGAGTACTACTCGCAGTCAGATAAATCAGACCAACTCAACACAGTATGGCTCACGTTCTATCAGGTTGGCAAATATATCCTGACTGATTGGTTCGGCGATTACGATGAGACAATCAGTAAGCACAAGATGGACACGTTACTAAAACAAAGAGAAATCTTGTCTTTGGCTCTTAAACTTACTGAGCCTTCCATAAACATGGTTAATAACAGCCGATTAATTATCGCGCAATTGAGGCATGTGAATGCACAGATCGATCGTTGGTATCAAGAGGACTACTCTCAGCGCGAAGATACCACTCAGCGTGCAGTTAAGTCTACACTGTCCCAAGTGCAAAATCTACTTGGGATTGTACATGATGCTAACGCTAGTAAAACCCAGGCCAGTGAAAAACTCTCCAAATTATTTGTTTCCGGTCTTGGATGGGCAATTGGTGCTAATCCTGATAAACTAGGATGATCGTTCTGGTGTACGGGTGTACGAGTAAATAATGTATATCATGGTATAGGTTTTCAAATGAAGCTGGTATTTGAGCTAATTCACAGAAAGATCTAGAAACTTTGTATGTCTTTGGTAACCAATAGGCAGCACGACCTTATTGATAGGGTTATTACCACATTTATCAAAACGAATGACACTATTGCCAAACAGTACTTGAAGCTCCGACAGTCTATTTTGGAGCTTACCAATGATGTCAGAAATGAGGTTGAAACAGCAGGCAAAGTAAGCCCCGAAACTAGATTAAGGCTACAGGAATTAAGCTTTGAACGGGATAAAGTCTTAGAGCTTTACAAACAGCATCTTTCAAGAATCGAAGAAAGATTGGAATATGTGGAGAATGTACAACCACAATATTTAAAGAACCTCGAAGCTCAATACGATGCACTTGCCCAAACAAAGAAGAAAGTTGAAGAAGCAATAGAAGATATTCAACAAAATAAGAAACCTGTCATTGACAAGATGAGAGCATTGTCCGGTAGGTACGAGCTGGGCGTTACTGTTAAGAATCAAAAGAAACAAAAAGGGAAAGTACAAGTATTCACCAGCAATTCCAATGATTCAGATCCAAAAAGTACATTTCTCGATTATGCATCATCTGTTTTCAACAAGACAGAACTAATTAGTCTTTTTGACGACACAAACGCCAAACTTGGTAGCCTTAAAACTGTTGACGAAATCAATACAGCAAACGAGGTCACACCTGCCACTTCATCGTCGGCCATCAACATAATAGAATGCTTGGATGGTATTTTACAGGATAGCAAAGCGTTCTCTCGATTGGAAGACCAAAAATACGCATATGATATTTCCAAATCCACTTCGCTTGATGTGGGTGGACCAGATATGGTGCTAGATGACTACATCGATACGATCGGTAAGCTCACAACAGATATCCAGAACTTAGTGGCTGGTGGTGCTGCAGCCAAAGAAAGATGGCTTGAAAACGCACACAAGTTAGAAATGATTCTGGCTGTACTACAGGAGTTTGAAACAACAGACATGGACCTTGACAAGTAGACCGCAAAGTTGTATATTAATGAAATACAGCACATTTCCTTTCCTAATAATTGTCTGAAGTATTTGGGTCAGTATTGGTCCGCACATTGTTGATTTGGATCACGTTGATTCAGACTAAGACTCTTTCATTGTGTTCATTCTGATACTCGTACTTCTTACTAGTCCTCCTCTTATTCTTCAGTCGGACTGATCAAAATCACGGAATCACCTCTAACAAAAACCATCTCCGACTTTTTCACAACCACATCGTTCTCTTTTTCGCCATAAATTGTCTCTTCAGCGTCGCTCAATACCATATTGCAATGGGAGTCGTAGCCTTGCAATTTCCCCTTCATTTGTCGAGCACCTCTCAACTTGACAAGAACAAACTCATCTAGTTGATATCTGATAAGGTCAAGTGGCTCCTCTTGTTGAGCAGCAGTTTGTATGGCAGACATGTGTATAATTGTCAATTTGCTTAAACTATATTTCTAGGTACAACAAGTTCAATCTATGTTTATATGCAGTCATACTAACTGGCTTCTCTTAAATATTGGTTCCTTCTGATATTCTACTTTAGAATTAGAACAGAATTATAAGAGTTTATGAGTTCCAATAAAGAATTTAGCAAAGATCATAATGATTCAAATATCGCTAATAATTGTTAGATTTCTTCATCTAGCTTGATCAATGGCACTATTGCGCAACATCTCCTACAGATTTGTGTCGATTCATTAGACCCCAATAAACTATTTAACTAACATGGCCCTTAAATTTATAAGATTGCCCATGAAAGAAAACTATTCTTTTCTGTTTAAAATCCATGGTGTATTATCAACGAAAGAACTTGTAGTCTTGTGCACGTGACATATATCTCACAAATCCATAACCAAAAAATTTTCATAGACAGTTGTATACACAAATCCGAAACACCCAGAAAATGGCATTTACTTTGAGAGGAATTCTGAGAGGATTTCACCAGGCAACGAGGAGCCTCGAAAGAACCAAGCCTCTCAAATTTGGAGATCTCAAATCTATCAAGTTGAGAAAGCCTATTGTCCCAACTCACTTGAACTTTGATGTGTCTCCAGACCATCCTTTATGGGCATTTTTCCCAGAAGGAAGTCAATCTGGGACTTGTTTCAGGGCTCCAGATGAATTACCGACCGATTCCCGTGCGTGGACCATGGCTGAGTTGCGTAGAAAGTCGTTTGACGATTTGCACAAATTATGGTATTTGACGTTGAAGGAGAGAAATATTTTGGCCAGAGAAGTCAGATTAGCACAATCCATTGATTTCATGAACACTTCTAGATACGATGAAATTGACCTGAAGTTGAAGTTGACTCAGAAGAGAATCAAGCAAACGTTATTGGAAAGACAGGTAGCCTATGAAAGAGCTCAACTCCTCACCGAAGAACAAGCCGAGTACTTGCAAGATTTTGAGCAAAGATATATTTCAGCTGAAGATTCTGAGATTGCTGACTTGAATGACAAATTGGTTCGTTTGCAGTACGCCATGTTCGGAATTGAACCAAACCTTTCAGAATACGACTTAGACGAAGATATTAATGTCAAGTTTGTCGAGGGTGTCTCATACGTTGCTAAGTTGAAGGCACAAAGATTTGCTCGTCTCAATGAAGGTGAACTTGAGTTGCCATTGAATGGAATCATGGAGGAGTTACCATTCTTATTGCACAGTACAGAGGATGCTGTTGCGGAGGTTAAAGCCTTGCGTGAATCAAAACAAAGTGTGGTTCTTGACAAGATCGATATCTTCCCATTCTTGAGAAATGCTCTTGAAGCTGCCAAGGAGGAAGAACTTGCAAATGCGTCCGACCCTGTAACCCCAGAGCAATAAGCATGCTCTTTAATTCATCATTCATATCATGTACATATACAAAATTACGGATCTATTGTAATAGTCTCTTGAGTAGAATATCAATTATGGCTTCTAGCTGAATTACCCATATTGATTCATTGAAGTTATCTAGGCCAGTAGCCCAGTATATTGATCCTGTATATAAATGTGCCAATCAAACAAAGCGAGCACCAGATACATGGCGAAGATATCGGTGTGCTCTTCATATATTCAATCATGGGTAACAGGATCCAGGGTTTTTTTGCCGGGGTGGTTCTCACCGGCTTTTTAGCCACCACTTCCGTGGGCTATATGCGCTCTCTTCTGGCTGTCAACTCCAACATTCTTCGCGAGTGTGACAGTGTTATTAACAATCGGATTCTCAGTAATAAGGATGCTGAATTGGCTCCTGTGCCAATTAACAGACGTGTTCTGTTGGCGTACAGACCTTCCGTTTGGGAGACTAGCAAAGATATCTGGAATGAAGAAATCATTACTATGGTCAATTGGATTTACTCCATCAACTGGTACCAATGGGGACTTGATATTGATCGCAAGTTCAATAAATTGACAGATAAAATTGTGCTGATGACGGTGGAAGAGAAAAAATAGGACTATAGGAGAAATAGGATACTTGCATTTGTGATTTTAGGGCGCTTTACGTGCCCTTGTAGTGTAGGAGTACTAGAATTAATCTTTCTTCTTCTTATTGACAGAGTCCTTGACAATCTTGGTTACTACTGTTTCTAGTAAGGGACTGACAAGCAGAAAAAGAAAACCAACAATTACTTGAAAGAGTCCCCAATTCCGTGGATTAACGCCCAACATCGCACATGAAAGAAACCAACCAATAAAATCAGTATAAATGGAATCATAGCCTTTAGCAAGCAGGCTCAAAACAATATCACAACATTCACGACATGGAATGGGCTGACTTGGTCCTTCAATTAGCTTCGTGATGTCCGGTTTGGTCTTTTCTTCCTCATGAAATCCCTCACTATCAAAATTTCCTGGGTATACACAAGATACTCTATAATTGTAGGCTCCTAACTCTTGTCTTAACAAATTTGAAAGTGATACTAGCGCAGCTTTCATAGGAGCGTACTGAGCATATCCAGCAAACGAATATGTAGCTAATACTGACGAAAACAAAATAATATGCCGTTTCTTGTGCTGTTTGGGTTGCAACTCTTTATTCTTCTCGATAACGGCCTTAAAGCCAGAATGAACCGAGTTTACCACAGTTACATAGTTTGTGTTGACGCCTGCGGCGAGTTCCTCTCCAGTCAAATCTGAAAACAATTTTGGTACTGACGACCCAGCACAACAGAAAATGAAGTCTGGGTCAATGTCTCGTTCAACGATCAAGTCTCTCCACATTTCAGAGCATTGTTTGTAATTTGTAACATCGCAAACACGATACTCAATTGCAGGCTCGCCTTTGCTGTTGGTCTTCTCCCCATTTTGGTTCACTATCCGTGACACCTGGTCCTTCAATTTGGACTCCGTCCGTGCCACTAAGATGACTGTGCATTCTTGCTCATACAAACGAAAGGCAATCTCCGCACCCACTCCTTGTGAGGCGCCAATGATAAGTGCAGTTTTTCCTGCTGGTTTAAAGTTGGATTTGCTCCACCACATCTTTAGAATTAGAAAGTCCCTGCGGAGACGCGCGAAAGGTGGTGTTATATATTCCAGCCCGTGCCCAGAGACCAATAAATGAAGAGTTTTTTTTTTCTTGATTCCATTTAAACGTGGTAGACTAATTTAACTAAAGGGGTTAAATCGAATCACTTTCTTCGTATTTGCATTCCGAACTATGTACACTTAGAATCCGCCTGGATCAGGTTTCTATGCTAAAAATGGAGACTTTGGAAGTTCTACCTCTGACTTCTCAGATCTCTTTTTCATTGCAAATTTCTTAGAAGTACCAAATTCGCTGTTCTCTTCGAAGAACTTCATGTTTGGAGGCTTGTTCTCCAAGTTCTTTGCAATCTCAGTGTCTTCCACTGCACCAGTTTCAGGATTGTATTTGAAGAATGCCACTTTAGCTTCCTCCACAGCATTTCTGAATCTTTCCTCTCCTCCTTCTCTGAATTGCACAAGTTTATCCACATTGTGTTGAGTCAAGGCATCAACCGGCAATCCTTGCAATTCTAATCTAGCGACAATCTTGGCTACATACCAAAATTTGATCTCAAATTCGGAGTCTACAAGCTCCAAAACAGACATAGGTGCTTTGTCTTCGCCCAAACGTGGTTCCAACTTGATAATTCTGGTGAATCCATGCTTCCTTTGTGTGTATCTTTGGCTCAACTCTTCGATAACTTTGGACCCGACTTCTTTTTTGTCTGGTGGTTGTAAATAATTAAGTGCCTTGTTTTTGGCAAATCTCTCCTCCAATGGTTGTCCTTCAAGCTTACTATTTTCGTGTAAAGCCTTGGCCAAAAAGCTCTCGATCTTCGCTTGAGCCCTCTTGGCTTTCGTTCTGCCTGTCACGATATACTCGTGGCGAATCAAGTTCGCACACAAATTCTTATTCATCAGCTTAACATGGCGAGCCACATTTGCGTCGAACTTTTTTAATGCTGGCATGTGGTGTCTGAAGTTTTGATGTCCTCAACCTACATTTTTTTTCTCTAATCACTTTTTCGGGAGTGCACATTGTCGTACAACATCCTTCACTCAGATATGATACGGGAATAAAGTTCTGAAATCTTGCTATAAATGTACGGAGTATGACCATGTAATCATCATGAAACCCTTTACTAATTGTTAATGTCTACTATTTGATATAAAGACGTATTTGTTCAGTGAAAACAAGAACCACTGCTGGTTATATGGCCATTGATTTCAACAACGACTCCGTGGCCAAGCTGGCTAAGGCGTAAGACTGTTAATCTTGAGATCGTGAGTTCGATCCTCACCGGGGTCGTTTATTTTTTCCTATCAGAACAACACTTTTTTTTTTACTGAATGAGGGTAATCTATATTTTATTGTATCATGTCTACAAGATCCGCTTCATATAATTTATATTAGAGATATTTATTTCTTTCCACTTTTCTTGATACCTCCGCCAACCAAAGGTCCACCCTTCTTGGCCTTCTCTGCCATGGCTTTCTTGGCAGCAGCATCTGCCTTTTGCTTAGCCTTGAAGGCCAATTCATCCTCATCGAATTCTTGTGTCTTCTTCTTTGGGGCCTTTAAAGGCTTAGCTTTTCCACCTTGACGTCCGGACATTTCTTGACTAAGTGATAATAGATGAGAGATTGAAATTACCCTTTGAAATTTCTCTCATCTGTTTATGTACAGGATATTTCATGATAGTTGAGCCTACTGTATTACAGATGAGTGTTTTATGAAATTAAGTATGATTTATTTCCTGGATATGGAACAAGGAACCAGCAATTGACAATAGACATAAATCCACGTTGACACCCATCAATCATAGATATGGCAATAGGCCTCCACATTATCCTCTTCCTCCTTCTACGACTACTACTACCTACTACTACCTACTACTAACAAGTTGTATTAACAATTTGCGAAGACCACGCCGTAGTTTTCTGTAGGCAGCTCAATCCTCTTTCTTCGTAGAGAATATACTGAAATAAAGACGAGTGTCGTACCTGGGCTTTGGTTCCAACTTGTCACGTGATTTGATAGAAGAGTAACATCACCACAACGATTAAAAGGGAGTATAAGAAAAAGAGTTCGTATCTGCGGGATCAAATTCGGTTGATTGAATGAATGTGTTATACTCTTCTATATTAGCAGTAGCGTGCAATAGGTGACAAGTAACTTACCTCCTGTCATACATAATATATGGAATGCGCACGCAATTGGAACACATTATTGTATTCACACTGAGAGATCACCAAGAGATATTCGTTGTCAATGGCCATTCTCACCACTGCTGACAAAGAGAAAGTCAAGCGGGCGATTCCCAAGGCATCAAACAAGATCATTGACGCCACGATTGCCCGGCTCTATATTGCATACCCTGACACAACACAATGGACCTATACTGGGTTAGTGGGCGCTATAGCATTAGTGGACGACCTCGTTGGTCACACATTTTTCCTAAAACTTGTGGACATAGTTGGATCACGAGGTGTTCTTTGGGATCAAGAACTTTATGTTGATTTCGATTATCACCAGGACCGTAAGTTTTTTCATACCTTCGAGATTGAGGAATGTCTCGTTGGTCTCCTATTTGAAGACACCAACGACGCAGCCCATTTCTACAAGCGAGTGACTACTCGTCAAAAGCATGCGTCTAAACAGACTGCAAATAACAAAAACGCTGTTGCTTTGAAGGATCGGCTTGGCCCAGATCAGAAAAAGCAAGGCTCTCGTGGAGAATACATTGATGTCAACACCGAGCAAAGATCTCGCCGGGTGCGGGGAGTGCTCTATTACGATACAGAGCCACCGCCAGAATGGCGCCTGTTGTATTCAGAGTTAGCAGCTGCGGGAATTACTGAAGATATGATTGCAGAGAATCGTGAGTTTATCAAGGATTACATCGCTAAGCAAGGTGGACCTTTGGTTGGCTTAGAACCTCCAGTGCCACGAAAATATGCCAATTCCCACAAGGCTGATCCTGCCATTGCTACCTCTACGCCTGCCCAGGCACCAGTAGCACCCAAGAAATCTAAAAAGGCACCACCACCACCTCCGCCTCTTGCAGACTCAGGCGCTTCTTCTGCTGTCTCACCTCCCCTGCTGACCGCATCTCCTGCTCCCTCGTCACGCTCTCGTTCTGCTACTGTTGGAAGTAATGCATCAGACAGGCTTGCTCAAGAGGCCCCTCAACAAGAAAAACCTCGATTTAGAGTTCCTCCAGCCTCGGCCCTTCCTCCACCGCTTGCCAGTACTGGACAACCTGCCAACAATACACAACCTGCCAACACTGGTTATAATCCGCCTACAGCATACCATAACGGGGCAATGAGCTCTGATCGTCCACTTCCTCCTACTCCCCATCTGCCACAGAGTGCTTACCCACAGGCGATTCGTAACGTGCCTCATGCAGTTCATAGTGTGCCTCCTCCAAATCAGATACATCATGTTCCTCCTCCACCTCAGGCCCACAATGTACCTCCACCTCCGCCACGTGGTCGTATGGCGCCAGCGCCTCCTCCACGTGCCCTTGGTGACCGTTCAGTACCAGCCCCACCTCCAAGGGCAAGTGGAATGTCAGGTCCTCCTCCTCCCCAGAGAGCAGGCGGTGCACCTCCACCACCTCCTCCACCAAGGGCTGCTCGTGGTCCCGCGCCTCCTCCTCCTCCATCGCGCCAGAATATTCCGCCACCTACGAACGCTTATGTACAATCGCAGCAGGTTCAACAACCATCCCAGTTCCAGTCTCCACCACCACAATTCCAATCTCCACCACCGCAATCTCCACCACAACAATTCTCACCAATTGCGCCTCCTCAGCAGTCTCAACCTCTACAGCAGACTTACCAACCGCCTGCACCACCACGCCGGATGGATGCTGCTCCTAGTCTGCCAGCTGTATCTGCACCTCCAACTCAACCACCCACTTCTCTGGTTCCGGTGGCAAACAACCTGCTGGTGGGTAGCCCTCCACCACCTCCTCCCCCACCTCCACTATTGAATCAAAGTGTAGTTCCCCCTCCTGCCCCTCCTGCCCCTCCTGCCCAACAAGCTCCACCTCTGTCAAGTGGTGCCCCTCCACCTCCGCCGCCTCCTGCCTTCGACTTGGGTTCTGGTCCTGCTCCACCTATGCCTGCTGTTGATTCTTCTAGAGATGCTCTCTTGGCGTCTATTAGAGGAGCGGGTGTCGGTATGCTCCGTCCTACCGACAAATCACAGCTCGAAAAACCTAGTGTGCTACTTCAAGAAGCTCGTGGTGAACCTACTACCCCTGCAGCCCCATCTTCTGGTGCAGCTCCAGGACAACCTGAGTCTTTGGCTGATGCCTTGGCAAGTGCTCTTAACAAGAGAAAAGGTAAAGTAGCAAATAGTGATGACGAAGAAGATGATGACGAGTGGTAAATTTGAAGACAAGAAAAGTCACTTTCATTCCCCCATGGGATTTTTACATACATATTTTTTCCGGTATCACTGACGTTTGTAGCCTCTATTTGCTATGTAATACTCATTGGGTGCAAAATCAATGCTGGTGCGCGCACACAGACCCTCATCTTGATGAACATATCTCGTCCTCTTGTACCTAAGTCCCACGAGATGGCCGACCAAGTTGATACCATTCTTGCTGCTTTCAACGAGGCACTTCACTTTTGGAATGATGCTTTGGCAGAATCAGATTTCAAATCCATTCCTCCGGCAGCAGTGGATGAACCATTGAAGGAGTTGGTAAAAATTTCTAAGCTAATCAAAGCTCACACTACGAAGGTTGGAATCATCTTTGAACCAAGCAAACTACTGAAACAATCTGATTCTGCGTACAACACGGTGTCTGACTTATCCAAAGCGTTTGTGGCTTACATGGCAGCTTTATCACAAGTTTCTCCCCAAAAGATCTCAGACCTTTTCTATAAGGAAATTTTGTCAAAGTCTCAGTCATTGGTAGATAATGCTCAATCTTTCAGCACTGAATTACAAAAATTAAGAGAAAATAACCTGGAATCCTCAAACGAATCTGTATCTCAATCAGAGCAAGAGGCTAAAAATGGAGAGCTTGACGCTAGGTTGGTCTCGGTTGGTAAACTCTGGAGTGTATGTGATGATGTCGTGAAGCTTATCGAAAGCGGAAACCTAAAGTTCTTGGAAAAAAAAACTAAGGGTTATCTTGATCTAATTGAGGATGGATTAGAAGAGTTCGCTGAATGGGCAGAAAATCCTGAAGAGTTTGATGACGATGACCCATTTGGGCTTGATGACTTCTCTGATGACGACCAGGATGAAGTTGATTCTGCTGTCCCAACAGGCGAAGAAGAGGATGAATCCGATAGTGACAATGATGAAGAAAAGAAGGAAACGCTCGCGAGAGTCTGCAAACAATGGGTTCAGAAATTTAAGTTGGTGAAGCTTCTATTGTTGTCGATCAATAAGTCGTTGCCATCGATTCCACAAGGAGAAGACATTGATGAGATTTACCGCTGTGAAGGAGAGATATTTAAATCATCTGATTCGTTGATTGTTGAACTAATGATGAATCGTGCCATTAATAAAGAGGTTCTCAATGCTTCAAAGGCAATTGACAAGGCCTGCTTTAGTATTTTGAAGGTGGTTAAAAGGGCGAACAAGGTCAATGAGTCTAAAGTGAAGTGGTGTACCTCATGGGAATCAAAGTATAATGACATCCTGAATCTGTTGAACTAGTAATATATATAATAACATAGCATATACAGTCCCTTTAAGATACGGTGGTTTCTTTTATAGCTTGAACCCCGAATCTATCACGGATAGTTAATTATGTAAGCCAAGTGCCTTAGCATGATGCTTTGCATGCTCTTCAGCGAAGGAACTGATGAAGAAGTACAGGTGATCGTATCCGTCGACAATCCTCAAGTCAATCTTACCCTTATAGCCAGCCTCTTCCGATGCCTTCACGAAGTTCTCAGGTTGTAAGTATTTATCATTCGCATAAAAACCGTCAGCAGCACCTTGGTGAATCAAAATATCTGGTTGGTGTGCGTTCGCATAAGATTTCACTAAATGAGTTGGGTCGTATTCATACCACTTACTTTTGTCATCGCCCAAGTAGTTACCGAAATTCTTTTCGCCCCAAGCGCAGTTCAGTGGGTTAGCAATTGGTGCAAAAGCACTGACAGATTTGTATTTTCCTGGGTTCTTGAAGAATCCAGCGAGTGCGCCATAACCTCCCATGGAGTGACCAGTGATGGAAATGTTAGAAAAGTCCAAGTTTTTGAAATGAGAAGCCAATTTCTCCAAAAGCTCTTTATGAACATATGAGTACATATTGTAGTTCTTAGACCATGGCTCTTGGGTGGCGTCAACGTAGAAACCAGCACCAGTACCGAAATCGTAGGAATCATCCTCTCCCTCAATATTAGCCCCTCTTGGAGAGGTGTCTGGGAACACGATTGCAAATCCATACTTTGAAGCAAAGTATTGCAAGAAAGACTTCTCACTGGCATTGTTTGGGGTGCATGTCAACCCGGATAAGTACATCAAGACTGGGATGTTCTCGGACTTTGTTGGTGGCACAAAGACATTGACATCCATCTTCGTCTTTGTTGTTGTGGAGTCATGAGACAATTTGAATAATTTTCCGCCGAATTGAGCAATTTCTGCAGTAGTGTTAAATGACATGGTCGATTATGAGGTATTTGATTATTGATGTGGAAGGCAATAAATACTCTTGATCGGGTCAGCTACAGGAAGCCATTCATCCAGGAGAGCGCGGGAAATGTTACTAAATCAGGTAAACCTGTGCGACTACACAATTATTCATAATGAGGATTACAAGCTAAATTTGTTCCGAGGCTCGTAAGGAAAAAAGAGTACCAAGACAGCAGCTCCCATGAAAAGTGCACCGGAGACAAAAATTGGGGCAGAGGTGGATAAATCTGCAAATATAGCAATAATGGGTGCAAATACTCCTAGTACTCGATTGGCAGATGCTGCGAGTCCCACTGAAGTGCCTCTTATTTTCGTAGGAAAAACTTCTGGGGTGTAAGCATAAAGTACGCCATACATTATGTTGGAGAAGAAATTGAAAAAACAATTCCACGCGAGATATGAGTCAGGGGATTTTGCTGTCGTGGACCCGAATAGAATTATACCTGTCATAATGAGCGAAAAAACTAAGGTGCCTTTCCGTCCAATTTTTAGCTCAACCATGAATCCTGCAATTAAGGCGCCGGGAACCCCCATTACTGCAACAATCAAAGTGTTTCTGTAGGTTTTTTCAACACTCAATGCTGTATTAGCAGATCCTCTCTGTTCCAAGTAAGTAGGTAAAAACGCATTGTAAAGAGGAAATGCGAGTCCAATTAATGCCCAGGTGAATATAACTAAGCTCAGTGATGTTGCCAATTTCCGTGAGCCAAAGCTCGCACGAATATGAGATAGATTATACTTTCTAATTCTGCTCTTAAGTAACTCATTTTGTGGTTTCTCAGTACTGTCCGAATGTTTCTCCTGTTCATCAACAGCCTCAAAATCACTCAATTTTAGACTGTGGGTCTTTTTGTTGATTCTTGCTATTGCGTCAACAGATGCTAGTGCTTTTTCATCCATTCCTCTTGATAAGTAAAAAGTTGGGCTTTCATATAGTGGGAACAAGTATCGTGCAATCAACATCACAAGTGTCAAGCCTCCCAACGTGAATAGAAAGTATCTCCAGCCTTTGTTATTCTCCGATAAGCATATGGTTTCTGTATCCGGGCAACTGTAATTACTGATTAAACCCCATGAAATGAGGGCAGTAACCAATTGGCCCAAACTCCACCACATAGACATAACTGTCAAAAGCCATTTTTTGTTAGAAGGAAGAGCCTCCAAAAAGATAGCGGAATCCACAGGAAGGTTTCCTCCCACGCCGAAACTCCAGAGTGCACAAAACACTCCAATCGCTGCAAAATTAGGTGAGGATCCAGCAACCGTAGCAAATACTCCAGTGAATAAGAACGTCAAGCTAAATGCCCATTTTCTACCCATTATATCTGCCGAAAATGACCAAAACATTGCTCCTGCTAGTAATCCTAAGTTTTGCGCAAGCGTTAAGTATGGCGCGCGATTCAATGGATAGTGAACTTTGTCATCTTCATTGAGTCTTTGCAAAATATAAGAAGTTGCAGTCGGCCAAGCGTTATCGACAAACCACCCAAACCCAGCCACGAAAAAGAGTCCGACTTGATATCTCCCAAAGCCAATCTCGTCGATTGCTCGATTGATTAGGAGGGACTTTTGTATGTAGGAATGACTAAAATCGTTACTATCGAAGAGTTCATCTTTCAATTCAGTACTTTCAATTTCTTTCTCCTCCTTAAAGTGAGCTATGATCTTGGACATTATAGAATAGATATATTGCCCCTAGTTTTTGTTTTATTCCTGTTCTTGCTCGAAGTCCAATTCGTTGTGCATCAGGTAGACTTTATGCAGGGTCCTCCGTTTTGGCTTCCGTGCATTAGTCTTATGCGGAGGTGCGCGGAGATACGGAGGGTCAGCAACATTGTACCAGTAATATTAGCGATTAACATATTCATTTTTCGTTCAGTGCCAGAAATCAAACAAATATACAAATGTATATATATATATATTGAGCGCAAGCTTAAAGTGAAAAGCTGCCTACAATTGAAACCATAATCGCAGTGCCAATCATTTTCATCAAACTGTGTTTGTCGCCTGAGTAGAGAATTGAGAATCCGCTACTTACAGTTCTGTTTCCGTTATCCTCATTTCCTGCTGTCGTTCCTTCTGTAGTAAAGTTCACACCTGGTTCAGCTGTATCCGTATTTCCAGACCAACAATACTTCTCAAAGCATTGTTTACATTGATCCGATTGCTCAATTCCTTGACGTTCTTGTTCACGTCTAATAATCGCACACCCAACACATGCCTTCCAATGGTCGTCCAATGTTCCATTGAGACGTGAAGCTACTTCGAATCCATTCTTAATCATTCCAGTTTTTTCATCCTCCTCATAGGAAAGTTTAAAAGTGGATGTGTTTGAATAGTAAGTAAATGGTCTGTTGGCAGTGTAAACGATCAATGGTGACTTGTACACATCGTCATCAGACGATCCATCTGGTAACAACGAAGTAAGGTTCTTAGCATCGCAACCAAAAAATGTCGGCTTGGCGGTTAAATTCAAGTTGCGAAATGTAGCAGAATCTGGAACATATGGGAAGATAGTACCGTTTCCCTGACTCAAAAATTGTCTTTCATATGTAGCTATCATTGACGTTCCATTTGGCCAACTTTCGTCAGTGTCTGCAGAATTGTCATAAGCGAAAATTACATCCAATCCCCTTTGCGGCTGGATCAATGGATACAAAGGTATGTTCTGTAAATCTTCACCACCATCAACCAAATAAAGTGTATCGTTCTTTACAATGCTTTGCACCTCGGCATGGTCAGCGCCGCTGAAAGGATTTGGTTTGTAAATTGCAATATCATCCTCATCATGCGACACATGATTCAAAAGATCACTAATGATACTTTTAAGAGTACTTGATAGGGATGTGGTGTTGATTTGCAACACAAACTGGTTGAAAAGAGAAGACGATGTTCCCATAATGAAGCCGGCATTGTCAAAGCCGTTTATGCAAGTATTGTTCAAAGGCTTACCATCACGCATCATTGTTCCCAAATATTTAACGTTAGTGAACAGATACAATGAGGGGTCCCACGAACCCAATTCGAATGGATTAATTTCGAAAACAGTAGAATTACCACTAATGACAAAAGTGCCAGGCGTTCTGCCATCGGCAACCACAATCGGAAACGGCATTTCGTGGCTTTGAAAGTCGTCAATTTTTTGAATGTCAGACCAGTGCAACGAGTTTCCATAATTGGTCAGTTCTGGAAAGAATTGATGGGACAATGCTCTTCCCCACGTGTCTGTGATTGAAAGCTCGAATCCTGCGTCTTCTTTAGCACTCACATCTTTGTAAATTCCATCATAATAATCATAAGCTTTGATTGGATTCCATCCACCATAATTGACAATTGAATGCTCCAAGTTCCAAACTGAACCTGTGTCTAATATATTCTGCACGCTTGTCCAGTTGTTCATAACAAGACTTCCCACAAGCCAATTTCCTCCGGATAAGCCAACCAAATAAGTAGAAGATTGGAGAAGCCCACCTAAACCCAGATTATGGGCACCAACAGTATTGTTGTCTAACGCAGATAATTGACCAGCACCACAGAGCATGGCACGGTAACCTCCTCCAGAAAATGCAATACCAATCTTAATCGAACGATGATCTTTAGTATTTGAAAGGAAATTAGCGACATCGAAATCTTCTAATCCGGCATCATTCAAGAATGTCTCCAAGTTTTTATCAGTAATTTTGTTTCTTTCTTGTACCCATGACGCTTCCTTATCTGAAACCTTGGAAGCTACACGGACAAGCGTTTCGTTGGAACAGTCAACCTTGTATGGCGCATAACCGTGGTTGTTTGCAGCTATAGCGCCAGCTCCAAGTAGAAGTAAGCTTGACAATTTCATTAATACTTGGGCTGTGAAGAAAAAAATGACCTCCAGTATTGTAGGTGCGGGCCGTTCTACATAAAAGTTCCTGTTATGCGAATACTTATGCAAGAGAGGTTAAAATAATCCTACTATTAATACATTAATAGAAGCTGTGCCACTGAAGCATCATGAAAGCTATCGATGTCTCAGGCTGTATGATAACACTCGATTACACGTTTTTTTGTGGCGAAGCGTTTTTAACTTTCTGTGATTGTCTTTACTTCTTTGATATCATGTAATGGAAGAATGCGCTTACGTCACTACAAAGTGTCACGAATTCAAAAAGTATCGGCCAACGGCATTTTCTGTGCAATTAAAGAGATTTCAGTTTCTTCAAGCTTCGGAAATGTTTTATTTTCAGGTATATTATAGACCTAGCTTGTTTTAATTTCATATTTGGTTATAGCGCAATTAATTTTCATGTTGTCTGATTAGGATGTTCTTCCTGTTCTGTGTGATTGCGCCTCAAAATTGGGAACTTGCTCACAGATGCTTACATAAGATCTTACAAAGGAAAAGGTAAAAATTTGAAGCAAACATGATTGGTCCCTAAATTTCTTGGAGTTTCTTATTTGATCTTCCAATATATTCTAGTCCAGTATTTACTCGTGTGTGGCCAATACGGAGACCCATCGGCTATGTGTATACGAGTGCGTCCTGTAGATTGTTAGGTTGTTTCTTCTCTAAAGCGGTTCTAGCTAACCTGCGCATTCCACTGTCATATATCTGCAGGTGCAAGACGTTATTATCAATTCCCTTGTCATGCCTCGGATCCATTCAGCGTCGGACGCAATGATGACTAGAAGCTTCGTTGGTCGGATTAGAGAAACCGTCACAAGCCAGACCGAAGGTCTCCGTACGGTACAAGATGATGCAATCCGATGGTATAACTCTCAGCCTGGGTGGAAAAGAGTGTTACTAGTGGTTGGTGGTATCGTGTGTATCTGTGCCGGGGTCGTGGCTTTGATTTTCCACAAATATATCATGAAAGCATTGGTGGATATTTCGGATTACTGGGAGAATCTCAGCCATGGAAAGCTACTTCTATTCACATTGATATTTTTCGTGGGTTTCCCTCCACTCATAGGATACTCTGCCTTGTCCATGCTTTGTGGAATGGTTTACGGATTCCCCGGAGGCTGGCCATTACTAGCATCTGCTACAGTTTCTGGCTCGTTGGCATCTTTCTTGGTTTTCAGATTCTTACTCAATAACAGAGCGGAGCATTTGGTCCAGTCGAATGAGAAATTTCGTGCTTTTGCAGAAATTTTAAAGGAAGATGCATCTCTTTTCCTTCTTATCTTGATTCGATTATGCCCTTTACCATATTCACTTTCCAATGGTGCGTTAGCGGCAATTCCTAATTTGCCAATTTTAACTTATTTTCTAGCCTCTGTCATCACATCTCCAAAGATGTTTGTGCACATATTCGTTGGTTATACTATCAAACATTTGGGAGACGAGCAACGCCCTACTTCTGCCAAGATAATCGACGTTATCAGCATTTTAATAACAGGCTGTGCTTTATCATTGGCATCTTACATTATCTACAACAAGATGCAACGCAAATTGGACTCTTATCATCAGGGTAACACCGCAAACTATGACGAGTTGATTTTCGGAAACTTTAATGAAGATTTGGAAATGGATCCAAATGTACAGTTGGAAGCAGGTGATTTTGATGAAGACAATTTCATTATTGGTGGAGATGAACCTGATTTAAATGAAATTCAATCAGCGACACCTTACGAGACAGTTCAACAAAGTAACGTGATTGTGCATAGCAAAGACGATGATGACTACCAGGCCAAGAAATCAACCGCTTATAGAGATTACTAAAACGAAGTACATTTTAGTATGATGTCTATTAAATAATAATACATTGATATGAATATTAATATCAGTAGGTGATTCATGTTCACATCACATACCGGTTTGTTGATCAAGGAAAAGCATTCTTGTTCTTCTCTTCTCGATCTTATTGGATGTCATCAACCCATTTTTTTCCATCTTCTTTATGATATCCGCTGCATCATTCTCGCAGACGATCTCCCCTCCAATCAAATAATAATCACTTGCAATGTTATTCGAGCACTTTGTACATTGAAGACACGAAACATGCCATTTTTGTTTGAGTTCGTTTTCAATACATTCACCCTCAATTCCCATGTTGCATGCTTGACACAAAGTGCCGTTAAGAGTATGATAATGATGGTTGCAGAATGGATTGTTCAATAAAGCATAGCAAGCAACTTTTTTACTAAATCGAACATCACAGCCAGAATATGCACAGACGAAACAACCGCGATGCCATTGCCCACTAAGTTCTCCCGTTTTGGAATAGATTGGTTTCATAGGACCTCTCCCATGCTCACTTACTTCATTTTTACATGAGCGGCATGGTCCTTCACCAGGAGCATTAAGCAGAACACGTATACTTTCTCTAAAATTGGGAGTTTCCATATTTGCAACTGACTTTGGAAATGCATCAAATTCCTTAGGCGTTGGATTTTTCAGTAGTATCATCTCGTCTTTAAGATCGTCCATTATCATCATCAGTTCTTCGGAATCGTTGAAAACATTTTCTGTCAAACCTTGATGGAGTTTGGGAGTTTCTGGATCGTATCGGAAATTGATGTCCATAAGTTCTTCTTCAACATGATGATTCTTCGGGCTTAATGGTCTGATTGTTTCTGGGGTCTCTAGGATTTCGTTCCTCCCAAAATGATCTTGGTTATTTACTTCAGGAGATTTCTGGGTATTGAATGAAGTTTCAGAATGTTTACGGGACACTAATGGGGCAATTTCTTCTTCTTCATCGATCTCATTCAAATCCAATTCTGTTTCGGCCAAATTGGAGCCATACAATTGTCCATTATTTTCATCATAGGACTTGTAGCCAGTATTTGCGGGAGTATTGGGGACAAAGTTGAACGAGTTGTCTGAGCTCGATACCTCTTGCGGCGTCTCTTCCCTTATGTCATAGTCATCCTCCAAAATATACTTTGGCTTACCACTGGATACTGAATCGGATTCGTTTTCACTCTCAGAAGCATTATGAACTTGAATGGATGGCATTATTAGATGCGTGTTAAGCTCATCGAGAGAGTTTTCTGCAGTTACAAAACTATCGTTATTAGTGCTGTCCTTCCGGAAACTCGTGTGGTAATTTCCAGTCTTTAAACTATCCAATTGCCGTTGTAATTCACGATCAATTTCTTCATCCTCATCGCCTTCATTTTCATCGCCATTACCTAGCAGTGGTTTAGAAATGATGGAACTGACAGTAGATAATTGTGAGTATCTATGCATTCTTTGATTTTGAGAGTCTGCAGTAGTCAGAAGAAAGTTCTGAAAGTCGGAAACTGTGTTTGGTGTATCAACGACTGCAGAATTGGGGGTATCATTATAGTTTGTTCTGTTGTGGTTTGTACTAATGTCAGCTTCTTCTGGAATACGTTCTCTCAAGTTTAACTTTCCGATGGATTGCAGAAGATCACCAATAGCAGGAACAAATTGGCCAAGACTTGTATCCGTGGTTTTCTTTTGATTTCTAGAAGATAGTCCTCGTGGATCGAATCCCCTTTCTTTTTCAAGATTATGCTCGTGTCCGTTTAAGGGCTGAAGTATAGAATTTTTCTGAACTCCATGACTAAAATCTGCACTGTTCACTGTGGTCACAGAAGAATGATTTGTTCTGAAATCTTCTGATGAACTACCAGATGTATTTGGAGTGGCCACCTTATCGGCTCCCATGCTTTCTAATACTGCAGAAGTATCATTCAACATACTTTCTGTAGTAAATTGAGTTTGATTGTTAAAACCTGTGTTCGGGATCTCTATGTGAAGGTTCTTAATATTTTTGTGTTGGGCAATTGACTCTGCTTTTGATCTGCTTTCGAAAGAGTCGACAGTAGATCCAATTTGTGATTCAAAATTTGTATTTTTCTCCACGGGGTTGTATAAGTTCGACTGCGATACGTCTCTCAAAAACAGAGGCTCTTTACTAGGCATACCTTCTGGTACATTATGGGGATCGAAAGCTGGATATGGAGGCTCGCTATGAGAGGAGGGAGGGGTTGGAATTCTTCTGCGCTCGTTCGGAGAGTCATTTTTGATACTTGAAGTAGATGATGCGAGGCGACCATAATTATTTGGTCGGTAGTATGCTTCCGCCTGAGGCATTGATCTTGATGATACATTTCGGGATTGATATCTGTGATTCTGACCTTCTGAAATCGATCTGTTTGTAGGGAATTCTAGACTGACAGGGGAGTGTCCATGTTTTCTGGTATGAATTGATTTTTGATCCGAAGGGTATCCGCCTAAGTTGACGTCAAAACCAGCTCTTTCGTAGACTCCTCTATAGCGATGCTCGATTTTGAGTGGAGGAAATGGAGAATCACTGGTCAATCTTGGTGATTGCTCACCTTTGAAATAACCAGGGAGAGTACGAAAGTGCATTATGCTATTCGAAAGAAACGAAAATAACCAGGAGCTCTCTAATAGATTTGTGTTGACCCTGGGTACTCAAGAAAGGGTTGAATGTTTAAAGTAATATGTGACGTAAAGTTAGTACTTGAGAAAGAACCGTTAATCCTGTTCAAGAAGGAAAGAAGAAAAAAAAAAACACGGTGTATGTGCAGACGGACGGACGCAATACACGGTCGCGGGACTCAGTTCGACTTCTTATTTCGCCTTGCATATGTCACTGGCTACATGAACAGTTAGAGTTTTATGTAAGAATCAGCAGTTTTATGTCAGAACCAAGGACGATTTGTAAAACGTAAGATTGGTTGAGAATCTCTTTCAAAGTTGCACGCTAGCGCCTCATCCATTACTAACTATATAACACTTTGTGTGGAACGCAATCATAGAAACCTTCAACCGCGTCGTGCCGAATAACTATCTACAGTACGCACTTGAAGGTTGCCCTAAATAGACAATACACCGGCATATTCATAAACTAGACGAACGCACTCCATTGATCTCAGGTACGACTCGCGTCGCCATTCAAGGCACTTCTTAATTGCACGATGTTTAGACCTTGTCATTCAATGCATTGATGAAAAATGATACTATAATTGTAATAATGAAATTCGCACGCTGTCTATGGTGGGATAAAGCGTACGTTTCCTAATGAGGCAGGGAGCAGGAGAAAAGAATTCCAGTTACAAAACTTTGTCGTCCGTTAATTTTATTAATTACAAAATCCTATAGTACTGAAGGGCATGCAGATTAGATGTAACCGATTCTGTTGGCAACATCCAAAGCATCGTGGTCAGCGGTCAATCTGATGTAAGCCTTCTTGGTACCGTTTGGTCTGATCAAAGTGTTAACGTTTTCAATGTCAACTTCGTACAACTCCTTCACAGCAGCCTTGATTTGGTGCTTGTTGGCCTTGATAGAAACTTGCAAGACCAAGGTGTTACCGTCTTCAACCTTCTTGATGGCGGTCTCAGAGGCAATTGGACCCTCAATGACCTTGTAGGCGTCCATTCTGTTGTAGTGTGGAACGGCCTTTCTGGCGTATCTTGGGGATCTAGCCAACTTCAAGGTCTTTGGCAACTTGAAGGTGGTAGAAGTTCTGACCTTGACAGCCTTCTTGGAGTTGGTACCCTTCAAAGCAGATTTCTTAGCAGCAGCAGCCTTAGTGTCTGGAATTTGTTAGTATTCAGCTTATATAAAAGGTGTTGATTGTTCAAAGCGTTCTGAGTTTTCATAGTGGGGAGTTTTTGATTGTACGGGTGGGTTTCACTCTTCTGTTGTTTCCTTCATCAAATGTGCTGGTCGTTTAAAAGTGGACAAAATGAATGCAATAAGTGAAGTTGATAAAGAGTTCTTCATGGAATTTTTGAATAATGACAACTGAACAGGAATCTAACTATTGAACATGACGCTGATGTTATTTACATACTTGGAGCCATCTTTGATCTTTGTCTATCAGAAGTGAAAAGATTTCAAGGGAGATATTGAGGGTATTGAAAAAATTCTACCGGGCGCACGCTGGAAGCATCATTTCCTGCAGATGAGACTGGCAAAAGCATGGCTTCTATCACGTGCAAATGTGACGTGCACTTTGATGAGTCACGTGTATGTACCGAGGGCTTGAGAAGGGACATTTATCTCTGTCTCTGGGAAGAAACATCTATGACGCTGATTGTGGAGATTATGTAGTTCAAGTCAAAGTATCTCAGATTATTAATTTCTACTAATTCTCTTTATTTCTTCTATGTTTTTTTTGTTCTTCTTGATGCCTCGCTATCAATGGACGTACTTGATAGGGTACAGTGCGTACGATGAGAGTCGGTTGCAACCATACTCATCACCATTCGAAGTCAATAATCCAATTTTAATAATTCTTTAAACTTCTTAGTATCCAAGCCCATATAAAAGTATAACCTTCGTAGTTTTGTTTCCTCGTTACTATTTATGACATTTTTATGATCATGACGTTTTGCAACAAAGCAACAGATTTGCGTGAACATTGAGAACTAGATTTTAATATAGAAATGATTCCTGGTAGATTTCTTATCATTCCACCAAATGAAAAATATTATGGAAAATAAAGTAGCGGTAATTCCAACATTTTTTCTCTTGAAATATTCTTTTTACCCTTTAGATGTTCATTAAATACTGCTACACGTAGATCCTGCAAATATTGCTTTATGCTATGTACATGGGGAACGACTACAAACGACGCAACTTCTTTGATCTAGAACCACCGAACTTCAACTTAGTGTTGTCAGTCACTCTAACAATATGTGGTCTGATATGGGCACCTTCTTTGCCTTGTAATGCAGATGTGAACGCCTCTCTTCCTTTACCAAAGTCTCTCAAGATCAACTCCACTTTATCGTTGGGACGGAACAACTTCTTCTCTTCAATCATCTTGAACAAACGAGAGCTAACTTGGTACCCTGCCTCATATTCAGCTCTGTTTGCTTTCCTGAAACCTAACATACCAGCGCTCACATGAAGCTTGACTTGATGTGGCAATTGCATGTAATAGAGAACCTTCTCATTGTATGTTAAGTGTTCGTTTTTTTTCATAAAGTCCAAGTCTTCAACAACAGCAACAAGAGAGCACAACGTGTTGTGTCTATGAAACGTGGCATAAATTTTCCACATGACAATCTTCTCATTCTTCTTGTTGGTGATAGCCTTGGCCTTTAACGAGTCAACAGACTTGGCCGCAGCAAAAGAAGGCGAAGATGAACTGAGCCATCTGGCTGCAGAGGATAAGCCACTCAAGGAATTTACCAGTTGGCGGAGCGACCTAAGGCTGGTAAACATAGGACTCAGTGTGTTGTTAGCTTTGTACCGGTGTAGAGTGGTAATTTTTTTCGATTGAACGCAGTGTGTGGTGTACTGGTGCGGAATAGGTGGGAGTTAATATGCCCATCAGTAACGATATATCAAGTAAAAGAGACATGAAAATAAAAAATTGCCTAGCTCAATACATATTATCAGCTACTATATGATAATTGCTCAGTGAAGTTTAAATAGGGAATTGGTTTAATCTTTGCAACGTGCCCCATTTAGATTATATGGCGCAAGTAAGTTAGGCGAGGCAATTTGTGAAGGTCAGAATTCAAGCTTCACTCATACTGTATCCTAGAGTATCGCTGGAGTAATAAAATCCCGCAAGGCCTTCAACACAAATGTCTCAACATATAGGCCATTGCTGAAGCAATAGTATTGTTTATTACGCCAGTGTAGCAGAAACAAAGAAAAAATCACGTGAGCGCTGGCTCAATGCAACTTGACACTAGTGTGAGCGTTGGCGTCAAAGTGAGCATTCACACATGATCTGAAACAGTCGCAGAGCATAACTCAACCGCGTAGAAACACAGAATCCGGAATATGCAGAGAAAGATAATGTTGAAACAGAAAGCAATGCAAGTAATCAAATAATGCCATTTCTACTGCCAAGAGTACCACTCCAATGTCCCATTCTTTGCTATGGTCCTGCATGTTTCATCCGCGCCCAAAGTAAAACTGATAACAACTACAGCTTTCAAAACATCAAAAATAACTCAAACATCCGTTGACAGCTACTGGAAGGTTGTTGACTGAAACAATTTCATAATTCCAAAAACTTTCCACCTTTGAACTGAAGGATAGCGTGGAGCAAAGACCTACCGGTACAAATAGCAACATCACTCAGCTACACGTTGACAAGTTACTGATCATTCTGAACACAGTGGCCTTTCATACTGACGAATTGACAAAGAAGTGAATCGGAAATGAGTCATATGATTGAGTACATCGTTGAAGGTGTTACTAATAATGAGACATCCACCGTCAGACGGATGTATGTCATGGAGCACAAAAAGATTGGTGAGGGTGCGTTTGGTACTGTGGTTGAGGCTGCATTGGCCGACGTTGATGCAGAGGGAAAACTAATTTCGGAAAAAATGGGACCCTTTGCCATCAAGCGTGTGTTGGCTCAGACAGAATATAAGTGCAGAGAATTGGAAATTTTACGAACCGTGTCTCATCCGAATATTGTTTCTTTAAAGTATTTCTTTGATAAGCGAAGCCCTCTCGATAAGAAAATGTACCAAAATCTTGTTATGGAATGCTTACCTTCCAATTTACAGAACGAGATCAAATACTATCGGCAATCAAAGTATACAATTCCATACCCGCATATGAAGGCATACACGTTTCAATTGGCCAGAGCTATGCTTTACTTACACGGGTTCAACATCTCCCACCGCGATATAAAACCCTCAAATATTTTGGTGGATCCATCGACTGTCAGCTTAAAGATTTGTGACTTTGGAAGTGCGAAGCAGTTAGAACCAAACCAACCATCCGTCAGTTACATTTGCTCTCGTTATTACCGTGCACCCGAATTAGTCGTCGGCTGCACCGTTTACACGACGAAAATTGACATATGGGGATTGGGATGTGTGATTGCAGAGATGTTCCTAGGAAAACCAATATTTCAAGGTAAAACATCGGAATTACAACTAAAAGAAATCTCCAAGTTATTGGGCCCTCCACCGAAGACCTTTCTCTTCAAGAGTAATCCTCAATACAGAGGAAATATGTTCTCAACGAAATTGTTTAGCTGCACTGTTAAGGAAAGGTTTGAGCAAATTTTCTCGAATTCTCCACCAGATGTTATCGATTTATTACTAAAAATCCTTGTTTACGACCCCGACTTTAGGGCTAGCCCCAAGACAGTTTTGATGCATCCGTTTTTTGATGAGCTCAAACAGGAAAACTTTCATGTCTATCCAAGAGGGGCACAGGTGCCGCTCAAGTTGAATTTGTTTGATTTCAGCAAGTTTGAACTAGATTTATTGGGACCTTCGAAGGATGAATTTTCAAAATGAAGGGTAATGTTCTGATTAAGGGTTTATATAGAAGATGTGTGAAGCACTGACAACACAATACGGCAATCAATCTAAGAAGCAATTGCTTATCGTGAGCTGGTCGATAATTCCACACACATAGATGCGTTTCGTAAATAATGAAAATCTTTCGCAAACAGAACATCAAATCAATTTAAGGCTAAACTATAGCTGTACTCGTCTTCGATGTTCTGCGATAACCACAAGACAATACAACTCAACATAATACATCCATTGCAAACAATGTTGGAAACTCCCATTCCCAAAGTTGGGAAAGTGTAATGCTTCATCAAAAATTTCAAAATGAAAACCATAAAAGAACCAGCCAAACCGCCAGCTAAAAGTGAGAAGCCAAAGAACAATATAACCCGGGCGGCCCATGCATTGGCGTTCCCGTCACCTAAGAACAGATTCTGACCTTCGCTGAATAAGTTGGACTTCTCAATTGAATTCACAATAATCATGCCGAGGGTAGAACATATGAAAGGGATCCAATCCACAAACGTAATGTGAACAACAGATGCATTCACAGTCTTAGAATATACGGCGGCGTCAACCATGGACCAGAAGCCAATTGCAAAAAGGGCACCAGCAAGATAAATGCCGAACGACCGCAATTTCTGCGACTTTGGCAAATGTAAGAGAGAGGCGTCAAAACGGAAAAGGTGCCTGCGTTGTTCCATGTTTCAAACGGTGTACTAAGTTATCTAGTGGGAGATAGTTGTACTATAAAGGGTCAACAGAGGTACGGATGTATGGACCCTCCTTTCGTCACATAGTATGTGGTATATCCTATATAAAGGTCCCAAATCCAACGATGGTACATAATCTCGTTGATTCGTCATATTATTAGAATATATCTTGATTTTAGTTGACTTGTCGTATAAGATAAAAAATGCAATAGAGTCACATACCACAAATAGTCCTTCTCGTAAAAAGAGGTTCAGGATGGGCCAGCGTATTTTGTACCATGTGCTAGTTATTGGCTTCCTGTTCCGATTTTCCATACGCTGAGTTAAAATCATAAACATCAACATCTCCCAGTAAAGTGCACAAAGCCAATGTCGTATCATTGTTACACAAAGCCACACCTAATACGGTTGAACCTTGCTTCAACTGGAAGACAATTTCCTTCGTCTGAACTGACCAAAATAGCGCGCCACAATTATCAGACCCAGAAACTAGCAACGGATCTTCTGTACATGTAATAAAACATGCATTGCTGTTGTATTTGCTGTTGATTGGTTCGTTATTATAGCCAGCATATGTCTTCACAACCTTATTACTCATATAGTCCCACAAACGTATCTTTCCATCAAGACTGGAACTAAGAATATATTTTCCGTTTGCAGTCACACAAACCAGTGAAATTGGGAAGTTAACAACGTCATTGGTAGATGCAGTCGCCGTGCCATGAGACGAACTATTGTACACAAGTGTTTTCAAGCATTGTCCTGTTTCTATATCGAATAGTCTCATTAGCCCATCATATGACGCGCTGACAACAATAGAGTCGTCTGGAGTGAGACAAACACAACTCAATGGATCAGAGTGGGCTGCCAAGGTCTTTAAGCTTTTCCCACTTGTCAAGTCCCAAATGACAATTGATTCATCAGCTGCTCCACTGATAAGGAGATTCCCTTTTGAATTGAATGCAAGTGTGGTGATATGGTATGTATGCTTCCTCAAGATTTTGATACTTTTCTTCTTCGTAATAGACCACAAAATAATTGTCATGTCGTCCGAACAAGACGCTAGAATATTGCTGTCTATCGGAGAAAATGCAATGTCTGAGACACCCTTCGAATGTTCTGAGAGTGCCACTAAAAGCTCACCGGAACTCTGATCATACACTCGGATTACTCCCTTTGATGAACATGTCGCGAGCACAGTGTTGTCAGGAGCGAACTTCACCGCATTGATCAGCTCGTTTGGTACAGATATGGTGTACCTGAGATGATATAGTTGATCTAGGATCGGCGCATGTGTCGTTCCATTATTATTCTCAGCTCTTTGCTTTTTTTCTAGCGGCTGTTCCTCCATTTCGAAACCACTTGAAGAAGTTGTTGTTTAACTAGAAAATGCGCACGCGCGAAATTTGCATAGAACCCTCACTATGACTCGCATCAGAATTCCTGCCCATCTAACGTCTGTCCATTTTGTTAAGCCACGATTCCAACAAGCTATTTTCTATTTCGTCCAATGGGCCGTCTGGAACACTGTGGCCTTGTCGTGATGAAAAATCGGTAGACTGTGTGGTTTCGTTTTGAAGGCTGGACGGAATAATTGAACGCTGTAGTTGCATTCGTGGCGAGGATGCTTCCCCATGTATTTGAGGTTTAGCTAGCTCTCGAAGTATATACTTCAAGTACTGGCACACCAAAATCTTAGACTGAGTACTTTCAGAGTATTTTACTTGTGAAAACGCTCTTATCAAAGTCTCGTTCAATACGACAAGATCATCATACTGCTTAGTTGATAAACTGACTTTCAGTTCTATTTTGTCAAACACTTTGTTTAGAATCCGAACAAATTCAGCACGCAAAGTAGGGTTTGGAAGATTAGTAGTATTTTTCGAGTTTATCGAGCTTGTTGCTGGTGACACCAACACACCCAGGTATTGGTTATTATGTAGATATGGTTGTTTCTCATTGAGATCTTCGTCAATATCATGAATGGTGCTGAAATCAAATTTAATCTCTTCACTAGTACCCTGGGTATTGTTGGCATTCTGCCATTTTCTTTGGTTAGAGGCGATTTCTGTCAGAACGTAAAACCTCTGAGTTTTAAGCTGATGGTTTTCTTGATCCCAGATTCGTTTTCGGGTAATAAGCTTTTTCAAATATTTTTTTTTGTTTTCGGTGCTTTGTCTTTTTGATTGTGAAAGAAATTTGTGCTTCAAAAGTTTAGTTGCTGATGGTCGATTTGCCGGGTCAACAGTAAAGCATTTTTTCAAAAAGTCTTTGAAAGTAGTCGAGAATTCAGTTTCAGCATCAAGCGAAATGAGATCTAGAAAATTTTGATCCGTCTTACAAGCCGAAATCTTTCGAAGAGCTGTCATTGGTGCAAATTCATTCTGTAAAGGCGGTTTACCAGTCTTTAGTTCGTACAAACAACAACCAAATGACCATATATCGGCTTTAAAACTATGTCCACCTTCATTGTTCAAAATAATCTCAGGAGCCATCCAATACGGTGTACCCACAGTAGTGTTTCTTCTGGAGAAGTTCGAGTAAAGCTGGGTAGAGACACCAAAATCAGTCAATTTCACTTCTCCATTTTGGTTCAACAAGATATTCTGAGATTTCAAGTCTCGATGAATCTTCCCCAGCCTATGTAAATATTCCAAAGCCACCAGGATTTCATGGCCGATGATACTGATGGTGATTTCATCACTAATGGGCCCAGGTTTAAGAAGCTCGAATAACGAACCACCATTGACATATTCCATCAACACCCAAAGCTTGTGACCCTTTACAAAGCAACCAAGGTACTGTGTAATTTGAGGAAGTCGACATTCTGATAAGATTTGAATTTCCTTGTTGACCTCGAGTAAGTCTGCTTGTTCATTTTCTAAATCGATCTGCTTGATAGCCACTTCCTGTCCTGTAGATTTCACCACCCCACGGTAAACAATACCAAAGGCTCCACGTCCCACCTCTTCACATACATCAAGCTGTTCCAGACTAAGTATTCTTTCCATGTGGAGAAAGCAAAACGCAGGGACGTAATGTTCTGCATGGGGAAAGAGTGCGCTGTTTACGTTACTAGGTGACAGTGCTGGAGGTGAGTTTGCTATAGACAAAACAGTCAAGATAGTTTCCTGATAATATTACGAGATAGAAAGAGTCAAGAATATGTGTTTCTTCGTTCTTTTTCATTCTTATTTTTTTTTTTTTTTTTCAGAGGGAAATTTCTACTCCTCTGAACACTTAGAAACTGTAACCTTCATTATGTTCACCTATTGATTATGTCCGCATGAATTCTTTCGTATTCATATAATTATTCGCCGATCCATAGGTGACAAGCGTCTTGTTGAATTTTTTAAGGTGGCCTGCAACCTCCACGATGGATGCCATTTCTAGTATACTAAAAGAACGCCTTTCTAGAATGGCTATTCAAATATGCACTCCAGTATCAGCATCTTAGGTGCATCGCATTTCTTCAGATTAGTAGTACCTTTCTATGTCCATTCTCTGGAAACCCCTCGTGGGTATCAGAAATATCAAAGTTCCTCTACGGCACTTCAGCAGTACACACTTGAGATTTCAAGATATCATCAATGATGTCTTCATTAGCAATACTTTGAAGTCAACAAAGTTACCTGAATCAGATTACGTCAGATGTACAATGTATAACGAAAACGGTGATATCGTCGTACATGGCAAACATATTAGGAAACTGGATTTTCTAAGAGATTATGACCTTGCTCCAAGAGACTTACGAAAATTGGTTCGATCATATACAACTATAAATGCCAATGGCGTTGACTTGGACATTGTGCCACTGCTTCTGACCAGAAAAGATTGCATTCTTATCAACTTGCTTAATATCCGTGCTCTTATAAAGTGCGATTCGGTGGTAGTTTTCGAGACACTAACCCCGCTGGTACTGGGTGTCCGCTTCAACGAGTCTCATTCACATGGAAAATTTTTGAGCGATTTGAGCCGACGTTTGAAGACTACCCACCCAGATGCATCAACATTGCCATATGAATTTCGAGCATTGGAGTCCATATTTGTTGATGTCACTTCCAATTTGAATACAGAAATGTCTGTCCATAAAACGGTACTCAAGAACATACTAGGCAGTCTTGAGGTGTCGATTGAAAGAACCAAATTACGATATCTTCTCATTCAGTCGAAAAAACTTGCACAGTTTCATCAAAAAGTAAAACTTATTGGAGATTTATTAGATGATTTACTAAACCAAGATGACGAGTTGAATGCTCTATATCTCACCGAGTCTCTGCTTGGTAACAAACGTGTTGCCTACAATCACCAGGAAATTGAATTACTTCTAGAATCCTATTATACAACAATAGATGAGATTGTTCAAACAGTCGAGAATTTAACATCGCAAATCAAAACGTCGGAGGAAATAATTAGATTTGTGTTGGATGATAACAGAAATGAATTGATGCTCCTCGGAATGAAAATTTCAATTGGGCTTCTCTCAATGGGTGCAGCATTGTATATCTCTGCATTATATGGTATGAACTTGGAAAACTTCATTGAAGAAGTAGATGGCGGGTTTGAGCTTGTCGTGGTTCTTGGGACTATATTCACCCTTTTACTTTTTGTGTTTTGCTCGAAGCAGATAGACAAGCTTCAAAAGATCACCATGTCCAATGAAGCAAAAACAAAGGTGATACATAGAGTTCGTAATGATTAGCAAAATCGCAAATGGTGGTTTTAATGAGATGATCACGCAGAACCATAAAACGTAACTTCAACCAGATGATTACACAGAATCACAAAAGCTAACTTCAATCACATGATTAGGCAGAATCTGTAAATGTAATTTCAATAGGTGTCAATAGATTAGCACTATTACTTCGAGAAATATCATATAATTTCTTTGTTGGATGTTTAGGCGAACCAACTGGGGAAGGAAGGGGTGTATTGCCAGTCCTGAAAGGGCGCAATTCGAAGTTATCATCACCAAGCAAAGCTGAAGATCTGTTTCCTGCTTTATTTGATACTGAAGTCTTCCTTGGGGTTACCAGACGAACTTCAGGATGTGTCGTCACAACTTCTGCACCCGTATTAGCTGCCGAAACCGAAGGAACTCTTTTCCTAACAATGCCCAAGTTTTTCTTTTGTTGCTCTTGTCGATCAATAAACTTTTTCTCATTTAGGATAAGCACATGGTATAATTTTAAGCGAATGTCAGAATTGAACAAGTCTGAAAGTAGACTATTATATTGTTCAATAGGGGGCAAAAAGCCTTTGGAGTTCTTGACAATAGATGGTCTCATGAGCAAATGGAGCAAAGGAACGCTTCCAATTATCTGCATCAGATTTACAGATTTGACAATGTCTAAGACATTTTTCTCATCAGTGTTTGATTTCACCTCAATATTATCATCTTCACCAAAACCTTCCAAAGTATCTAATGAGAATGCTTTCGCCAAATGCTCTAAAATTCGAATTAACGAACTTAAGTTGGCCCGAGGGATTGAACTGAGAATACGCACAGTCTCGGAAGTTCTGGTTGCCACACTTTCTGGGGAGTTTCTATCAGCTCCAAGCGAAGTGTAATTGTTAATCAAAGAGTCGAACACCGTGGATGGAATGATTGAATCACCAATTTCTAAGCACCAGTTCTTGAAAAAATTGACCACAATGGATATCTCCTTTTCTGTTAATGTCTTTACTACCATATCAATAATCAAGGCATCTATCTCACTAGTTGAAAGTAAATTAACATCGGTTGGTGGGTTGAAGTTTTGAATCTTTTCAATCACTTCTTGTTTGATGGTCCAGTACTGCTGATGATTAAGAGGAGTGAGCCAAAGCTTGGCGAGGTCCTCTGCATGCTTAGTATCCAAAAAATGCATTATTTGGAATAAAAATTGTGGACACGATCTCTTGCATAGGTTAACATCAGGCGTGTCAATGAAACTCACTTGAAGAGGAATGTCCTTGAAGAGATTAAATTCTAATCTGATGTTCTGGAAGTTTGTGTTAAGCTGACTTAAGCCAGATTTGTGAACAAAATCTGGCGCAATATTCGATGGGAAATAGATTCCACAGCTGAATTCTTTAATTAAGTTTTGGAAATCCTTATCATAATTTTCCGTTCTGTTGATCACCGATATGAATCTCTGTGTAAAGTCATGTAAACTTTGTGTAGATGCCAACGAATGCGAATATATGATCTCCAGTAGCTTAGTCAACGATCTGTAAATTACCTCTATCTTCAGCCGTTCAAACTCCGCCAACGACTGAGACTTGACCAAAATTTCCCGGTCGAGCAAATGCTTAGAACGTTGGACAAGTTCGTATGTTTCATTATATTTTTTCTCAGCTTCCTTCAAGGCAAGTTCAGGGTCCTTAGGTTTCAAAAAAGATGTCTTCATTGACTTGAACATGCCATTGAACTTTTTAGTAGTATTCGATGCCATCTCGTTCACAAATTGGTGGGTGTCATCTAATTTCATCGTTGCTAATCCATGTGATACTTGAGGCGATACAGATTCGAGATTTGGCTTAATAGTATTTAAGAAGGTCTCAGACCACTCATACCATTTCCCTTGGGAAGAAAACTTTCTGTCAAAAAAGCCTGTGCCCACAATGATTTTTAAGTCAAGTAAACCTTGACCAATCTTCTCTAAGTTTGAACGTGTCGGGTTGATACCCTTAACTTTTCCTTTCCGGAAGTACTCACATAACTGCTCGCTACTGAAAACCTCATTTCGGTAACCAGGCAAAGGAATCTTTCGTCTCGTAACCTCAATAGCATCAACCAACGGTCTAAAAAAAGCTGCAAACGTCTCAAGATCTTCAAAAGAAATAACGTGTCCAAGAGACAACGGAAACTCAAAGCTTGTGTTAGTTTGAGGTATCAGAACCAGGGTATCCTTTTCTGAGTCTGAGTTATTGCTATCATCCATAGACAGAGCCTCTTCATTTTCATCCGTATCTTTGACTGATATTTGAACAGGAACATTTGAAAATTCTGTGTGTCGCTTGCTTGTGTCAAACTCTTGCTTCGCCCTTTCAAGTGACTCAAAGGCAGATTCGTAGTCCGTGAGGTGGTCATCAAGCTGCTGGAGAGTATTTCGTATTTGAGGCTCATAATTCTTGATAAAGACAGTAAGCTTTTCAAGAATATGACTATCTATTTCTGACGCCAAACGCAGCTGTGTACTCAGGTCTGCTAAACTTCTTTCAATAAACTCACGAAAGACATAATTTATATCCACGTCTGGGGTGTTGTTACCAGCGACTGATACATTAGAGCCGTGTATATTTCTTGAATTCATACCGAAGGTACTGTTTGTCGAATCCTGGGCAAGCTGGGCCAAATATTCTCCACCGGAGTAATGATATTTCATGTAACCATAGATTAACTTGCGAAGATCATGCAATTGTGCAAGTGAGCGAAGCAGCTGATCACTCAAATGCTTTATCCCTGACTTATAATCAGGAGACCAGTATGAATTTGCAAACACAGACATCTTTAATCTGTTTAGAATATTGGCGTTTCAATTGGAATGTAGATCATACAGATCAAAATAGTGCGCACGTGACATTGATCTCGCGTGCAATTGTAGGAAGGAAAGATCGAGTGTTAAATCTATATACATCTATTAGCCTTTTACTCTGTAAATATCTCTCTCTTCCATTTCTTGTTCAACGCTTTGTTTGAGTCCGGTTTTGAGTTTGTTGATCAAATTAATATCGGCACTTATACCCATATTAATTGTCGAAAGCTTTTTGTACTTTTGAAGAATGTCATCTGGCACAACTTCACTTTCTTTAAGTGAGCCTAATGTTTCTTTCGCTCGTATACCGGAGTTTTTGAACGCTGTCGGGTCATCTCTGAAGCCGGAACAAATCAGGTCCCACTTAATTTTTTCTGCTTCCGATAGGGCATCAAGTGGGCCACAAATATCAATATCCTTCGATTGTAAGTAAAAAATCCTTGCTTCTAGGTCAATGAGACTATTACCAGTAAGCCGTTTCATGATCCGGTAATGCTCAGAAAAATGCAATTTTGGAACATTAAAAGGAAGCTCATTTGGCGAGTTTGAAGCACAACTCCGTGGTGTTGCCCGTGAAACCGTTTCAGTCGGTTCAACTGGCAATTTGAGAGTTTCCACAGCGTCATGATGTATGAGGAATCTCACTATCATAGATGTCAAATGTATATCATAACACTCTTCGTTATCGGCTAAGACTCGAATAAGTCTACCGAAAACTTCCGGAGGAACCGTTTCGAGCAGGTCTTTCAACTTCGAGTACACAGACAATAAAATGTACCCTTTGTTTGATAAATTGGAGTTTGCACAAACTGCATTAATGATTGTCTTCATCGTAATTCCGTCTATGCTAAGACGAGGTAATACACTGTCCCAAATATTTTGTAGCGTCGATGGATCTTTCGCATTGAGAATATAGTGATATAAAATCTTGTCAGATGTTCTTACATCACTTCTCCAATTTGGTCTCCTTAGATCTTCCTCGACAAATTGGATCAATTGGTCGGTAGAATCTGTTGTCTTAGAGTAATCTTCAATAAGACGAATGCAAAAATTATTCAGGAGAGGAAGATTAATGGCAGCTATCTTATTGACAAATAGTTCTTTCAAGAAAATGTTATCAATGCAATCATAAACTCGATTCCAAGTAGACAAGTTTGCTTGCAAACCTAGTCTTTTAGCTATCAATAGATAGTTTATTATGATTTTATAAGTACTCACGAGAAACCGTCGGTTAGAATGAACTCGACAAATCTTCAAGAGTTGGTTTATAGTATCAATAGTTGGGCGATGGCCGTCTTTGGTCATAACAAGAAGTAATTCTCGAGCAAAAGAATTCTGGAATTTATCATACCCAAAATACTTGATAAGATATCCATAAGTATCCGCTGAACGATAGGGCTTAAACTCCTCATTCTCTAAATGATGGGTATAAAGAAGAATTTCAGGAACAATCCCACTATTCAATGAAGAAGAATTCTTGTAAAGTATTTTCAGATAAGTTAGGAACGAAATATACTCTCGAAACAGTTCTTTAGTAAGCGGCTCTGGTATTGGGGGGATTTCTTGAAACCAATATCGAGGTGTTGACGGGCTCCAATATTTGCGATACTCGGTCTCTTCGTTCTCTAGAATTGTTGCAAGAGAACTCGGATCGTTGACCGTATCCTCGGATTTCAAGTTGTCTGGTGTGAGTTCAACTAAGATATCCATCATTTTATTGAACAAAAATCTTTCATTCAAAAAGTTATTGAAGATCTCGACTCGCTCTGTACTTTTCTTGGATGCTAAATTCGATTCCGCCCTTTGAAAATCATATTTGGGTGCATTTCCGTCGAAAATTTTCAACTGCGGCATATTCAACGGCTCTAAAAACTGTTGGTATCTCTTTCTTTGGAATCCTCGTAGATGTGGGCGGAGGCTTTTCAATTGGTCTTGTGGCACTCGATGTCGAGGCCGCTGATAAATCTTGGTGCCCCGATTCGTTTCTTTAGGTTCGAGTCTCGGAAGGGGTGGTGAGCTGTGTCCTTCCATCTGGCGAATTACCCGGGCTACCCTAGCAAGAGCATCTTTTAGTGTGCTCATTGCATTAACATCTGGATGATATAGATTATGAACTCTTCGGTCGCGCTTCCCCAGAGAAAAAATGTGCGTAAAATAGACAGTACAGTACAGTAGATTTACCACAGGACAATAGATAAATCTACGACAGTAGAGTAGACTAATAAAAAAAAGAAAGTTGTTACATTGACTTTGTACTGATTCTGCCATTCCTTCTTTCGGTCTTGTCTCATCTATCCAATTAAATACGGGTCATTTACATAAAGTCGTCATCACCAAAGTCGTCGTAGTTGTCAAAGTCCTCCATGACATCCTTAGTGAATCCACTATTATTGACATTAGTCTTGATCAATGGCTTAGCCTTCTTCTTACCAGCACCACCAGTAGCAGTTCCTCCAGTCTTTTTCAATCTTGCTTGTCTCTCCAATTTCTCCTTCTCCTTGAGAGCAACGTTCAAGGTAGAAATGACTTTTCTCACATTCTCCACACTCAATGGCTGAACAAGATCTCTGATTAAATCAATAGCTAATGAGGAAGAGTAGTTCAACAAAGCATCGTCCGCCAATCCAGTCAAAATAGGACCCAAAGTCTTTCTTAACTTCTCGAAATCTTTCTTATCAACCGGTTGGAATAATGGGTGTTCAGTCAATGGCGTGTCCTTGTTGAAAGTGGCTTTCTTGACTGGAATTTGATTAGCCTTCTCTCTTGGATGAGCGTTGGCACTTTCAAGACTATCTTCAGCAACACCCAATCCTCCAAACAAGTCAGCGGCGTTGTTCAAGTCAGCTTCTAATTCTGCTTGCTTCAACAACTCTTTTCTTGTTTCTTCGTCTACCAAGTCGATATCCAATAACTTCTTGTGATGACCTGTTTTTGCTGCCAACTTCTTAGCCTTTGCCTCTTCTTGTTTCTTCTTCAATTCCGCCTTCTTTTTATCTTCCTCGGCCTTCTTCTTCTTGGCTTCAGCCTCCTCATCCACATCCCAAGAATCCATTAATGGCTCATCATCTGCCTCGTCCTCCCACGATGTGGTTGCTGGCTTAGCAGAGGTTGGAATATCAAAATCTTCGTCGTCCCAAGACATATTTTAAAGTTAATGGCTACTAATAGTTGATGGAGAGCAGAAGCGTCTTTTTTTTCCCTTCTATACCTTCCATGGTGTACGGATGGCACGACGAAGACTTGGGTGGTAATGCAGGAAACCATACTTTACATCACTTTTAGTCTCAGTAGTATATCGGATACGAAATCATTTCTTTATGGAAATAATTCCCTTTATCAGCCCCAAACCAGAATGTCCATATAATTAATCCATTTCAGTTCTTTCTGTAATCCCGTGTGCTCGTACCGCATTTCTGTAACGAATAGTACTAACTCGCGATTAGTTGAGGATCCGAGTCGGACATATGTGTATACCGATATACGAATCAAAAGTATATGAAACCTTCAGGAAAAGATAAAAACGTAGACACTTTTGAAGTTAGTTATCTTTTAACTGCTTTACATTGAAATGACAAATATCCATCTGGGGAAGCCCCACGTATAGTATATTTCTCCCACAATGGTTGATTTTATTACCTCCTAATAACTTCAATCTTAATTAGGAGATTGTCTTATTGATCTTATCCTCTTCTTTATTTGAAAACAAAAAGCAAAAAAGAACAACCAAAACAAATGCAAAGACCTGACCCATTAATGTAGAAGATAAACTATCTGTAATGTCAATGCGCTCTATATAGCCTCGGACACGGTAATCAGGTATATTACAGATTTCCCAATAAAAACGGGATTTAGACCATACATAGCAGGCGATTCTTCAGATAATAGCCATGCCTTATTGTCCTTTTGAGTGGACTAATATTATGTACAGAATGCAACGTAGAGGATCCACTACCAAACTCAATCTCGGTAGACAAAGACCTGCACTTAAACTTCAATCTGGTCTAGTTTGCAATGGGATCCGACGATCAAACAGAGTTTACCAAATGGGCAGCTGAATCCGGTATTGTGTTAAATCCAAACTTTGAAGTCAGAACCAGCAAACTTGGTGGGCTTGGGATACATTCTGTCACAGATCAGGATGAAGGTACAATTGTTCTTCGTGTACCAAAGAAGTGCACCTTTGATATCAACGCCATGCTTACGTTGGCAGAGGAATTGAAAGCCGTAAACGAGCAGGTAGCCTTTGTCATCAGAGCTGTTCTCTCCTGCAGTGATATCAATACGGAGTCAAGTATTCTTCGTAACTATATCTGGGGGTTCATTATTCTCCAGTCCATGAGAGACAAGAATGAGATTGCGATTTCTGCAATAGATAAGTTAGAGCCATACTTGTCGGTCTTAAAAACTACAAACGTTTTGAATGTGGACCATACAAAAGATGATGCAGACAAATTAATACAATCTCAAGTTTTGGAGAAGCGGAGGGTTCTTCAATCATATGACGAGGTTTCGAGAGCTATTCCTGAACTAGCAAACCACCTCTCGCCAGAGACGGCGTTTCAAATCCACCAGGCAGTTAAATCAAGAGTGCTAGAGATTCCCTATAGCGTTGATGGAGGGGAAGACTACGCTACCAATGTGACACTAGTTCCAATGCTTGACTTTGCCAATCATCGATACGAATACAACGCTGTATTTGACGTGGATAGGACTTCTGCTGATGTTCTTCTCCGGTTGGAAAAATCCGTGTCAACCAATGAAGAAGTCTGTATTAACTACTCCCCCGACGGAACAAAGAACCTGTTTTTGAGAACTTACGGGTTTATGCCAGGCTCACAAGGAGTTTATGTTTGGGAGTTACCGCAGTTGAACGAAATAGTCAATGAAGTAAAAAAGACGGAAGACATAGACTATGAGAAAATTGCAAAATGGCTCCGAATTGAATCGAGTGTCAAAATGCATGTGAACGGCAAAGGTGAAATTTCGGTAGACCCTGCTGAATTTGGTCTTCCTTTACTAATGATCCCAGGGTTGTTGTATTACCCCAAGTGGTATACCGAATTGCAGGACATTCAAGAGGAAATCCAAGATCGGGAAAATACTCAACAATACATTGAAGAATGGAAGCACCAAGAAAACTACAGCCATGCCGTTTTTGCAGGTGAAACAGCATTTGGTGTGATTTGTAATGACACTTACGTCAGCATCCCTAATATATTAGAACAAACTTGGGAGGCGAGCGAAGAGGCATATCAAGCATTAAATGAAGTGGCTCGCAAAGTGGTCCGCCGCGCGATACAATCGGCAGTGGAAGAAATCCCCAACGCACTGTGGCGTCACCAAAATCGTGAGATTGATTTCTACTTACAACAAAAGAAACATCATTTGGAACAATTAGATCATCTTATGGAATCATCGGGAAATATTTTTGGCCAGTAATTACGCATCAACGGAAAGATACATGTGTTTAATAAGCGATTTCCCTCTTGTTTGTAAGCAATGGAAAGTCTTTAAAGATCGATGCGCATGGCGTAGTGCATTTGGGCATGTGCAAGCTCGTATTCCAATTTGTAAGCAGTGCAGGCCGGCCATGTGCACTCAAAGCTCGCTACGCGCGAAATGTCAAATGAGGATTGCGACCTTCATATAAAAGGAGTCTGGTCCAGGTATTTAATCCGTGCTTAACTTTTTTCTTATTTATATCTGTCATAATCCACAGACCTTATACACATACAAACAAAAATGGTTGCAATTGTCAAGTCTAAGGAAGAATTCAAATCTGCATTGGAGCACAATGGCTTGGTCGTCGTTGACTTCTTTGCCACTTGGTGTGGTCCATGTAAAATGATTGCTCCATTGTTGGACAAATTCTCTGGCGAATACACTTCTGCCAAGTTCATCAAGGTTGATGTTGACGAATTGGGAGAGGTTGCTCAGGAATACGAGATCTCCTCCATGCCAACTATCCTCTTCTTCAAGGACGGTAAGATCGTCGAGAAGGTTATTGGTGCTAACCCTGCTGCTTTGAAGCAAGCTTTGGCCAACAACGCTTAAATATTGGTAGTTAGTGAATGATAAACTGTTATTGGCTTTACGTTGTAGCCTTGTAGACAGATATAGAGAGGATTCATGTAAATCCTGTGGTTGTTGAGTTAGATAAATTTTCACTACTTAAGGGGTTAGCCGAGGATCAACAATATTTGACACGATATTTGATACAATCATTTGTGCTGTTGCAGTTCTTTTGCTTTATTTTCTTCAAAATCATTACGAGTACATTTTTGGCATAAATATCTAACTTTTTGCTTTTCTTATCTTGTTCACCTCTACTGGAATGTTTCCAAGAATTCCTTCACGATCCTCAAATTGTAGAGCCTTGGCATCTCCTTGCCATGGAGCACATGCTGCACTAGGACGTCATAAATAAAGCAGTACTGGCGCATGGTCTGCACCATCAGAATTCTTTGTTTGCGAAGATTGCTCACAATCTCATAGACAGGGTCACGTACCAACGAGCATTCATTATCGTTGAAATTGAATAAGGCAACCAAGGAATCCACCGTACAAAACACCCCAGTCCGCCCACATCCCGCCGAACAGTGGGTTATCGTAGGAAATTCAGAACACCTGGAGTAATGGCTCAAAACGTATTGCTTCAAGTAAATCACTTCAAGGAGGTCCTTGGCGTCAACATCTGAACTCATATCCTCCCAGTTGTCCACATGCACTTGAATGACATTATGTTCTTCCATTCCATTCATTGATACCTGAAAAGTCCGTAAAATGATGGCACCCGATTGTTCTTGCAGTACTTGCTTCACTTCAAGTATGTCATTCCCAGATTTATAAGTTCCCACTTTCCAAAAGGGGGAACATTTCTGTAACCCATTTTCGTACTCGTTCGTCAATGAAATAATGATGATACATCTTTGATTCACCACACATTTCCAGAAATCACCGATTGTTTCTGCCAATGGACCCTGCGTTGCAATGAAGCTCATATTTCCCAGTACCATATCCTCAAAATGCTTGTCACTTGCAACCAAAGTCGACAAGCTGGAACTTGGCCTCAAATATGACGCATTAATATAATCACAGTCCGGCTGTGGATTTTGAGCATCCATTGGAGATTCTAATTGGACTCGAGAATGTTTGTAAACGAAAATATCCTTGTATCTGTTCTTATGACCAAAATCAATTCCGCAGCTGATATCTGGACATTCTTCCAAAGATCCACCGGGAGAGGAAAGAGGGTCCAGTGAGCGGAGCGTTAATGCACTGTTGAGTCTTGCTCGTTCACTCATTTCAAGCTTATTGAAATCCGAGCGAATTCTACAACTATCAGATACCGAGTCTCGGAGCCAACCAGGCAACGACAAGAGCTCCTCTTCACTAATTCTGGTAGACGTAAGAGCTTCAATTGCTGGATATTCAGCAATATTCTCGAAGAAATTTTCATTGTGCCTGATTCCAAATTTCTTCAGTGGTAAATTCTTTGGAAGCAGGAAATTGCTAACATTAGGAGTAGGTGTATCTTTGTAGGGTTTGCTAATGGGAAGACCCAAGGATGATTCTGAACGAAATGTCGTAGGGAAACTCGATGTATTTGTTTGGAGGCGAGAACAAGAAGGAACCTTGAGAGTTTGAGTTCCGGACACGGAATTGATCTCTAGTTTTGAAACATCAACATCCTCAACTTTCCCGCATGCAATACAATCGGGATAAGAGGACGCAAACAGGTCAAAGTTACTGTCCAAAAGATAAATAGGTGGGGCTGAGTCTTGGTTCCAGCAAGAGAAATCCACTAATTTCTTGCACATATGATATAAATAAGTCGACAGATTGGAATTGTCATATACTAAAATGGGAGGCAACCCATATCGTCCAATAGAAGGGTCGGAAAAGACAGTTTTTTGGGAGTAGTTTTTGTTGTTCTCATGCAAGTGATTTTGAAAGATTAACTTTTCGTATTCAGGTAGGGAGTTGATACATCTGTGGAGATTAAAGTTTGTTCTCTTTAAAAGTGTCAGTGGTAGACAAACATTTAGAGAGCCCTTGATATGATTTCTAACATGGTCTGCAAGCGGTCTAATGTCGATGACAATTAAGTTTGGTAGATTGGAAGATTGATGGATTCCAGTAGTCGCCACTAGCTCAGCAACCCTATCGGGTGGCAAATATGAAATAGTATCAGAAAGACCAAGGATTTCTGCCCTCATGTCTTGAGGCATTGGAACACACAGTAGGCGTTTGTTTTGTTCGAGCTTGATTCTCTCCACGAATGAAAACAGTGGCGTTGATGTTAATAAAGGGGGCACATTGGTTTTATTACACACGGAAGGCGTCTCAGGTGTTGGAAATTGGAAGGAGATCTCCTCTGGTTTATTCGAATCCGCAGTGCTAGCTTTTCTGTTAAAGTTGAAATGACTTTCAAGAGCAGAATGGGAAATGCGACGAGAGAGGTCATCTGGCTTGAATTCCGAACTACGACCACCATTAAATGAAATCAGCAGGACAGACAGTCTTTTCGAAAGGGAAAGCTTCAAAGGAGGAGCTTTACGACGAAGACTTGGCGTAATAGACGATGTAGCCGCTTCATCCACGAGGGTATCGGTCAGCATGGCAAATCTCGAGCTTTCATTTAAGGACTCCACCAAAGTTGCTTCTGAGGTCAAGGAGCTAATAGAATCAGCAGCCATCTTATGAGCGGCCGGTTTCTGCGGAGAAATGAACGGTGCTGGCGGTTTAATTTGCGGATGCTCATGGCTCAGGGAAAAGTAATCTTGCTCTTCCGATATACTGGGTGATTTTATGGTTAAGGTAGACATGAGATTGTTTGCAGAGACACATTCTGGGGATGGAAAATCGGGATAACTGGAGACTGGGAACTGGTAGTTGTGGTAAGGTTTTGTAGTCATACCGTAGACACCGAGAAGCAATGGTGGAAAAAAAGGGAAGAGGATTTGCCTGGTGATTCGTCCACGAAAAAAAAAAAAGCAGAAACGTTTAAGGAGAATTGAAAGGCAAAGTCGAGACTTCACTAAACTCTTTTCTGGTTTAAAATAGACACTTGTACTGATGAGCCAAGAAAATCACCTCTAGCACACGCGAAGATGCCTAAGAAGGTAATGAACCAAGATGATAGACAATAGGCTAGTTTTCACTGAGGAAGACAAAAAAAGGATATCTGACCAACTAAAAAGGATGGGGATAAGATGAAACTAAAAACCTAATTTGCACACAATGAGGTGGAAGGAGCTTGGAGGTAGTACTAGAAAAAAAAAACGTTCTTAAACGCGGCCTGCATGCTATACGACTATGACATAGTGCAGATTCATTACCTGGTCTAGGCTAGCCCTTCTGCATACAACAAACTGAACCTTCTCCAATTAGTTGAATCTACTAAAAGTACAATTAGGTGTCAAGGTATTGTGCGGACCACTTCGCCACCGGCTATTTTTAGTCTGTGCAAAATTATGATTCGAGTATACGGACCGGATATTTAGTATAATCTTTTTTAGGTGTTTAGAAAGGTGTTTTAATCCGAGGTTATTCAAATTTGGGTTTCTTTTTATCTCTGTCCATTTTAACTTTAAGCATGATATTATGCTTATGCTGCACGCCGTACTGCTGGCACTTCAAAACAAGAAATGTGAGATATGGCTACATGCAGGTCTACTTAATGTACATCATAAGGATGCTGCCACATGCGGAATAAACTCCAATACTAATCGACGTAATCCATTATCAGTAAACTATTATCTTTCTTTTGCTTCCGCTACTCGGTGTTTAATATACCCCCTTATTTTGTGGAAGAGCAATTTGAGCAACATTTCCATCCCATTTGTTCCATAGTCATATCTATTAATTGTGGGCTAAAGCAATGAATAGTCGTGATTGTGCACCTCCTGGTCACCACATTTGGTGTGGCGCCGCACGCTCACGAGATAGAAACTCTCATAAAATGCGTGTTCGTCCAATCTAGAAGTACTCCACAGATGAACGCATATAACGCCAAAAAAGAAGCTTGAGACATTAGACGTGCCGCGCTTAGATTGGTACAGGCGCATTCTTTTGATTCACGGAAAACATCCGCGCTGTTCCTTGAGACCGCATGCTCCTTCGTCCCCATCATGAAGTTTATTTTTTTTGACTTTTTCTTCGCTTCTTCTTTGTTTCGTCGTCGCGCACACTTCCAGCTACATTAGCATGTAAATCTGACTCGTCTGGATCCATACTGCTGCGGGACTTGCGCCGTCTAAGACGATTCTCGTATTTTCCTCCGATTTCGCTGCGAAGCTCTGTACGAACGGTCGGTCGCGCTTCACTACGTGCCACAGGGTTCGCCTGTTTTGCACCTGGCTTATTTTCGTTAACGACCCCTTCTTGCGACTGAGGCGCGTGTTCTTCCGTCGCAGCCTCCTCTCCCACAGGTTCCTCATCAGCGAACAAATATGACTCTTTCACGGGCTCCCTTAGCTCATGTACCATTTGTGAGTATTCCTTAGCATCCTTCGTAATTCCATTTTTTATTAGCTTTTTCATGAGCTCATCAGAACCACTTGTTTCACCGGGGGTGTTGGTTAGCGTAGATTTGTTATCCTGATCTCGTGCATCAAATGACGGCAGATTGATGCTAACACGATGCACCGTATTTAATGTGTTACTGAGACCATTAAAGTAAATCTCATTAACATTGAGATTGGTTGCAGGTTGAAGATCTTTGCTTTTCAAATTCTTTAAACTGGCCAAACCCTCTTCGTCCTGAAACTCATCTGGCAAAACCTCTCCACATCGCAATGCTGCTGCATCTTGAGAAGTGTACTCCTTGGAATGTGCTATTCTGCTGTGGTTGAGAAACCCTTGTGCTGAAGAAAAGTTGCTCCTATGACAATCCGGGCATGAAAGTTTCACAATTACTCCATCCGTTCTTCTGTACAAACATCCTGCTATACGGACAGCTGGACCTGTTAGTGACGGGCGCAATGAAGATGTTGTTGATCTTGTGCGATATGAATGAACCGGTTCATTCTGAGAAAACATTGTTTCATTGAACAGTGGTTGATTTTCTGCGAGTTGATGCTGATATTGTTGCTGTTGTTGAAGCTTCGTATAGGTAACGGATAATGATTTGTTAAGAGCATCATAATATTTTAAAGTGAAATAGTTTGGCTCATTTTCAAACGTGACATCATTGGGCACCTCAAAAAACTTTCTAATCGCTAGCATTTGGGCCTCACATTTTCCAAGTTCTTCTTCCGTGAGTTTTAATTCCTTATGCTTTAATCTAATTTCTAAATCGACTTGTTCCGATAGTATATTTCGAAGTGTTTCCAGAGAGATACTCTCAAGTTTTCGTGCAAGCGCCTCTTTGTCAATCAAGGGTTCTGTGTCAGATCCGCCTGGTTCACGATGACTATCCAGAGGGGGAATTTTTCCGTGTCCAGATACACACTCAGAGTCATCATGGAAAAAAGTATCCAGATACAGTGTCTGTGCCTTTGAATCCATGAATAAAGAGTAAGTGGCAATACCAAGTTTATTCCCTAAAGCGAACACACTTTAATGCATGTTTGATCACGTGACAAGGAACAAGGAACAAGCTTCTTTGAAAACCCCGTATGCGCATTATAGATCAAGTTTGTACTTCCCCAAAATGTTGAGATTATCTGGTCCGGGGGCACACTGCTTTAATAAAGCAACATAGATGGCATAGACAGTAGCTGGATCTTTAACTATAGCAACTTTCTTTGACAAATCAATATTTTTAGATATGGGCAACTGCGCCAATGGTACAGTATCAAGATCGTCGTCGAAGCTTCTTGTATTCACTTTGTCGGCTTCATCATTGATAACACCGTTATCTCCTAAGCAAGAAACAGGATTTTCACGTGTTATTTTATCCTGCAACATGGAGGAAACTGTATTTCGGTTTCTAGTGTTATTTTTGCGATCAAGATTAGTGACTAAATTGGCCTCATTCCTAATGCCAGATGTGCATGGCTGAACGGACTCAAGGGAAGAATTGTGATTTGGCTGCACTTCATGTTCATCAGGTTTTGCTAAGTGCAACGATCTTTCCTCTATAGATGACTTCGCATGTAATCTGGCCAGCATTCTCGTGTTGTTAGCTTTCCGTCTTTTGGCAATCGAGTTTTTAGATGTAGACTCCCTTTTACAGTCAGTACCATCTTCATTCCCTTCAGTTTTCTTATTGGACTTCCGAGTTTGTTGAGGCATGATTTCTGCAGATGGAGAAGCCTCAACGTCATTATGGTTGCCAAACCGAACATTCTTTCTCAGCTGCGCAGTAGATGCCGTTTTATTTTTTGTCTTTGCTGACAACGAAGCGGAATGAAGGCGTTCCCAGTTCTCTTTGGGAACATTTTCAACCACCTTGTCAACAGAGTCAACAGAGAAATCGTATGGCTCCAAGAGATCGGAGTTGAGCACAACACCATCCAAGTTCCGCGTTTGCAAATGGTCCTTAATCGGCGTCGAGATTTCTGGGCAGTTCTTTACAGACCGGCTGACATCCTTGAATATAGACATGAGTCTATTGATGGAATTTTCCTTAATCTTCTTGTCTGAATGAATAACTTTCTGAGCATGCTGGAACGACAATTTGCGATTCCCTTTTGCCTTATTATACTTCACTTGCGTTGAATTAGAACTCGGCCAATTGTCAATAGAAAAAGAGTGTGTATTTCATACCTGGCAAGTTCTCACTTTTACCTCTCATGATGTTTATGTACACAAGAGTTGATCTTCTCTTAGTATTTAAGATAGTGGGCGAGTTTGCAGCAATACCGGGTGCGCAGCCTAAGCAGAGCTCCTATAGTTATCAGCAATTCGCGAAACTCCATACAAGCCAAATAATACCTTCCACAATTTGTCTTTTCTTCATACCCATCCACCGACTAAAATCTGGGCGAACATCGGGATATACCTTATATAATAGCAAGAAAGTAATAACAGGGATTACAAGTTATGGTAGAAAAAGCAATTTTACCGTCGGTGTCGTCGATGGCCACGCTTACTATCAATGACGAATCGAGACATGGGTTTGGGTACAATCCCTCCATTGGACCTGAATCAAATGCCATCACAAGAGAAACATCGACCATACTTGTCAACAAGAAACCAATGAGTTTCACAACGACGTCAAATCACTCGGTTTACGAAAAGAACATACAGACGAAGAAAGTTAATGAGATCAGTCTTTCGACATTGGCGTTTTTATTTTGTGAGATTGTGAGTTGGACTCATGAGAAATCAAAGGGGTTGCAAGATCTAGAAAGTAGATTGAATGGATTGGGTTATCAAATTGGACAACGCTACTTGGAGCTAATCAAGGCCAGAGAGGGGATGAAGTACGGACAAAGAGAGACTAAGATCATTGAGATCTTACAGTTCATTCATGGAAGTTTTTGGAAAAGTATCTTTGGGAAATCTGCTAATGAATTGGAGAAGTCTCAGGATGTGAATAATGAGTACATGGTCACAGACAACGTTCCATTGATTTCCAAGTTTATTAGCATACCCAAGGAGTACGGGGACCTCAATTGTTCCGCTTTTATTGCCGGAATTATAGAAGGTGCATTGGATAGCGCTGGCTTCAATGCAGTTGTCACCGCCCATTCCGCTCCTATGGAGGGACTACCGTTGCGGACAGTATTCCTCATAAAGTTTGATGAACTGCGTATCTTGAGAGAGGGGATACAAATAGCATAGATAACGGCAAGAACCTTCGATACAATCACCATCTATTGCATGATAGATCAATTGCATGATAGACATGGGCGCAGCGTGTTTTAGACGGCCACAATGTGTGCAACCAATCGAAAGGCTGTGGCAAAGCAGAATCTTACAGTAACACATTACGTAACAACCACGCCTTTGTATAGCATCTACTAAATACTCATTTGAATGATTGGTTTCACGTATAGTGCATAATGGGCTACGATTGAATTAGTATTCGCACTACCATCCAAATAGAATTGAGTTTTTCATTCAAACTCCACACTACATTAAGTGGAACCAAGATGGGAATCACAATTCGAAGGGCCACGATCGAAGACGTGCAAGCAATGCAGAATGCTAACTTGCTCAACTTGCCCGAGAATTACCAGTTGAAGTATTATATGTACCACATTTTGTCATGGCCGCAAGCTAGTTATGTTGCCACAACCTACGACCCAGAGGACTATCAAGTTCCTACGGTGGATGATACTGAACAAGAAAATGGCGAGGTTTTGGCTGAGTCAAATCTTCCCGTGATAGAGGTGGAAGATCCCAAAGGAGACACGGCCTACATCAGAAAAGGTGAGAAGATTGTGGGATACGTTTTGGGCAAAATGGAAGATGATCCAGAAGCAGAAGATAAAACGCCTCACGGCCATGTGACCTCATTAGCAGTGATGAGAACCTACAGACGTATGGGCTTGGCAGAAAAGTTGATGAAGCAGTCGTTGTATGCCATGTGTGAGACATTCAAAGCACAATATGTGTCGCTACATGTGAGAAAATCCAACCGAGCTGCGTTGCATTTATATAGAGACAGTTTGAAGTTCGAGGTGACTTCAATCGAGAAATCTTATTACCAGGATGGTGAAGATGCATACGCCATGCGGAAGGATCTCAAACTAGATGAGATGCTTCCTTATCATGGACATAGTGAGGTTGACGATTTGACGCTGGATTTAATTTAGAAGTTGCAGAAAAGAAAAGATGATCATTAATGTACACAATGCAAATATAGTTTGAGGCTCTAGTACCGCTCCTTCATACGGGAGGCCATAGTACGCAAATTACCATAAACCTTACCTGGAGGAGAACCCAAAATAAGCGAAACAACAGCCTCTCTGGCCATTCTTATGTGAGTGAAACCACCTAAGATATGGATCTTGGAGTCTGCCAAAACAATTCTGGTTCTGGTGGCATTTTCAATAGCAAATTTGGTCTTTCCATCTTTACCAGCAATACGACCAATAGCTCTTGACAAATGGTCTCCTGTCAAAGTCTTAACATCCTTGATCTCGAATGTCTCGATATATAGATCATCCAATCTCAAAAGCGCAATTGCATCGTCCACATCAAATCCCAAGGTGAAGGCTTTAATGAAGTCTGCTCCCTTTTGTAAAGCACCCTCGTCTTCAGTAAACTTATTTGTCCTTAATTCGACTGTTTTGGTCTTCAAGTTCATACGCACTTGCAACTTAAGGTGTTCCACCAACGGAGGGTATATCTTTACCCATGTGTTCTTTAATGGGGTCATTCTATGAGGTGGAACAGGGACCTTTCTGCTCTCCAACTTAACTTTCATACCACTTTTAGCTGCTGCTGCAAACTTTGGCTTTCCGCTTTCATCCAAGACTACTGTGGATGACGCTGGCTCGTCGTCTTTTTGCTCTTCATCTTTCATTTCCTCATCTTCGACAGAGTCCTGTTTCTTGTCTTCTTCAACAGGAACAGAAGTGGTGTTGATCAAAAAGTCATCATCCTCTGTTTCAGTCACTGGTTTCGGCACTGGAGCCACTTTTCTTGCTGCGGTTGGAGCGGCCATATTCTCTGGTCTATCTCTGATTTGCACTGTGTGTGAATTTTTTAGATGCGAAGAGATGAGGAGGAGCGCACGTGACACGCTACTTCAGAAACAAGCAGAGCAACACTGTAGGGGAACAAACAACGGATGCAAAGTGAAAAAGGTTTAGCTCGACTCCTCTTTGCAAATATAATTGACAACCTTCAAGAATTTGCAAGAAAAAAAATTGTGTCTGAGCAATGTTCCCAAGCTCCACAAAAATACAACTACAGATATGACAAGAAATACTTGAAGCACGAATAGCGAGTGAGCCAATTGTACAGGCATAGGTACAGTCTCGACAAATGCACATTGGTGCCATCACATAGAAATCTTTTCCATTCTTCAGAAGCAACAACAGCTTCAATTCTATATACTAGCACAGATCATTATTTGACCTTTTCTTTCATTTTTCTCCCCGTGAAAATTGGCCACTGTTACTGAGATTAGTGGCGTTACACCTCCGGGTCGGTCTGGTCATGGCGCGAAAATTTCAGCAACTGAGAGCCTTGCTTGAAAATTTCCCCGTACTTTTCGTGACGCTCATCTCTATATTTATCAAGACATTATTCCTTCTACATAAAATTGCGTTTTTTTTTTGCTTTAAAAATATCCTACTCATTCACACACCTCCTCTTGCATCGGAAACTTTGACTTTCCATTATATCTGCCATGTTGCTGAACCGTTTGCTCGGTGTCAAACAAACATCTCGTATTGGTCACATCCTGCCATTTTTATGTAGGAGAAACCTTTTGTGGCTCCCCCGACAGCGGGCTGGAATAGCCAGAGGAAACATCCGTTTGATTCACATGTCGTTTCCTCGATTCTCCCCCGAAAAAGTTACAAAGTCCCAACTCCTTGCTCAAACCACATCACGCCTTTCCAGGCTCTGGATTCATATAAAATGGCCCCTAACGAGAAATAACCGACCATTATCTGTTGACGATTTCTCTGCGTTTGTATCATGGTTGGTCATGGGTAACCTCCTCTGGATCATTTTAGGAACCACAACGTTTGTTCTTGTTACGATGTATTCTATCGAAGCCTTCGATCGCTTCTGGAATGCGCTCAAAGGAAATCCAGAAGTACATGACCAAAGCAACAGCAACTCAAAGGACAAAAGCTTCTTGGGTTACTTGACGAGTTCAATCTTGACTCACGGCTTGGGAATAAAGATCGTTTTTGAGAAGGGCAAAGTTGTTCCCGAATTCATAGACGGAATGCTCAAATTCAAAGATTTGAGAATCTATAGTACAGAAGAGCAAAGCGAATCAACCCCATTTTCTGCAAAGATCGCTGAGCTTAATTTGAGCTTGTCATTCAAAAAATGGTACGAAGGGAAAGGCTTGGTTTATGAAATGGAAATTTTCGGCATGGAAGCTAAAGTGAATCGGAATTTGGAAAAAGAACAGGAAATCCTTGAAGACAAACTGATTACACCTCCTTTCAGTACATTGGCTGTATCATTCAGCAAGTATTCTGATCATGCTTATAACGGGTTACATGAGTATGGTTTTGAAGAACCACATCATTACCCTCCAGCACCCAAAGCCAAACCATTCTTGATGGAATCCAATTATGATTTGGCTCATGTAAAGATTCATGATTCAGTGATTGAATTATACGAGGGAGAGGATACACGCCCGTTTAAAATATCCATTTTTAATTGTGATCTTCCTAGATTGAGAGGGAGCATGTTGTTGATCGATTTTTTCAACGCAAACAATGTGACGGGTGCAGTTAACGAATCTATGTTCACAATTCACAAACATCAAGTGCATCTTAGCAATGAAAATGTTGTGAGGTTTAAACTTGACGGAATCGACATGGGCGTGCTTTCTAAGGCTAATCCACAACTGAAGTTCAACTGGATTGCGAATGGCAAGGCCGAGATCATCGCAGATATCCGTTTGCCATCGGTTGATGGTATAAAAGAAGAATCTGCTACTGAGACACCCCTTATTAGTGGCATGTTCCATAAGCTCTTAGACGAGCTCAAGGATATAACAAGCCCCAAGGATGAACTGCAACTAGCAAAGGACAGTGAAAACAATTTAATCAAAGGAGCAATCACTGCTATCTATGAGACTTTCTCGGACGACAAATCAAAGAAGCAAAGTGAAAATGAAGCAGAGTATGTGATAGTCAATGTTAAAGTGAAATTCACTGATTTGAAAGCGGTTATTCCTCAGGATTTGCCTAAGGCTTCTTCCACTAAAGTGCCATTCATTACTTTGCAAAATTTGCGTTCATTAATCTCCTATATTAATGGACTCAATTCAGACACAGAGCACCCGATAGTGATCAATACCACTGTTATTGAGAAAATGTCAGACTTGTACAACTTGGACAATATTTCTCAAACTCGTGTGTTTGATGTTATTGTAAGTGACATTTATGACGACTTTTCTAGGATGATAAAGTTGGAGGAAAAACGTATTATTGAAGAGAAATCAAACATGTGGTCATATTCCTTAGCAAGCCAACTCCTACTCCTTGGTCTTGGGGTCCTTGCTTAGATTAACGAAGAAAATGAACAAGAAAAGCATAACTTTATCAAACGGAGACTTTTATCTCAGGGAATAATTAGATGGAAACGGTATTTTACTTTGTATATATATTTATTGCTGGAGCACTTTCTCGAATGTATATAATTGAAGTGTGTCAAATATTTTTCTTTCTTTGTAGCATTGGTACCTCTAGCTTGACTCCCTTTTTCCCCATTATTTCCTCCTCGATTTCCCTTTCTATGGGCTTAGACCCAATTCCCAAAGTAACGCCTCTCTGGCGATGTAGAAGAGAGTTTTTAGTTGATGAAGTAGAATCTTTTTCTTCTCCTTGCCATCCCATTCCCCGCAACAAGGCTGCTCCAAATTGTTCCACTGGTACTCTCTCGTAATCTTCTTCGGTATTCTCTTCAGGGTAAGATTCATCATCAATAGAAATGGACATGGTATCAGATTCAAGTACTGATTTCCCAGAGAGTAATGATTTTCGTGCTAGAGATTCTGCACTGTCATTTTGAGATATACTAGACTGCTGATTTTCATTCGAGTTCTGAGAATTACTAGATTCAAGTGTAGCGGGCTGTCGGCGAATCCCGGTCAGATTTTGTTTTCGGCGTAAACTCACTGAAAGATTCTTTGGCTTTATCAAGATCTGCTGTTTTTCAGCGACAACGTTGTTCCCACTCAATGCTCCCTTTGTTGAGTGAAAACCATCGATATCAATTGTAGAGGGCTCCTCCTCATCATCGTGAGATAGCACGTTCCTTTTTATGGCCCCAGAAGCTTTTTTTTTGGCCAAGACAGAATTCGGTCTGGTGGGTGTCTTTTTAGATATCCCTTTGGATTTTAGACTAAACTTAAACCCTGACATAGGAACAATGTGAGGTGAATATATGAGTGCGATGTGTGATGAACTATGAGATTGATAACCCTGAAATGGAACCTTGAAATCCACAAATTTCGTTCCAAAAAAATAAATATAAAAGGATCGTAAAATAGTTTTCTAAACAAATTAACGCTTCCGTAGCCACTAGTCGTTGAGCACAAATAGAAGAGACGATACCTGAGGTGCCAAAATGAGATGGTGTAACCAAGGCTACATACATATTCGCGAACGCGGTTCCTTATGCGCGTCCATGGCGATTATGGAAAATACCTACTATGCCATGCAATTAGGTCTGGAACAGTACATGGGTATAGACCCTGAACTACTAGGATTTCAATTCTCTACCACTTCTGATTCTATAACAGATCTGCTCATAAGCAGTGGCCAGGTTTCGGAAGTATTGACAGAAGAAGACGAAAATGAGGACGGAGAGATTGAAACCCAAAGACCTGGGCCACAAACAAAAACAACCTCTAGCAGCATAAAAGAAGGCAACCTTATGTCATTATTATCGGAAAATCAAAGCGGGATCAAGAAGAAAAGGATACGAAGACGAGGAGTGGCTAGAGCATCTGTTGCAAAGTATGAGAAACAAGCGGATAGTTCTGACCTAGATACTTCATTTGATGCGTCTGAATTTGAACGGAGAATCAAGGAAGATTCCTATTTGGATGAACTAGAAAAGAAGGTCTACAAAGAGAGCAAGTCTGTCACTGCGCAAGACTTTTTGAAACCTCATATTGTGCCTACAGTAGAAGTACATGATCTTGAAGATGATGTTGAAGAATTAATGAAAGATGGGACAGTCTCAACAGTTGGCTCCTCGTTCGTGTCCGATACTACACTGACAGCGAAAAGAGTTACTGCTAGGGACTTGTTTGATCGATTCCCTAGACGCATAAAGAATTCGAAAGGCAAATGGCAACTAAAAGTGAGGTTAAAGATCAGTCCAATGAAGCTTGCTGAAATAAAGAAGTATGAAAATCCATTCACCACGAGAGGAACTGTGGTATTGAAAAACGAAAAAGAATTGCCTACATTAATGAATTCTTTGATGCTTCGGAAACAGTCACGAAAAGTTACTTTGAGCGTACCAAGTAGCATTCTTCGAGAGGTTGAAAAAAGTCTAAATTCACTATACACTAAAGGCTCAGGAAATTCAGACGGCCGAACTTCTAAGAGCGTCTTTGATATGATGATGCAATCTGCTAGTCAGGGTACAGGTCCTAAATTGACACCTTTACAAAAGTTAAAGGAGCTTGATCCTCCTACAATACTGCGTTCATTGTTTCATGTTACCGACGAAGACCCTGCATTTGCATCCAATAAACTTAACTTTGAACTTGGTTTACCAAAAAGGAATAGGAATTCAAACCTAGATCCGATCAATGAAAGTATGGACTCTATTTGCAAGACCAAACCAAAAAATATGCTTCATTCACTATTTCTGTCTTCACCAATATCCACAACTGTTATTGAATCCCCTAATATTACTGAACTAATTAAAGAGAATGCACCCATGGCATTTGAGAAATTGTCTCACAAACGCATCTACAATGATTTTATATTGGGAGATTCAAATAGTAATTGCCATTTGACATGGCCACAGAAATTTCAACCCCCAGATTTAGAGTCGCTGCTTTTGCCTAAGCAGACCAGACGATTTATCAAAAATTGGATCAATAATGCGTTTTCAATATTGAAGAGCCAATCAAGTAAGACACCAAGAAACGTGAGAATCCGTGAACTTCAAAAAAAGCAAAAGCAAAGAGAGGATCAAAATATGGGCGGCTTCATTGTTGATATGTATGATTCAGAGGAAACCGAAGAAGAGATATTTGTTCCAGTGTTGATCATCCAAGGAGCTATCGGTTCCTGTAAATCGTCCTCGATATATGCTGCCATGAATGCCTTAGAAGGATACGTGCATGAGATCAACGCCAGCCAACAGCGTTCTAGGAAGGACATCTATGGTGCATTGAAAGAGTTTTGCACCACTCAAATAATCAGCAATAGCAATGGAGAGAAAGAATTTCGAAAGGGAGTGGTTCTTTTTGAAGATTGCGATATCCTATTCGAGAAAGATAAAACCTTTTGGTCTCTAGTACAAGATGTGATAAACTTTTCTAAACGACCCATTGTGATAACAGTTGAAGATCCGTCCGTGATTCCAAAGAATATCAGAGAACTTGCTGAAGAGCAAAGCTCTATAGTAACTCTTCAAAATGTTGATGAAGAATCAATTAGACAATATCTTTGGCTATGTGCATTCAGTTATCATTTCGTTTTCAGCCAGCTGTTATTGAACATGATCATTGATACAGCAAAATATAACAAGAACATTGATTTGAGAAAAGCTCTAATGTCTTGCCAGTGGTTATGCGGAAGAACGAAAGACCAGGAAGGGAAAATGATCAAAGTAAGTTATTTCGAAGAAGTTAAGCCAGACTTTGACGCAGTTTCAGATATAAAGACTTATGGGGACAAATTGGACAGCTTATCCGTTGCCGATATTCTCTCATACAAAACGAGGTCAGCGATCTTGCAGGAAAATCAAGAGAATGAACTATTGGATGTTTACGTTGTGCACGATTGCACAAACTTAACGCATCGAACACTTCCATATGAGTTGAATATCGGGGACTACTTAATGAGTAACATCAAAGGTAATTATCCTGTTTCCAACGCCGATGAGTGGACGATTAATGACCTACGTGTCACAATTACTGATTTTATCAGTTCCAGGGCAAAACAGGTACCTAGATTCGTGCGAGAACTACAAACAATTCGAGCAAGCACCAGAAGCAGGTCCTCTCAAACATCATTTGAAGACCAATTTGAGGTACAAGGGTTAAGTGATTCATCCGTTTGTTTTACAATGCCTCATGCTGCATTTATATTGGATCTTGCACCGTTTTGTCGACAATGGGCCCTATTTCAGAATGGAATTATGAGCTATGACATACAACAAGAACAACAGAACTCTGAAGTCAGACTCATGTCATTCCTTGGATGGAGAACGTTCAGAGATAATGTGAATGAAGTTAGTAAAACATTAGTATCACATAAATAATATAATGCATATTACAACATCATATTAATCTGGTTCTGGATTTGAGCATTCCCCCACCGAACATTCGTGCCGCCTTATGTTTGTAGTCAGTTGACTGTAACCTTCGCCATGCTTCTTCAATGTGATACGGCTGAATTGGTTTAGCCAACTCATCGGGACTATCAAATAAATACTTGCGCTTGCGCTTATTGAGTTCTTTTCCAGACTTCAGCATAGTTTGTTGTACAAGCTTTTCTTCTGCAGCTTTGATACCCATGGCCTCCTCAGTTAGTGAACAAACAATTTCAAATGTAAGGAAACCTAAGATATCAATAACATCATCATTTGGTCTTGATTCACATATTTGGGCGATTTGCGCCCACTCCCGGAATTTCTTTGCTTTTCTGAATGTGAATGAAGCTTGTCGACACTCTGACCAATGAACGTACTCTTCTCTTGTCATATTTTTGGTTCTCTCATCTGCCATTTTCAATCTTTTAAGCGAAGCTATCGTGGCCGCTTTTTCCTCATCGTCGGCTTCATCAGCATCATCAGCAGCATCCACATGTTGCTCACTAAACATAAATTGTACCTCCCAAGGTAGTCTAATTTTCAGTTTTCTATATCTTGTGATCATTTTTGATTGGTCATTGTTGGTTGCTCCTCCACCGGCACCTGCTCCGGCACCCTCTTGTTCTATGAATGACTCTGTGCCTCCCCCTTCATCTTTGGTATTTTTCCGGACGTCTTTCCAGGAGAGGTATGTGATAAGCCGGTTCACTTTTGCTTTGTCGTGGCGCATGAGAAAAATGACATCTTCTGGAGCGATCGAACGCGTTCCTCTGGCTGCTGCTGTTTTGGTGGCCTGTAGGAGAATCTCAATAACTTGTCCCTGAACTATATCTTCAATTAGCGATGTTGTTTCTACAGGGGGATCGTTTGTCTCCCCTGACACAAACATCATCTGTTGAACCTCAACACGGTACTTGTATTTGTCCTGATTCGACATTGTGATAAGGTGTAACTGATAAGATATCTCTGATGCCAGTGTCTCATATATTTGATTGTGGATCACGTGACATCATAATCAGGTTAGTACATTAAGTCATCTAGAGGTAGCTGTATTTTGCATTCTTGGGCTTGGTTTATGACAAGATCAAGCATATATTTACCAGGGTACTTAAGTTGAGGTCATATTTGCTGTCCCTGAGCTGAACACATCTACCGCATGTGTCTTTAAGAATATAAGTCTCATGATTAAACACTTTTTCTCGAGTCAAATTTCTTTTTATTCTGTCAGTAATCACCATTAGTACGGACTCTCTGAAGATTAATACTACCCAGCATTATTATGTCTATACACTTGTGTTGTCCTTGTGGTGACCGTTCCAATCACCTGTAAATGCCCTTCAGATATTGTTCCGGGTAACACGCATTGAGTACGAGCAAGAAAAAAAAAGTATATAAGTGCGAAGATTTCCCAATGATGTACGAGAACAAGAAACATTCTCATTCAACAGTATGTAATACTATTTTGCGAATGCAGTGAATATGATGACTCTGAGTGCATTTGGCTCGAGACTTTCTGTCGGTGTGGAAAAAACCAAGCTACCTTATTTCTTTTGGCTGATCATTCTACTGCAATTCCTATTTTTGTCGGTCGTGCGAATAGACTTACTAACATGTACCAGAACTGGTGGAAGATTCTTTTTATTTGTAAAAAAAAATTGTGCACATACCCTCTAGGCCACGATCAAGAAGAATAGTAGGATACACAAGATCACAATGAGTATTCCGATGCACCAGTTGCTTGCTGTTTCTCTATTCTTCTCGATGACAAAGTTTACTCTTTTCAAGCCTCTCTGAAGCTTGTTCCCGACTGTGTCCATTTCTTGATCTAAGTCTTCAAGCATGTAACCCTGGTCTTCGAGCTCTCCGCCCATCAAAGTGGCTTGTTGGTTCAAGTTCATCATTGTCTGATGAATCAGGTCAAGCTGTAGGTCTTGTGATTCCATGTACTCTTGCTGTTGGTACAGGTTGAATTCTCTGTCAATTCTTTGCGAATCGCTGAACGGCGACGGGTCTTCAATACTGATTCTATTTGACATTGTGGTGACCTCCCGAAGCTGATTAGGATTCGTAAGACGTTGATTCCACTCAGAATCTAAATTGTTAATTCTTTGTTGTAATTGTGAAAGAATCTGCTTTCTGTCTGCAATATCGGCTGGTGTTAAGTTGAATTGAACTGGATTAGATTCAGAGATAACAACAGCTTGTCGTAAGTCATCCAAGGTTTCAACTAACTCCTGATAATTGTTGGTGTATTCCAACTTAGCATCATCAGTAACATAGTTGATGGACTTCAAGAATGATTCTAACGCATATATCTGAGACCAACAGTCGGCTTCAGCCTCGTTGAATGGATCCATCCTTTTTTTGAATAGGTGGTAGGTGACTGATGGATTGTGCCTGATGCAGGTCTCGTCTGTTAACTATGAGAATTTCCTGGTCACCGCCACACAAAAGAGAATCAATTTTCTCTACCAATTTTCATGAAAAATGAAAAGAAAAAAAGTCGATGAAAGCATATCTGGCATTCACTCTTTCTAGGTAGTTATGCAAGTATATATCAGCCAACTATGCTAAACTCGGTCCTTACTAGAATTGGCCTCTGGGCATATCACACCTGTAGGCCTCTTTTGTGCGAAACCTGACCGCACACGTCTAATCCCACATAATAACTTGGTATTCTCAATGGAACTAGCCTCTACTGAGTCGAAAGACACCAACTTGGATGCTGTCGAACCAACCGAGGTTACACAATTAGACTCCCTGACAACGTCAGAGCCCGCAATTAAAAATGAAGAACCTTCAACGAAGAGATTGAAGACTGAGGAACTGCAAACATCGCCAGAACCTGCTATTCCACACTTTGACCAGGCACCCGTTCATGAGATGGTTGGAGGATCATCGGTTCGTAAGTTCTTGAACCAAGAAGTGACAGTTCATCTATTAGAAGGGTTGAAGAAAATTGCGAAGGAAAAGCCGAAGGACCCGCTCTTTGAACTAGGAACTTTCCTTATAGAACGATCTAAGGAGTCACAAGAGGCATAAAATGTTTGAAGAACTGCCTGAAAATCAGAACACCCACTATATCTGGTGAACTTTCATGCCATAGGCCTAAATAGTGTTCTGGAACTCCAATGAAGTAGTATGACAAGAAACCAAAATGTGCCACCCTTCGCAATATTCTGAAAGAATAATCATACTCACCAACTTTAATAGTAATGCATAATTTGAAGAGGAGTTTAGGAACCATTCAATGATTGGCATTCGTCAGTTCTGGCTTCCCCAGACATGTCCTGCAGGTTAATATATATATGTGAGCTCACTTCTTGTAAATCCCCATGGCAAGTATAGGGTATGTCTGGTAATAATACGTTACGTCCCTATTACAACCACGATACCTTCGACGCAGGGTACCTGGTGATATATAAACCAGGGTATGGGCTTATTGACACGACATCGGGCCGTCCCATTACGTATGGCCTAGGAGAGAAAGTGACAAGTCAAAGTGGCGGGTTTGGTTCTAGAAACATTGGATTGCTGGGGATTGGCAAGCTATCATCACTGGAAATCATATTGCCACAGCTGGATAAGAACTATGTGTACGATTTAGAATTTCTGGAATACTTTGACTTCAACAATTTGCTGGAATTGGTTAAGAATTTGGCATGGAACTTTTTCAAAAATTACTGCAAGGTTCTACTCTCTCAACCTTTTGAAATATCTCGATTAGTACTTCAGGTAGGTCGTTTTGACTTTTCGAAGCCGCGTTCAAAAACTAAGAACACCAATGAGATGATTCGTCTAAAGGATGACTTAGACTCGTCTAATCTAACAGTGGATTCTTCAGATGAGTATGAGGAAGATATCGATTATTTCCAGCTGCCTACCGAAACAAGTACTATCCAGAAACCGATTTCCAGGACTGAAAAACCTAAAATCGCTAAGCAATCGTCTAAGAATCCCCACAAGATACATCCAGTTTCTCAACATACTATTGATATTATGACAGCAATTGCTGCGAAGGATGGTCCATTTGCCTTATTTAAAGGTATAAATGCTTCCTTCATACACAATACTTTGTTGCATACCATTGAAGCTTGGATCACTGGCTTTGTTTCTCCTTTCTTGTCGATTCCAGACCCATTCTTCTTGGATTTGACCCACTGTGCTGAACCAGGGAAATCGCTCTGGCTTTCTGTACTGGCATGTGTACTTGCAGGAGTCGTTTTAATTCCATTGGATTTAATAAAAGTGAGACTTATGCTCACCCAATTCAACAAACCGGCGCCCGAGATCCCTGAACAGGCTGTCACCGATTCATCCCCTGAAGCCACCACCGTTAATTTAAGATCCATACGGGAATCTATCCGCCATTTTCCTAGGAAGCTATTTTTCAACCCACCACCAACAATTACCTTGTTAACAGTTTTGTACCTGTTCTCCATTACTGTTTTCCGCAAACTGGCACCTTATCTTTTATTTGTTCGGTACAACATCGACTCATACCTGTCACCTAATTTATATACAATGGTCAATCTAATCCTCCTGATTATGGAGCTTTTCATTAGACTACCTATAGAGAATTTGTTGAGAAAGGAAGAAGTCAGATTTTTATTGAAACCAAAATCTCCTGCTGAAGACAAATATGGTGTGGTTACCATTCAAAATCCCGAGGAAAATTTAATTGTGGATTTCAATGGCTGGAGCACTAACTCAGATGTAGATTTTGAGTCTGGTACTCGTGGTCTTTGGGCCCGGTTCATCAATTTGGGCTTGTTCAACGGATGGAGAGTTGGCGTTTTGAACGTCATCGGTTATTGGGGTTACAATATTTTCCAAAGTACTACTACCATAACTGAGGAAAGACTATAAGTGTTATATATAATAAGTTTTCTTTCATGTATTTCAGATACGAACCAATCCATTAAGTATCATTGAGGCAACGGAACTAGTATTGTATGACCTGCATGAAATCAGGGCTAAAGTGTGAGTATATGCCAACAGATAATAACTATCAACCTACTAAAACAAGAATAGACACGATCAATATCACATGGCTTCAAGCTTCCCCTATAATCCCGACGAGTTCGAAGATAACAACCCGTTTGCAGAACCAGCACAAAGACCATTTGCTGAAGAGGAACCAAATGTGCAAACCGAGGAAGAGGCCTCTGTTTCTGAGAATAACCACCATGACACGAGTCATGAAGAGTCCCAAGACAAACTTGTGAAAGACGAATTGATCAAGCTCCTTCCAGAGCGATTTTCAAAGAAATATTCGATGAAGTTGGTGCTACGTGCGATTGAAAATGGTGGTTCAGGAAACCCGATCTTGAGGTTTGATGCAAATGTGAAAGGTCTCAACAAGTACCGGCAAGAACAGTACAAGGGAATTAGAAGAACGTATACCGAAGTTGAGAAGTTTAACAATTACTTGGTTGTATCGAACTTAGAAGTATTTGTTCCTAGAATTCCTCTGCAATACACTTCATACCCCACAGGTGGGGAGGACGAAATCAAGCGGTTACTTTATGTTTGGCAGGAATGGTTCGACCGAGTAACCAGCAATCCAATATTGGTCAGAGATGAAGAATTTGTGCACTTCATTGAGAACGATTTCGGTTATTCAGTGATAAATGTCAACAGAAAATCGGCAGTGGCGAGTGGGTTGGTGAGGAAGACTTTGAAACAATTAGCACCGCCTTACGATCCTTATACTGAATTGGCGGAATTCAGACCGATCATCAAGACAGCGTATGTTCTCTTGCAAAAGCTTCATAAAGCAATGGAGAAAAACCAAAAAGCTGAGAAACAACTTGCGAGTTACATTAGCGAATTGGCTACTAAGTTAAAAGGACTCTCACAGTTTGAAACAGTTCATCCTGGGATGAAGAATATGTGGGAAAAGTTATCTAAAGTAACACAGATCCAAAGTGACTTAATGTTGATCTCTCTGATTCATGATATGGGGACTTTGGGTGATAGCGCCCTAGCTCTTGCTAATGACTTTTACGAAATCAAGGAAGCCCTTACAAATCGACATCTCATAATGAGAGAATTGATGCAAGCTGAAGCACAAACCCAAGCTAAACATGCCCAAGCAACAAAATATAAGAACAAACTGTCACTCGACCCAATTAAGGTAGAGGATGCGTTACGATCGTTGGACTATGCTACTAAAGCTGAGGAAAGTCTCAAGATGCAAGTTAAGCGTATTTCTGGTGAAATGAGTTTTGAAAAGAAAGAAGTTGAGGCATTTGTGGAGAAAAAGTTTCAACACACACTAAAAAGTTTTGCATTAAACAGAGTTGAACAGCATCGGCGCTTATTGAAGAACTTGGAAACAATTAGGTTGGATATCAGAATTGTGGATGAGAAAGGGGGATTGTCCCGGTTGAACAGAGACAATTTACGCAAGATGAAACATAAGCTTACACAATCACAGGCCGCTAACGGTGATTCATGGAGTTCTAGAACGTTCCGGAGTTTGAGTGTCGAAGAGGAAGAAAGAAATGCCCAGTTCAGACAACAGCAGGAGTCAGAGGCTGTACCTGTGGATGCACAACAAGCTGCAAGTGTACTAGGAGTGGCTACATTTTAAGTAAGAAACAGAAAGAAAACATCAATTGCAGAATATATAGCCCATTCAGTTAACCAAGAATCTCTTCTCAGCTTCCTTCCAGTTAATGACATTCCAAATGGCCTTGAAGTAGTCTGCCTTGACATTCTGGTATTGCAAGTAGTAAGCATGTTCCCAAGCGTCGATAGCAACCAAAGGAACCAAAGGACCAGTCACAGTGTCTTGGTTAGAAGTAACGACAACATCCAATTCACCGCCGTTTTCCTTGTTCTTAACGATAAAAGCCCAGCCGGAACCTTGGATAGCAGCCAACTTGGAGTTGGTAATTGCCTTCAAGTTGTCAAGGGATCCGTATTGCTCAGCAATCTTCTTAGCAAATTCGGACTCTTCGGAAGGAGGAGCACCACCACCTTGCTTCTCTGGAGCCGAGTTCTTCCAGAACAAACAGTGGTTGATGTATCCTCCACCGTGGAAGTTAACAGCCTTTTGCAACTCCACGGACTTCTTAACCTCACCCTTGGCTTTAGCCTCAGCTAATTGCTCAATTGCCTGGTTGTAGCCATTGACGTAAGTTTGGTGGTGCTTGAGGTAGTGGAGCTCGTTGATCTTACCAGAGATGTGTGGCTCTAAAGCTCCAAAGTCCCAGTCCAAGTCTGGCAAGGAAACCTTGGTTCTGACAGCGCCAATGGCAGAAAAGGCTGTCTTGGTAGTACGTGCGGATTGTTTGATAACAGAACTAAGCATCTTTGTCGGTGTAAGAAAAACTCGTAGTAGAGGGGCAAGTGTGGGGCAAACAAAATATATTTGTCATTGGAACATTAATAGTCCCTGTGTGCGTGCAGGTGCGCATCTTGCAATATCATTGGTTGTCCAACGGGTATTGCCGGGTCTTTCAAGTGATAATTAAGAGGATAGTATTACAGAGTTAAAGGTCAATGGGATTGTTCTGGTGGTCCTTCTTCTTCCCGAGGCAATGCCGAGAGCACAAATTGAAATGAAAGGTGCTAATTATTTGGTATCTTCCAGACGCTCCGAGCCTCAATGCAACCTGCAGGACGCAACAGTCTAATTACGTAGCTGATGATTGACTTGTGAACCTAGATGAGCAAATCTGAATTGCTCTTAGGGGATATTGAGTTGCTTAATAAATAATATTCTAATGAATACTTTAATGAATGATAGATTATTTATTTATCTTTGGAGTCTTACTATACCATTTTGCAATCCTAGGCTTTTACAGAAAAGTCAGTTTCGCAATGCCCTTAATCTTTCGGCAAGACGGTCTTCCTTCTCTTCTGTAATATTGGCAGATGGACTAACAACATCAACTTTAGTTTCGTTCAACCCTTGCTTCATTTCTAGACCAGCCTCATCAGCAATTTGGTTCATCAACTCGTCTACTTCTTCCTGCGGAGTAGTCAAAGCATTCACATTATTAGTGGCTGATTCGTAATAGTTAGTCAGTGCATCTAAGTCTTCAAACTGGGTCTCAAATTTGTCCATCACTAGCGAGATCTTCTCTAAGTTCATTGTTTGGAGAGCCTTATCCATACCCCTAATAACTTGAGCCATGTTGCCTGTGACCGACCGCATGGTGACTGCAGTTTGAACTCTTGAAGCAACAGCATCTATCCTTGATGCAAGCCTTAAAAGATTGACGCGCTCGTTTGCCTTCCTGATTGCATTCTGAGCATAAAGTTGGGCAATGTCATTATTGCCTTGCGCCATTGCTTTCTTCGTTTTAGCCTTTTCTTGTAGTTCCTCTTTAGCTGCTTTGCTTGCTTGCCTGTTCAACAGCTTAGCAGTGAACTTAAGCTGAAAGAGTGATTGTTCTAAACCTGACATCTCTTCTTATGTATGTAAACCTCGACACTTTTCCAAAGTGGATGGCCATAATCTTATCGCGCTCCATTTCGGTGCCACTATGGCACGTGATGTATATCCATGATTGGTAGTAAAAAAGGTTCTACTTTCCACTCTTATTCTAAAACGAGCTCCTAGTAATAAAGTAGATTTAATAGCATTATCCTCGGTGTTTGTATGTGTCTTATAAGAGACATAAGAATAAAGTTAGCAAGGTTAGATATATAAGCACGAAAAATGTTCTAAAGAGATCCCAGGAAATAATCACAGGTCAGTTGCATCATGCATATCCAGATCCGTTCTGGAGTCTGTCTCAGAGTTTGTACCTTCTGTCGAGCTGTTGTTTGATACCATAGAAGGAGATTGGGGTACTGATGGATTCTGAGGAGTAGCTGGGATAGAAGTTGGAGTAGGAGCTGTGTGGCTGACGGTGGTATGAATTCTTACCGGAGAGCTGACCACTTCCAGTGTACCATTTCTTCCAACTCTAATGATCCTTGGTGTACGGTTTCGTTGAATACCGCGTGATTCATTAGGTGACGTTCTTCTAGCATCTGCTTGGTTTCGTTCACGAATCAGTTGATGATGACGAATGGCTTGATGTAAAAGACCGCCAAGATTACCTCTAATATCAGGAACAAAGTTTATGAGAGTGTTCCGGAGATCAGATCCACTTTGAGAGTTTTCGTCACTATGTGTATCAGATTGTGACACAGTTTCTTCATTACTTGGCTCTACGGCCTCCTCTGATCCCCCTCTTCCGGGATCCAAAGTGCCTCCGACAGTGAATGTTATATCAGACATTGGGCTTGCAGTAGCAGGTTCTCTTTCAGTAGATGTTCTATCATCCAGTGACGGGGAGGTCGAACTTCCGGAATTCTCATCATTTGGTGGACCTCTCGAATGCATAACATCATTAAACATCTCTCCTAGATTATTGAAAAACCCAAGTAGGTTGTCTGGTGAACCTGAAGTAGCTCTTAGTGGTGCTGGGGTTACATTCAGGTCTGTGGTGGTTGTGGAAGTTGCATTAGTGCCAGTCGTAGCTGTTGTAGCAGTTCCTCGATTCTGGTTGTCTGACTGAGCATTATTTCTTTCTCTTGTTGGCATCCGTGGCAGAATGGTTACAGCAGAAGCTTCGACATTAGTACTTGCCATTAGATCGCGTGCAACATCCGGTGTCAAAATTGAAGGGTTTAAACGGTTTGCTCTAGAAGCAGAAGCTCTTATACTTTCAACCTCATTCTCATATGAATATGCCAAATACGGTATGTCCTTAGCATCACAAACTGTTCTGAGTCGCGCAAGGATAGCTCTCACTTTCGTGGTAATTTCCTGGATGCTCAGAAGCGGTTCTTTCTGTTGCTCGGCTCTCTTTTCTGTCAAGATAATCGCCTGAATCAATCTATGAACGAAGTATGGCATCACGCTTTCCATTTTCTTCAAGTTATACTCACTTCGAAGCTTTTCATCAAGAGGGAAATTCTCGGGGTAAATTTCACCCGCTAATACCCTCAATGCTGTATAGTAACATTTTAAAGCAAGAAGACCAGAACCAAGATATAAATGACAGTAGCCTAATTGGGTCCATGCTGGTGTGAATGTACGGTCGTGTCTGATGGCTAGGTTTAAATCAGAGATTGCCTCCTTGAAACAATTAAGGCCAATAAATGCAATCGCTCTGTTTGTATAGAGTTGAGGAATGTTATGGGAGCATGTGTGATCACACGACAAAAGTGCCTCGGTATACACTTTAATCGCTTGTGGAAAGCATGTGTTTTCCATCAAATTGTTACCCAATTGTCTTAATTCTTGAACGGTATGAATTGAGTCATCTTTGTTTCCCCCACTTGCAGATTTTAATTGAGAATTTAGCATAAGCTTGAAGATCCGAAAGAGTTGCTCTGCATCAACTTGCACTTCATTTCCCTTTCGAAGATAGTCAACAGTACTATCAATCTGGATAGATAACACCAGTAGTTCAACTTCTTTCGCAACTGTGTCAGAAGACATCGCTCTGCCTAAGTAGTCAGCCAAGCAAGCGTTTAATGTCTTTTGTAACGGCACAATACTTCTGCTCTGCAGTTCCGACATTACGCTGGTAGCAGTTTGTAGGATAGAATACAATTCTTCCAGAAGTTGCTTTGTCCTAAGCAGAACTCCAATAAATGGAGCCGGCTCCTCGATTTTCGCAAGTGCTTGCTCTGTAGAGAAGGTATGGCAAGGCTTAACAGGCGATCCCAAAAGCTGATTCTCTAAGGTATAGGAAAACATCAGTTTGTATGCTCCCATAGGACAATTGAGGCGCAAATCCTCTCTTTGATGAAACTCTCCGATTTTTTTCAAACCGTATTCCCGAACAAGACGAAGGCTCGTTGCCATGTCTTGGGCCCAAATGGTCTCCTCTAAACTCTGGTTGTCTTGAGCAGGAAGAGACAAAAATTCTGTTTCCACATGAGAGATATGTGCCGTCAATGCTAAGACAAAGGCGTACATGAAACCATGTTCGTTATTTTGTATATCAGCGTTTACAGACATAGTTAACAGTTGTCTAGTAACGGAGTTGGCGCTTCGACATATCTGTATGCTGATGATCCATCTGCAGGATCTTAGATTACCAATGCTACGTCATATGCCTCGTCCTCAGAAAAGAGTTGGATTTTAATAAATCTGAGGTAATAGGTCTGGAGCTCGGCTCTATATCCAAATGGCTTCAGTCACCTCCTATTTGTGGTACTGTCATTGTACGCTCCTTCCTTTGATTCTTTCACTATTACATTGATCTCACAGATTCTCGCACTTTGACCCACTTCGCGGAAAGCCGCAGATATGGTAGCACTTACATACTTCCGAGCAATGTCTGAGTTCCTATATAAATCTAGCTCTGAGCGTCCCAGTGCACCTGAGTCATTACTTACTCCAGAAAATTGTGATAGTACTTTACGAATCCGTACATTCCTTAGGTTATCACGAATTGCCACCGATGATACAATCAGACAGCACCTCAATGAGCTTGACCCCGCAAAATGTGACCAATACTTTCAGGAGAAAATAATACCACAATGGCGTGCACGGTCAGAATTAATCACATTCTGTTCCAACTATGCTAAGCGTCTTCATGAACAAACAGAAACACAGAAGACGGATGTTCATGCAAGTTTCGATCTCCGCGTCGACCCTTACGCCTTAAAGAACGAACTTGATCGCCTAGAAAGCCAGTTCATAAAATCTGCTACTATTCAAAATTGGATCCAAAATGAAAATACGATTGAGGGCATTATCAGAGAGCAGACCATTGGTGTGTTCAACGACAAATGTGCCTATAAAGACTGGCTTTCTGAGTTCAAGAAGAGCGTAGGAAATACATAATTCCTGTGCATATTAGCTAATAACTAAAAAATAAATGTGCATCTGTTATGTCTTATATGCGATATAGGTTGGTGTGTTCTATGCAACAGTGCCAAATGAAAGCAATCCATGTAAAAATCCTATGTCATAGTAAGAGCATTCACTAGGCCCTGCTTCCCGCGGCAGCCGCTGCCGCATGGGCAAAACTAGCCACATTTTTCTTATTTTCCCGTTTCCGTGTTGCTTGATTTAGTCCTTCGTGGCTCTTAGTAGTGGTGGGGCGAGAAACTTTCCTTTGTTCTGACTTTTTAGTTGGTAGGTGTGTTGAAGGCTTGGTGTGTTCCACTTTCTGTTGATTCATGTTCTTGTCCATCATCTCTTTTGCATAAATCAAGCATTCTATCCAACCGAATTTTGAACCCAAGATCAAAACTTCTCCTTTCTTCCCAACAACTTGCACAGGATCCTTGAATTTTACTCTATCATGTTCATCAAATCGCTTTAGGAACACAAGCTGCCCACCATCTTTCACAAGTTCAAGAATCAAATATCCAAAGACCTCTTGACCTTTCGAAGTGGCGCTATCGTCGTCTCCAACAACAATGCTTTCGAAGTCGTAATCATATATCAGACAATCTCCACCTCTATTTGCTGTCAAATCTACCATCATGACGTTGAGATATTTGTCAATCAAGAAGATTCTGGCCATATTAGTGATGCATGCAACCACTGGAGTCATATTGTTCTGTAAAATTTCTCTGTTTTGTTTTATCAACTCCTCAATAATGTCAATATCGAGATTTCCCACAGTGTGATTGAACAGACGTTTTCCTAAATTCAGTTTCAATATAGTATCGAGTTTGATTATCTTTTCCTCAGGCATAAGTAAGGACGAAACCTCCAGGAATGTAACTAAATTCTTATTTGTTTCATGTTTTTGTGGAGTGGAGCCCGTCTGCCTAACCGTTTGTGTCCTTGGCTTTACACCTGTTGGATTATAGGCTTGTGTTGGTTTCTGGAAAGATTTCCCTGCCGCTGCTGCTGCAGATGTGCTTGCTTTTAAATTCAATGCTTGCATGGAAGAATCGATTGTTGGAGCGTTCAGAGAAGGCTTCGCAAACGCAGTATGCTCTCTGAGATTCCTCATTTTCGGTCCTTTATTTGCACCCAGAGTCTGTGAGTTGTCACTCAGATTTTCAGCAGCGATATTAGAATTCGATGGGAGTTGTTGAGCTAATTTTGCTGCGCTTTGGCTCGCGGCGGCTGCTGGGTTCGTCGGTCTGACAGTAGATTGCTCTGGAAGACCATCTGATTCATTTCTATTTGTTGAGCGTCTTTGATTTTCATTCGATTTCCACCCAGAGGGAGAAAGCTTGGATGGTGGACCAGTGATGTTCTCTTGTAGGGGTTTACCATACTCAAAATGTGTAGAATAAATACCCTGCGGTGGAGTATTAACAGCACCTGGCACGATGTTTTGAATGCCCATAGGTGGCATATTAGTCAGATTTGGGCCATTTACTGGTACCATCCCCTTTTTGATTCTAGTGGGAGGCTGAAACAGTTGTTTTGAGCCAATTGTGGGCACCAAATTGTAGTCAAATTTTTGAATTTGTGAATGTAATTGGTAATTTGAATTTGATTTGATGGCATTTCTGTTTGTGCCCGTTTTCATTTGCGGAACTGGAGGAATTTTTGGAGGGCTGTTGGAAGCATAGTATGGCTCAAATCTAGGAACTTTTCGATTCCAAATAAACTCTCGATCATCCCATGGTATTCCTGCAAACCATTGTTGTGATTGAATTTGTGGGATCGTTAATCTATTCTGAGGTTCATAAACTAAGACTTTATCTATGATGTCTTTCACAAGTGGTGGAACTGGGTTACGGTATGAATAATCAAGATTAATAATCTTCTCAAATGTCAAGTATTCCGTTGTTCCTTTGAATGGAGGGGTCCCATTGAAGAATTGAAAAAGGATGCATCCAAGAGCCCATATATCTGTTTCGAAGCCACATTGATTATACTTGAGAAGCTCTGGTGGAACGTATTCCGCTGTACCCACAAATGAGCCCTTTCTTTCGTTGGCATCATGGGTTTCCTCGTCCCTTATTGAATCGTAATTTATCTTCTCTTCGTTGGTCTCGTCGTCAGTACCTAGGAGTTTTGCTGCACCGAAATCGGTGATTTTCAATTTGAAGTCGTAACCAACAAGGATATTTTCTGGTTTCAAGTCCCGATGAATAACACCTTTCAGATGTATGAACTTGACAGCGTCTATAATTTGAAGCATATAAAACTTCAGAACCGGTTCCAGAAGGGAGCCGAATTTTGCTATTATGGACAACAATTCGCCATACTCAGCAAAATCCAAAACAAAAAACAAACTCTGCTCATCTTGAAATGTATAATAGAGCTGGACTATGCCAGGATGCTGTTGGCCTAATCTGTGTAAGGTCGTTTTTTCTATATTCACATACTTTATCTTATCCTCCTTGACGATATGCTTTTTGGAGAGGACCTTAATGGCATATGTTCTATTATCATAAAGATCAACTGCCAGAAAAACCGTGGAGTATGAACCTTCACCAATTCGATTTCCAAACTGGTAGTCTCGAGCAGTCCGTTTTCGTGGCGCCGATAATGAGGGGCTGGATGGTTTCGAAGTCCCGGGAGGCATCATTTTAAATGATGAAAGAGCTTCGATAGATATCGTGGGTACTAAATGACGCCAATTCGTGCACTCCTCTTAATTTCCCAAATGCAAATATCTTTAGCAGACAAACAAACAAATAGCCCTAAGAACAGGACTTGTGGAGTTTAGGACTCTGGACAGATCACTCCAGAATTGGCATTTTTCGCGTTTTATCTGCTGTATAATTTACTGCATGTGCTGCAGGAAGGGGCTTGTGCTTGGTGAAACGAACTAAACATATATGCGGAGCTTTTCCAGTCTATGGTGCTATTAATGACATATCAGTTAGAATTGGAAATTCAAAAAAACAAAATAGAACATAAAAAGATCATCTACATAGAATCCCTCTCAATAGAAGAAATTATTGCAAGTGATTTAAAGTGGGAGTAGCGTTGCTTTCTTTGCTAGTTGCGCTCCGAACCAGCATATACACTATGTGTGTTAACTCGAGCAAACTAGCCGCACTACCGTTTTAGGCGTAGTTCGATTCCCGATACCACAAGAAACAACAGTATCAGGATTGAGTATTTGTATTATATATTTTTGTTTTTCTTCTGCTGTCTTTGACATCTTCGTCTACATGAACCCTCAACGTTTTGTGCCCTGTTTGTTGTGGGAGAAAGCTTCTCCAGGCTCGCTCGCGAGACTCTAAAGAGTGGAATGTGACTCCAAGCATTAGACTTCTAGCCGAAACAAGATAAAATATAAATACGAGCAATAGGTAGGTTTTCGAAGTAATCTTAAACTCCATTCAGGTCTTAGATAGCATTATTCCTTCCGCCTCTTCTTGGTATCTTCTGATGAACTACCCTGGAACTCTCGGAGTTGTGTACTGCATGTACTATACTACAGACATCGGAAGCTTCGTTCTAGAGAACAGTCTCTACTAGAGATGTTTCTCCGAAGTTCTGGGTTTAGAGTTCAGAGACAGGTCCTTCCGATTGTTCGGAAGGCACTTTATACCAGTGGCCCGGCATCTTTACAGAAATTATTTGACAGTCAGAAATACTTCAAGAATTACAATCAGCCAAGTCATTCATTTATTTCCAACCCTAATGTGGGACTCTTCCGGAACAACAAGCTAAAGTCTCCCGATGGTCTCATAAGCTTTTCAAAGGAGTCATTGGCTAAGGCAAAGGAGTTGGTCAGTACGATGCTTAGGGAAGCACAATATACAGAAGATGGCAGGTTACATTATGTGCGGAAGTTGGACCAGTTAAGTGACATCCTCTGCCGTGTTATTGACGTAGCGGAATTTATTCGGGTCGCACATCCAAGCCAGAAATGGGTAGAAGCAGCTCAAGAAACTCACGAAATGATGTTTGAATATATGAATCAACTCAATACGAACGTTGAACTATACAAAACACTTGCTTCGATCTTGGATCTGGATACTGCGCAACTTTTAAGCGATGAAGAGATAGAAGTTGGGAAGTATTTACGTCAAGATTTTGAACGGTCGGGTATTGATATGGACCCGAACACTAGAAACAACTTCGTGGCTATCACACAAGAGATCTCTCTTTTGGGGTCTGCTTTCAACAATGACATTCACAATCTAGACTCCTATTGGTGCACTATTCCTCGTTATGAATTCGAACAGATCCAAGAGCCAGCTCTTAAAAATAGCATTGCAGGTTTTCAATCGAAGGCTCCTCGCCGAAACGATACCGAAGTCTTGATTCCGCTCGCTGGATCTACGCCATATGATATTTTGAATCATTGTTCATCGGATTATGTAAGAAAGCAAGTTTGGATTGCTTTGCATAACTCCCCCAGGAAACAAATCCACACATTAAACAGCTTTATCAAGTACAGAGCTCTTTTAGCGAATATGATGGGCTACAAATCCTTTTCCCATTATCTGTTAGAACACAAAATGGCAAAATCTCCTCAGAATGTAATTGCTTTCTTACGAAATTTGGAGCAAAGTCTACTTACCAAAACTAATAGCGTGATGGATGAATTACGTAGCTTGTATGAGCTAAAGGAGAACAGTAAACCGAATGCATCCGATGATGAAGTTCTTGAAGCCGTCAAGCCGTGGGACAGAGACTATTTATTGACCAAAAAGAGTCTCAATGAATCGCAAGATGATTTGTCAAACGATATCTCGCAATACTTGTCTATCGGCACAGTAATGGAAGGATTAGACAAGCTTTTCAGAAGCATTTATAACATAAGTATGGTCCCTGAGAAAACTTTCAAAGGAGAAACCTGGGATCAATTTCAAGTTAGAAAATTGAAATTCATCGATCTTCGCAATGATGAAGTTTTGGGTTATCTATACATTGATTTTTGGTCTCCTAAGGTATTGCCGTCCCATTTCACTATTGTCTGTTCCCGAGAATTGAATTTACATTTAAGTTCTGAGTCGAGAGAGGAGATGCAACAATTAGTCCACTTGAATGAAAAAGAAGATTACCAATTGCCAGTAATTTCTTTGGTGTGCAACTTCCAGAAACCAAAGGTGAATGCAGTGAAGAGCTTTGCTGGTATGGACAAGGATATCCCCACTCTCCTTACTCTTGAACAAGTTGACACTATTTTTCATGAAATGGGACATGCTGTACATTCTATGCTAGGAAGAACAAAGCTTCACAACTTATCCGGCACACGATGCCTGACTGATTTCGTTGAGCTACCATCTGTCTTGATGGAACTGTTTAGTAATGACCCCAGGGTGTTATGTAACATTGCCAAACATTACAGAACCAATGCTCCATTACCGGAACAACTATTGGCACAGTACCAAAACAAACGTGATCAGCTTAAAAACTGTGAGACATACATGCAATCAAAAATGGCCCTCTTGGATCAAGTATTACATGATGAAAATGTTCTTGATTTTTCAGATGAGCAAGCATTTGAAGACTTCGATTCCACAAAGGTGTACCACAGCTTAGAGCACGATTTGAAGGTTTTTAGTGACGAATGGTCCACTTGGCATGGAAAATTTCCCCACTTGTTTTCCTACGGTGCAGTATACTATTCCTATTTGTTTGACCGAGCTATTGCAGAGAAAATATGGAATGGTTTATTTGCTAAAGATCCTTGGAGTCCTGAAGCCGGCTCCAAGTTAAGGGAAAGTATACTTAAATGGGGAGGAACACGGGACCCCTGGTTGTGTTTGGCTGATGCTCTTAATGATGAAGCTTTGAGTAAAGGTGATGCGAAAGCGATGAAAATTATTGGAGATTTGTAAATAGAAACTTATTAGAAAAATACGTATATGGATTATCGTTTGAAACTCTGAGTAAACTTCAAGACACTAAAAAAATAGAGAGAAAAAAAAAAAATGATGAAGTAATTATCGGGCCATATTGTTGACTTGGCCTACTTCCTGTGAATTGGCAATGGGTGCGACTTTTGTCTCTCAACACAATCAGGCATTCCATCCAATCGAGCGTGACAGCACCAATAATGATGAAGGGAAATCTATGTCGAAGATTTCTCAGCTCATATAAAAGTACTTCGGCCCTAAAGAAACCGATCTTCGACATCAAATCAATACTTGCTAGAGAGCAGGAGGTACGTGAATCGATTGTGAGAAGAGAAGCAGGATGCGAGGCCGATCTTGATTTTGTTGTGGAGAACAGACAAAAGGAATTGAATCTACAGAACGAAAGAAACAAATTGGTTAATGAGCGCAAACACTTGGGTGCTAAGATGGGTAAGCTCCTGAAAGAAGCAGACACAAGTCCAGAAAAGAGAGCTTTACAAGAGCAGCTTCTTCAGCAGAAGAAGGCAATTTCCACAATAGAAAAAGACTTGGAATTTGTCTCCGAAAAGATCCATAAAAGTGTGGAGGCCTTGCCTAACTGGTTGGATCCAACAGTTCCGTCTGACCCAGTCAATCCTGAAGTGGTTGACATAATTGGTGCTCTGTCAGAAGAAGAAATTACGAATTCATTGCCTCTTACTTCTTATGATCACAAGAGCATCGGAGAGAAATTAAATATCATGGAATTTTCAGCTGCGTCTCGGATCTCGGGATCATCTTGGTACTTTTTAGTAGGTGATGGAGCTTTGTTAGAACATGCATTGACTCAGTATGCCATGAAAAAAGCACGTGAGAGTGGATACAAAATGATCATTCCACCATCTATTGTGAAGTCAGAAATTGTCTATGCATGTGGATTTAAGCCAAGGGACCAAAATGGTGAAAAGCAAGTATATGGCATAGAAAACGAACCGTTATCATTAACTGGAACTGCTGAAATTCCCCTAGGCGCTTTTCATTCGTCATCAACTATTGAATTACCTAAATGGTACTCTGGAATTTCCAGAGCATACAGGGCTGAAGCTGGAGCCAGGGGAAAGGACACCACTGGTCTTTACCGTGTTCATGAGTTTACCAAGGTAGAGTTATTCCATTTCACTAACCCGGAGGATTCGGCTCAGGAGTTGGAAGAACTCCGAAAATTTCAAACAGAATTGATATCTGAGCTTGGAATCAAAGCGAAGGTATTAAATATGCCTACCACTGATCTTGGTGCTCCTGCAATGAAGAAGTACGACATTGAAGCATGGATGCCTGGTAGAGGCTCCTGGGGTGAACTTACAAGCTGTTCCAATTGTGGCGATTACCAGTCTCGCCGACTCGGAATTCGGTTCAAGAATAAAGCAGGCAAATTGGAATACGTACACACATTAAATGGTACGGCGATGGCTGTGCCTCGGGTAATTGTGGCATTGATCGAACAAAATTATGACCCGGTAACAGAAACGATTGCGGTTCCGGAAGTCTTAAGACCTTTCATGGATGGAAAGGAGGTTATTAGTATATGTTAATCTCATTCTAATTATGTATATAGTATAATGCAATCGATGAACCCCACATAGAAAGTAAAAAGGAAAGGAGTGTATGTGATGATATAACAATTTGCTACTGCGGCCTATTTGGCATACTTATGATTCGTTTCTTTTCCATAGTAACTGTTGGTGAGTTACTCAAATCCAGTAGCGCAGTCAGGTGTAGCTGTTGCAATGCTCCATATTTGCGGTTATTGTTTGTGGTTTCTGGTACATTGAGTAGCTTTATCTTCTCTTCTAGGGCAATGTACTTTTCATCTAGTTGCACAAGGGCTTCGTACTTTTTTTGGTAAGCATTAGAGAGTTTGTCATAATTCGCTTGTAGATCGGTGTATTTTTGAGACAAAGCAGAGAAGTCTTTGTTTAAAGTATTGTAATTTTCTGCCTCAGATATCTTTTCATGCAAGGATCGTGCAGAATCGCCATGCAGCTCGACTGTGGTATGCAATTTGTCAAATTCAGGCTTGAGAAAGGCTTTAAGTTCATTTCCAAATTCTAATAATTCCTGGCTTGTGAACCTCAGCGTATTCATGTCCATCAATTTCTGACGAAGGTCGATTAACAACTGCTGTGACTGTTCCGAATTAGATTTCACATCCTTGGATACAGCTTCGACCATCTTTCTGATGGATACTTCAAGAGTATCATGCCGATTCGATTCTAAAATCAATTTTGACAAGTCCTCTTTTGTGGTTAGCAATTTGGCCTCAATATTGGAATATTGGTTTGTGTCATGCTCGTTGTTGTTAGAGTAAAGTCTCTTCTGGATTTCAGATATCTTTTCGATTATCTGACTCTTCGAATCCTTTAAGAGAGTACTCAATTCATCAGTCGCCCTCTCTTTACTGACAGTCAAGCTTTGGGTGATATATTCTGCTAGCTCATCTAAGTCCGTCTTGCCAATATGTTCCTGGCTAGTTACGTCTTCTGCATATTTGGCAATAGATTCAAGAAGTTTATTCAAGTACAGGTTGTTATTTTTCAGTCTGTCAAACAACTGTTCTAAATCAACATTCACTTGCTTCGCTAGCAACTCGATTGATGAGAGTTGTTGCTTTATCTCATCTTGTGAGCTATGAACCAGGTTGAAATGATCATCGAGATTGTCACCTTGTAGAAAATTAAGCTTGCCGATATTTGTATTGGAGTATTTATTAGGCGAAATCGGTTTCAATACATTCTTCAGATGTGGAGAATTTTCGTCTCTATTAACACGCTGGGGTGTCTTAGGTTCCGTATCTGCTTCAGACATTTGTATTGATCTGTTGATCTAAACAAAAACATTACCGCACTTTTTCTTATGTACTACTCGCACCTTAGCCGCGTTATTCCACAATGGCGCTCTTGACCACGCTCACTACTTTGACCGAAATGGGAAATAGCAAATACCTCAATTACTTTAAAAACCAAATTTACTCTTTAGTGCCAGTGAATAAAATGATTTCTTTTGCCCCTCAACTGTTTCACTCATAGATTCAGATAACCCACTGGCATAACCGTTGATGTTTTCCTCAACACTATCAAGACCATCCCTAATACTTCTCATAAATCCCAGTGTTCCAATTGCATAGGGGTTGGTGGTGGCGCCTTTTCTAGTTGGCTGGGTGTATGCTGATGCGCCGGTGCCTTTGGCTGTGGAGGAGCCATTTACAGAACCATAGCCTTGGGTGGGATTGGCTTCAGGGCTTATGTTATGCGCAAGCTCACTTTCAGGGTGTTTTGCGGGACGTCTATTTGGACCTGCAATCAAAGTGGCCAAATCCTTGGGTTGGATATAAGTGGCCTGGCCCTTGGCCCATTGCATTGCGCCTGCTGTTGGCCGAGGAGGAATAATGGCATTTTCGTTAAATAACAAGTCTGTAGCTTCTTTAGTGGATTTGTTGCGTGACTCGTCGTAAATTAATAAGTTCAAAACCTCAGTCATACTAACTTGGAAAAGAAGCTCGCCTGATGGTAAAATTGAAGATCCGAAACAAGTTTTCTCTTGAAAGCTATCTTTCACTCTAGTGAAAATATCATTAGGAATCTTAATATTTGTTTCACTCAATGATGGAAGGGAAAAGAGCTTCACGAATCCTGACTGTGTGAGAACAGCCAAAACAACTCCTTTCTCTCTTAATTGAATCACGCCGCTGCATACACAAGTTTCGTCCACAACTTTGTGTGCAAGCTTCTGTTTCGGAGTCTTGAGGACTCTAACATCACGCTTGGAAGTGACAATAATATATCCAGGGACTAGAATATTCTGACTCAATCTCTGGAACATTTCGAGAGATGCGACGGCACTTTCACCAGTGGCAGCATTGATGGGGATAATATTGTCTAATCCGGATGGTTGAGAGGCATCTGTGTTCTTGTAGTTGAGACCTAAAGTTTTATCGGTGAAGACCACTTGGAATCCTCCATTAGGTTGGGGTATAAGCTTAAAGATGAGGAAATTTCCGCCTTCGTTTGTTCCAACTAACATTAATAAAGATGAGTATCCATCCTGTCCGAATTCCATAATCGAAAATTCAATGGTCGTAACGAAACAGTCATTGGTGACAGATGGTAAATGTGTTTTGATTGATTCAAGATTGAGGATAATTGCTGGTCCGCGAGAAATATCCATCACAACAAGTCTTCCTGACTTATAAGCCACGGCACCAAACCCAGCATTGCACATCTTTAAAACGGTGATTCTGTCATTTGCTTGCACGCGAAGTAAACTAACGGGACCAAATGACCTGGAGTTGCTTGGAACGGCAAGGCTTCCTATATCAATCAATGTTGCATCTCCATTTTGATGTTGAACAGGGCATTCATCCAAACTGAGCATAGCTCTTGAACGGGAGCTTATATTCGATGGTTTAGAATACTTGCAAATTACCACGTTACCATTCGAGATGCCCGCCAAAAGTTCTTGACTTTCAAAGCTGCAAGATGCATTTACAATACCCGAAGATTTTGAATTAGTGCCATTATCAAGCACCGAATTCAAGTTGATCTGAATGCATTGCTCAGTATCTTGATACTCACCACTTGTTAAGTCCATAAACCTGATAATTCCGTTTTCGTGAGCGCTCACGTAAATACTGTGATACTCTTCATTATGTCCAAGAGTTCTAGGGTATCCTTTGTTTGCAGCAGCACCACCACTCAAAAGAGCTGATTTTTCCCCCGGAGCATTCTTTCTGTTGGAGAGAAGACTAAACCATTCAATGCGTTTCACCCGCTGTGTATATGAGAAGATTGTTGGAGGGACAATCAATTCTAATGAAGGTGGGAGATCAACTTTGCTGATATCCCTATCTCCGAAGCTCGCTATGTAAAGTGAACCCAAATTCGAGACAAAAAATATAAATTCAGGGTTATGGCAACCGTTCAAATATGGTTGTGCCTCTGCAGCAATTGGGAGGATATAATCGATTTGTTCAGTAGATGCAACTTCCAGTGACTTTTTGGTGAATGAAAGTTGGATCTTCCGTTGTCCCTCTTGGGGTTTGGCGTAAAACTCACCCTGTTTCTCGTGAGAAGTCAAACTATACTTCAAAGTGTAACCAAAGTTTAGGATGTGGACTGTTTCAGGATCAGATGCATACGCTCCGGCAACAAGCAAATATGTGAGCTCAGGATCCTGGCCTGCTATCCATTTGACTTTCACTGTGCCACTTTGATCCCATTGAACTGATTCACCCCGCTTCTGGAGTCCCGATACTGACACAGTCCGTGCTTCTAGCAATGTGGAACTATTTGCATCCCAGAATACAAACGTACCATCCGAGTGGACGGTGACGATATGTAATCCATTGGGATGATAAAGAGCTTCAGTCATGGGAGAGGTGACAGATTTGGTTGACCCAAACAACTTTTTCTTACCACCAGTAACAAAGTCGTTAGTGTGATCAAATCCTCTGCATCCTGGCTCTAAAGTGTAAACAAAGGAGTTTTTTATAGTGCCAGAAGCGAGCGAGAACTGAATAGCAGAATGACTATAGGTAACCAAAATTGTGCCAATATCCCTAGGATGCCATTGTATGCTGAGGACTGGTGAGAGTTTCTGTTTGGGTAATATTTGCTTCTGGAGATTGTCAATACGAAAAGGAGTAAGTGCAAATCTATCCACGTCATAGAAGAATAAAGTTCCGTTGGCCAAACCAAAAATCAACCAATCCATTGAGGGATCAGACTCCACAGCTGTGATTATACCTGGTGCCAGGTAGCTTGTTAAGATTTTCTTGGAGTGTAACGATATCACAGTGATGATTCCTCCTGATTCAACGCATACTAAATATATGCCTTTGACGAAGCGCAAGTGGGTGATGGGAGATCTGGTCTTCAAATCAAAAACCACTTCGACAGTATTCTGGCCATACACATGCACACTTCTCCTATTTGTGGCAATTGCTAATAATGATTGCACTGGGTCAAAGGCGATCAGGTCAATGCAATTCACTGGTAAACCAAGCTGATCTGCAGCAACAATTTTCAAGTGTTTCGTAGGGAGTTCGGGAGTCAAAGATGCATTGGAATTTGATTTGATAGCATTGCTGACCGAACTAAGCGAAAGGGGTACCTTTCTTTTCAGTTTCAATTTATCAAACATGCTAAGTGGGTATATAAACGAGAATCAATGATCTGTGCGACAAGTGGTATATATGGTACGAGTAACAATTCTGGGCTTGGAACTATTCACTATTGGATTAAAGGGGAATGCAAAAAAAAAAAAATGTTACCAGGTGTATGAAGAATCTGAATGATTTCAATTTGTTTACAATCTGTATTATACTATTTGAAAAAGAAAGATCAAAAAAAAAAAAAAAAAAATAAAAAAGAATAATTGTGGTGAATTATTTTGTAGACATATGTACTGATTACCTTCCATTTCGCAATTTTATGAAGAACCCATTCGCCAGTAACAAAACTAAGCGAACAGTTTCTCGGCTTCATAATTTTAATAGTTAATTCAAGATACCAATTGACACTCAGCTAATCTTCCTCTGATCTCTCTCTATTTTATTTTTCCATACATCTTAATTTATACTGACCTCCCCCAACCCCCAATTTCATGTATTGAGGAGAGGTACGGATGTCCCGTGTCAGAACACGTAAACTGTAGTTACTTTGCGTGAGCCCTGCTACATATAACTCTCTAGTCTTAGTCAGTCATGGTACGTCGGCCCGATTTGAGATCAATACATCATTATACTAACGTTCAGCCCTGTGATAAACTCATTGGTCTAGCTATGCTCGGAGTGGCCACCGCAGTCTTTGCGTACTACAGTGTGTGGGTGTTGGTGTTACCATTCATTGAATCTGATTCCTTCATCCAAAGCTTTTTCCTTCCTAGAGAGTATGCCATCAAGTTGCCATTATTGTTGCTTGTTATTGCAGTGTTGGGTGTATCTGCATTTGTCGGCAATGTCCTCGTGAAGAATGCACAAAAAGAGAAGTTAAAGAAGAGTAAGAAAACTGCTTAAGAATCCCATTCAAGAACATATTCTATTAACAGTATAGGACGAGACAGTGACACTACTAGAGCATTGCTCTTGGAATAGTTTTCAAACTTGATAGTAGCAATTTTGCTATTGTTTTTTATTTTAGGATTTCTATTAATAAATGCAAATGGCATTAGGAGTTTATTTTGCACGTATGCTATAGTCACCAGTTTTAGTGATATAACGAACGCCTTTATATGGTTTAACAGATTCGCTCAAACCCTTAATGCTAGAGATTTTGAGATTTTCAACCTTTAAACCACTGGGCACAATTCCCTTGTACGTGAATGAAACCTTGAAGTATGTAGGAGAGACCAGTTTCTGAACAGGTATAGGACTGGCAGTACTTTCAGGTTCACTAGAGTCCTGCCGCTCGGGAGATGACTCCATGAATTCATCTTGATTAGAAGATGAAACAATAACACCTCGAAAGGATGGGTGAATTCCAGTATTGAAGTTCTTAATTGTCCACTCACCTTTGCCTTCTCCTTTATAACGAAAGTCACCATGACTGACTCTAAGTGACTTTATGTTGGCATATTCTGAGGAAGTGGACTCCCCATCTTCGTCGGGATCCGATGTGTGCAATGGATCGGTGCAAATTTCAACCGTCAAGTTCTCAATTTTCGACACCAAGTGATGCTTAGCCACATTGACTTTCAATTCAAATTCATTTCTATCAACCCCCACATTCAGTTGAAAGTCAAATTCCATGAGGCCTAGCATTGCAAGTTGCGTTTTTTCTGGCAACTGGTCAAGATCAACTTCATAGTCCATAATGGTACATTGTCCGTCTGGTGGAATGAAGGAGAGTGATTTGTTTCTCCTCCATACATCAAGCTTGACGCATTGATGGAATTGCGGTACTTCGATGTAAGTGGACGCAGAATTGAACTGGATTTGTAATTGAGGAATGCCACTGACACGCGAGAGACAATCCACTTTCCCCGTAATGGATCCTGTGACCGGACGTAGTTTAGAACCAAAAAATTGATTAGAATAGAATGCAGAATCATGATTGCGTAACGAAGATGCATCTTTTCGATTTTTAGCCTTCAAAATAACATTCACCGTCTCAATCACGTCCACAAATGTCTCATTATTCGTATACCTGACATTGGATCTTCTCCAGGGAATTGACTCATCCTTGGACAGAGATGTTGTAAGACTAGACAATGAAGACAAAGATTTATTCTTAGCTGAAGCAACCAACTCATTGCCAGTACTCAAAAGCTTAGAGAGAAGACTCTTCAGCAGCACCAACTCTCTCAATTTATTGAAATCCGTAATATGAGGAAGACCGTCCTCGATCATCTCATTGAGTAGAAGAGTTAATGTATCGTTGTTGGAGTCAATTTTGGTGTAGGTTAATGGGGAACCAAAGTATTCGTGCATAGCATCAATAAGCCGGTCAAGGAACGCAAATGGGATCAAGGGGTTATTAGAAAGGCCATTCTTCTCCAGAGAAATGGCCACATAAAATATGAGGCTTTCTATGATTTGAATGCAAACAGAATAGTCGCTGTTAAGACCAACCACCGACGGTGGATTCTCGTGATCAAAATCGTTGAACTTCAGTTTAATACTAGCAACAAGAGTTTTGAAACTTGGAGCTTCTGGTAGATCAGCATATTGATAAATCAAGATGTTCAGTGCATCTGCAATGTATACGGCCTGAAACATCTCGGTTAGTATTAACTGAAGCAGTCGTTAACAGTAAGTGTACTGTTATGGTGTTCTGTTTGGTGCAGGCACTGAGTACAGGAAGAGGAGGTGATGTATGAGTATGCGCGGACGAGTAATTAATACTATAGTGATTCTATGTATAATAGGTACCTATTATGGACATGATACAGCGGGATATTTCTTCCCTACACAAGTATAATATCGGGTTCAAATTGATTATATAAAAGGAAATACAAGAAGCGTAAAAAAAGATTAAAGAGAATTTGGGGAGGGAGGGGGGTTGTATAAAAAAAATAGTCGAGCCGTTCTAAAAATCATAGGGGAATAATTGACCACTAACAAACCAAGCACAGCTTCTAATAATCAAAAATGACCGACAATAAAACAACAGAGTATTTCACAAACACACACATATTATAACAGGCTCTGTTCTTTCATGTCAGACATTCAGCGTTAGGCAAGTTGTTAGTAAATCAGGATAACATTTAATTGCGGGTTTCAGCAGCTTCTTCGGACAAAAGTTCTTCTTCGTCACTAGAACCGATGTCAACATTCAAGTCTTCAATGACACGTTCTTCAATGTTCTGGACGTCAGCCATACCGTAGAAAGTGATGGCAACAATACCCAAGAAACCAGCGATACAAGAGAACACCAAAGCAACAATACCTCTAGCAGTGAAACCGCTTGGCAAACGCTTGTGTTGCACGTTAGCACCCTTCAAGTTCAAGAAGTCCTCACTGTTAGCAGCGGCATTACCAATGACTGGCACACCAACGTTACTACAGACCTCCTTGAAGTTGTCAGTCAATTGTTGGGATTCAGTCTTTTGCATCTCTTCTGGAGCTTCGATCAAAACAATAGCCAAACCTTGGGTCAAATGCCATTCGATGTGACAGTGAAAGAACCAAACACCTGGGTTGTCTGCCTTGAATCTCATCACAATGTAGGATTGTGGGTTGACGTACACAGTGTCTCTGATCATTGGGTATTCTGGATACTCGCTGTGGTCAGATGCGTTGAAAAGAACAGGAGATTCATCATCTGGAACACCTTCACCTCTTTCAATAAGTTGGAAAACGTGACCGTGCAAGTGGAAAGGATGCTTACCAGTGTCAAGGTTGTTAAGACGAATGTCGATAATATCATCCTTTTGCAAGACGAAGGCATTAATATTACCGTAAATGAAAGAGTTAGTAGCGAGCTCACCAGCAGACAATGCGGTACCAATAACTGGAACCTTTGGAGTAGTGTAGGTAATATTGTTGAAGAAAGCGTAGTTAACACCGTTACCCAAGTTGTCCATAGCAACATCAATAGTGATTGCATGGTCCGCTTCATCCAAAAGCTTCTCCTTACTAAGAGGCTTCAAGTAAAAGTCATCGAAGAAATCAAGGGCGTCAACAAAGTATTCTTCTGGCATATCAGCCTCCTCATCGTACACAATGTAGTTAGTGGAGTTCAAGATCAAGTCACTTGGAATCACATCCAACATGTCATCATCAATCTTGTTCATGAACGCATAATTCTTGTCAGTTTCATTCTTAGTGTGGATCAAAACACCGTAACGTTGAGCAATAGTAACGTAAAGCATTTCAGTCTTATTGCTTTCAACATAAACACCATCAACTTCAACAATTTCGAACTCGTGGTCTTCCATGTACAAGTATTGAGAAACAAAGCCACCAACGTTGATGATTCTAACGAAGTAGGTCTTGTTAGGCTCAACCTTCCAAGTGTTGTTTCTAGTGTCATTGAACAAAGTGTTTTGAGGAATTGGCTCAGCACCAGTTGGGTTGTATCTGTTCATGAACTTAGGAATCAATTCGTCAGCAGTCTTGTGATACCATTCACCAATAGTCAAAACAACCTCTTCATCGAAGTCGAATGGGTACTTTCCATCCTTCTCCTCAATGATAAAAGCACCTCTCATACCATCACCGTATTGACCTGCAGTGTGAGAGTGGTACCAATAAGAACCAACTTGGTTTGGAACAGTAAAGTTGTACAAGTAAGTGTCACCTGGGGCAATTGGACATTGAGTAATCATCTCTGGACCATCCATTTGGTTAGTACCGTTCTGGAACAAACCGTGGAAGTGCAAAGTGGTGTTTCTGTCATCAAAACCGTTAGTCAAGTAAAGTTGAACTCTGTCACCTTGCTTAACTCTAAGAGTTGGCAAAGGCCAGGTGTTGTTGAAACCAATGACTGGACGTTCGAAAACACCGTCAGGGTTAGCATTTACCCAAGTAGTGTTAAAGTACCAAGTGTGGGTTTCAGCAGCGACTAAGCTGTAAAGCAAAGAGAAGACGAAAACTGAAAATGCTCTCATTTTCCCAATCAATGTATAGGTCCCCCGATGGAATGTAGAACAGGCTGAAGAGAAAAAGGAAATTTAATTGACTCACGGATACTCCACCTTTATAACAGATACGCTCGCATCCCACTTCAGTCAGATGAATCTGATAAAAGGATTTTGGACCGACACTCGGTTAGTTGGGCCAATGACAGGCGTTGACTGCATATAACCTGCATTTGGCATGCACGACAGACAGCATTTTTTCAAGTACCATGTAACAATTCCGATGATTGGCCGCTTTCACCTAGTGCCTTCCTAGTTGGGTCACTTCGGGCCATAGACCTCATCGCTTGTGGGCCATTTCATTTTTGAGTACCTTCAGGCGGCAGAACCTGCTAGGGTTTTTTATTGTAAATGTGCGTTACGTACAGGTGATGCATTTTTCACGTTATTGGTCTTCACCCCAATGGCTAATGGGGATGTTCGAAGTGAACACATAAATCCTGTTTGAATTAGGATTACATTAACACAAATGTACGTAGAATTGTTGGGAAAACCCAACTTTGTGTTGGTACAGGGATAAACCGGGCAGGCGGGTTTTGACATTCATGTGGTAGTAAAATGGTTAGCCATTTGGGTGTCCTATTATGTGTGCCTATGTGCGGCATTTACTTTTTTATTTATTTTTTCTTTTTATTTTTCCTCCTTTACATTTCTCTTTTTCTCGAGTGTATTTCTGACAACAAAGAATTTATGCTCACTATTCTTCCAATGGGTTCACTTTTCTGTGGAGACATTTCGTGACCACAGTTGACGGTCCAACCGTTGTAGCATTTAGTTCTAGTTCTCTCACAAGCCGTCAGAGTCATGTGCAATAATACTGTTGTGCGCCGTACCGGTCGTAATGTACACCACCACTGCATACAGTAAGTGAAGAATAGTTGAAAACAGAAGCACAGTTAAAAATAAAAAAAAAAAAAATTACGAAACCTTCCCACTCTACATAAGCCTATCCCAGTGAAATTCATCGCCGTATGCGGCTCCTTGCCCCGTGATGTCATTCGTTTCGATAGTTAGCAACACAAGCTCGCTTTGTCTGTCAGTAACACTGTCCGGAATAATTTCGAGACTAACACGCACGCAGAGAACCCTTCAGCCAGACAAAGTGGTATACCATGTTGGGCGTCAAGGCATTAGATATATTTCATACGACCACAGTGTAAGTTATAAACGGTCAACCCACCCTACATCTGTGCCATGGAACAAAATATTTGCATCACGGTTTCCATTGTCTATCAAAGAACTGGTACAAGACTACTACCGTGGCACTCCACTCAAATTTCAAAACGATCTATTGCAATGTTTGCCATTTTATCCCGAACCTGACTTACAAGGAAGACAAGGCGAGGTAGTATCAACTAAACTAAAATCGGGCAATGTGATTAATGAATTTGTCATTCATCCGCCTCTGTTTCAGGGAAAGAGCAAAGTAGAAAGACTGAAGTTGTATAAAGATTGTAACCACTTAATTATGATTCATGGTTATGGTGCTGGATTGGGATTTTTCTTGAAGAATTTTGACCAACTCTCACTGCTCAATAACTGGGTAGTTCATGCTATTGACCTCCTAGGTTATGGTTGTTCTTCTCGGCCAAAGTTCACTCCCACTAACTTAGAGGAAGTGGAAGATTGGTTCCATGATTCTTTTCTGGAATGGATGACACTCAGAGAGTTGAATCTTTCACCAGAGAAGAACTTAGTTATGGCCCATTCTATGGGTGCATATTTGATGGCCACTTATGGCATTAAACGCAACCCTAAATTTTGTAGGGAATTATTGATGGTTTCACCAGGAGCTGTGATCAAACATCAAGTGCCTGTTCTGGTTCCATCATATTTTGCTAGACTTTGGGAACGCAACATATCACCGTTCACATTGGTGCGTAAAGCTGGACCATTGGGGTCAAAATTGGTCAGCATGTGGTCGATTAGAAGGTTTGCCAATCTCCCAGCACGCGAAGCAAAATTACTTCACAAATATTCCTATGGCATTTTCCAATCTCCCGGCTCTGGGGAATATATGCTTAACTATTTATTGGCTCCGGGTGCGGATGCAAGACATCCTCTTATTCAAAGAGACATAGATAAGCTCCAATGTAAACTTATTTGGTGTTATGGAGCAGAGGATTGGATGGATAAATTAGGAGGAGAGATGTGTTCTGAGATTATCAACAATCACTACAATGACCCAGAACGCAGTAAGTGCTGTGAAATCAAAAATGCCGGGCATCATGTTTATCTCGATAATCCTAAGAAGTTCAACCAATTAGTCCTCAATGAAATGGAGAACGAGTTCACCAATCAAAATTAGGAACGAAGAATTGTGCTGATATCATCCGGTTCCTCGTCACTTCCATCATATTTTTCGATGAACACCTTTATGGAGATTGAAAGCCCTGGATCAGAAATAATCATCTCTTCTCCTGGCTGCACCAAGCTATTCAACTTCAATGACAAGTTTTTTCGAGTCAGTTCCTCCAAAAATGCTGGTTGCCTCAAGTACAAGTTGTTTGCAGCAGTAGTAACTGATGGAGCCTTCAACATAAAGTCTGGCATTGTGGACAATTCTTGTAAAAACCGTCCTAAGGTCCACCACTTCATAGCCACTATCCGCTTGACCGCTCCTCCACATACGGCGCAATTAGCCCGACGTGTGTGGGAAAAGGTATAAGTAAATATAGAATCATCTCCTGAATACATCATGTAATTCAGTAATATTGGATTGCAACTAGTGACAAGCTTGAACGCCTCATTGCAACATGATGCTGCAATGATAGCATTGGTGGAAGCTATGGCTGGAATGATATTCTTAACCACCCCAAGTGTTAGACTACGAGTGACATTCCTGATTCCAAATGCGTCCGCCCTTTCTGTGGACACTTGATAAATAAGATCAATGTCATCCGGAGAATCAGGGTCGAACTTTCGCCCGGGATATCGGCGAGGCAACTCTAATTGGAAGGCCCACTCAATGCAATGCTCTGGAAGTCTAGGTGTATTAGTAATTGTACAGACAGGATAAGTTGTTTTCGGAGAAATCATATCAAGAGAGCATTCAAAACATGATGTCAACGTAGGAAGAATCACCCTGGATTGGCCACGAAAACCTTCTGTGCCACCGTCTATCAAGGGAATCAAGTTGTTCAATTCCTCATCAACAAATCCAACTAGGAGAGAATTGATCCAGCGCCTGGCTTCCACATTATCAAGACCGCAGATCACCACATTAAACCCTCTGTAAAATTCAGAAGATTTATCTTGAATCCGACAAAAATGAGGCGTGATTTGCAATCCTTTATCTCTCATGCGCTCGCTGATAAACTGAGCTGCTGTTTCCGCCTTCAGACGCCCAATGTCTTTGGCCCTGAAAAGAAACTGCCGGTTTAGATTTGAAATATCAATAGTGTCCATGTCTATGACATCGATCTGCTTGAACCCCGTAAGTGCCAAATTCTTCAAGATCTCGCACCCCAATCCACCTGCACCGACAACAAGAACCTTAACAATCAGAAGAGCAGCTTCAGCACTCTCTCCATCATACTCATCAGGGACCTCGTTGAATGGACCTGCGGAAGAGAGCAAGGGAATTACCGAGGATAAGTTTCTAACCATGTAGGTCTATATTCTGTGACTTGGTACACTTCAGTTGCGTGGGTAGCCGCGGGGTGCAGGTATAAACTGACTTACGCATCAGTATGTTATACATAAGATTCTATGAATTGACATCTACTAAATCAGAAAATTAGTTCTAATGGTCTCAAAAGTGAAGGACGACCGTTAAAAGTAATGAAAGGATAGAAATAAGAAAATATAGAATAAAGACTAATTGAATGAATAATATTTCTTTATAGTTTACATACACCCTTTCCTTGATTATTTAACCCTGCTCTGCAACGACAGCATTTTCCTGTTCGATAGATCCCACTGGTGACACTGTATGTGGTCGCTTGTTCACAGAACGTTGTGAAGGAGGCATTCCTAGTGGCCGCTTACCTAGTTGTGGAACACCTGACGATGGTGGTGAGAAATTGCGGCCCTGGTTTATTTGACTGGCAGTGTATGGTGCGGGTACCTCAGTTCGTTTAATTTTAACGGATTTTGATGGGTCCACAGTTCGTCTAACGCTGCTGGATATGAATTTGTGGTCGTAAACGGGGACTTTAGAATCGGGAGTTTTTTGGACATCCAATGCCTTCTTGGAACTCGTGAAAAACACTTGCTCTGGAGCCTTGGATACGTTGCTAGATGATACCAGGTCTCCAGACATACCCAGAGGAAGTGGTTTGCCGTTCATTGGCTTGTTATCATCTTGTAGTTGGCCGTCGTAATCCTCAAAGCCTTCATTGAGCTCGCCATCTACTGGCAAATCATCACTGAATTGAAACAGATCATCAAAATCGCCCAAGTCGTAGTCTTTTGCAACAGGTGGTGTGTAATGAGAAGGTTGATTTACCCTATTGGGAACGGCGGTTGAAGAAGCTTTAGTCGTCGGTCCTGTTGGACCGGAAGTAGGCGGTTTATATGCATCTTGAGGCGGTAAACCCTTCTTTAACTTTGCAATTTCGCGTTTAACCACAAGTGGGTCCCTATGAAAGTCATCTGATTCAAGTTCAGGTGGAGGCAATTTAACTTTCTGCATCTTTGCAATGATGGTTTTATCATAAAGACAATTACCCAACACGTTACCAAAACATCTAAGACAACGCTTCAAACCGTCCGTGAACGCCTCTTTTTTACATTTCTCGAAAGCCATAGCCTTGTTTTTGGCATTTTCAATGAATCCATATCCAAAATCTTCATGGAAAGTCCCGTCTTTGATTGTGATGCGAACAACAACCGAAAGACCTAGAGAGACACGCCCAGAGCCATGCGAGTCCATAAAGTCCACCTGAACACTGATGAGCTCAGAAGACCAGCCATTAAAACCAAAAATCTCGTTCGCTAAGTTTAACGCCTTCCAACCTTCAATGTAGGACACGTTCTGACCGCCACCGCCTGGGCGAAAACTCACATACTCTGGACCTAAAACTTTGTTGAGAGACTTTTGAATACGCTCTTCTTCTTCTGAACTGTAAGGTATAGCAACGAATTGTCGTTTGCTCTCCATTTTTTGCCCATTCATGGTCCGGGAAAACTGTGGAGTAGGACGCGGTCCATTAGGTCGGTTTGGAATATTTTGACGGGAAGAAGACGCGTCCGGCATGTCTTTTCGATTCGGCTGATTCATGTTCTAACCAAAAAAACAACGTGATGGCAAAGTACCTTTGAGATACGAGTCACAAATGGATGCAAAAGGATATTTATGATTCGCTAGGTAAAAAAACGGCCTGCCTTAGCGTGTTGTTTTGATCGAGGTTTATATGCACTACGCCACTAATGAGTTCACTTGTCTAAACTATAGCCAGCAATAATGATCTACCTATGAAAAGAATTGGATAAAATGCGTTTTATTGGGTCTAGGTAACATGACATGAATATAACGTAATTTTGGATCATTGTACGACCATTTATGGTACACCTACAGGATAGTATGTGATGCCCGTTATGTGGTGGACATTATATGAGCATCGTAGTTCGCGCACATCTAGTTGTACTATAGTATGGATCGTAACTCGAAATGGGCAATGTCCACGAGATAGATGAGAACGAGGGAATAGCGATGATAAGGAAAAAATCGCGACAGGAGAAGGAGACGAATTCCACCCTACGACAGAAACAAATCAGGGCCTATAGACTTGCTGTCACAATTGAAGAACGGGACAAAAGAAGCAAACTACGACAGGAGAAGGATACCAATGTACCCGAAGAATCTTCTCGACAGAACGATGTACAAGAAGAATCACCCAGGAAAAGGAAACGGGTGAGTTTTGTGCCGCCGTCTTGAGATCTAATAAGGACGTGCTACAGAAACAATAATGCGTTCCGCACTTTGGGTATGGTATACTCAACAAGGACATTTTCCTCCAGAAGAGGTGTCTTCCCTCACAGGCTTAATTAAAGATCTGCATTTCCACTAGCAATAACTTCATAACAGATTGTCTTCAAGAGACCAGAAAGAGTCGCTCGGATCATAACCGCTTTCTACATTACTATTATGCGAGCCATCCATGGCCATGTTAATTTTATTTGTACAGACTTCGTTCTAACACCTTTATACTTCCAAACTAGAAATTAATGTAATATTATCACCCTTTAAAAGAATCCGTCCCAAAGATTCCCGGGACCCATCTTTTGTGGACACCTCTTCAGCGTCATCAACAACCACATTCATAAACTCGTCAAAGCCTCTTATTTTCCCTTGAATTCTCAGCTGTGTTTGCTCATATAGCCAAATGGTTACTAGGGACTGCAGCTGCAAGTACTTAAAAATTAAGTTGATTGGAGGAAGCATGGACTTCTTGCTCTTCACAGACGACATGATGAGGCTATAGTAAGGGGAGCAGAAAATGAAGGAAGTGTCGCGAGTTCCAGTTAATAAAGGAAATTAGTAGCAGGAGAAGGTCTCTTCTATAATAGTAGATGAACAAGAAGCAGCAAGCAGTCTTTTCAAAGCGTTTCTAAACGAACTGATTAAGATAATATCAACTAGATGTCTAACTTGTTAGTCAGGTTGAGCATCTCACGTGAGCTGGGGTAGTGTATATGAAGGTGTAGCGCGGGAGCTTGTGGGATCCCTTAGAACTGTGCAAAACCTGTGGCTACAAGCAACATTTTTCATCGTTTGACCTCCACAAATTACGGGTCAATTATCGATTGATAAATTCATACTTCTCATATTTATCTTTGCTACTCAAAAATCCTAGAAGTGATTTAAATTCGTCCTTTGCATTGCACTTTGCCGAAGTACAGCAATCACTTTTGAAACCACAAACGTCAATCAAAAGTGCACCCGAAGAAACATTGATTGACTTTAGTATTATCTGATCCCGAGACAAGTAGTGACTTACGGTCGTACCTCCTTGATAAACACTAGCCGATTATGATTATTTCAAAGAGAGATCATTTGCATCAGATGGAGATGGAAAAGCCACAATTGGCGTTGATTGAAGAAATCTGCAACACTGATCCATTTATTTTGCCGAAAAAATTACAAGAAAATATGAAATGGGAAAAACCAAGTGGCGATTTATTCCATTGGATTAAAGTGTTGAATTTTTTCGATGATATTTTTGAAAAACAAATCACAAAATATGGCTTAGATGAGGAATACCCTAAACTAAGAGAAATTTTGCCTGAAGATGCAGAACTATTGATTGCATGCCTAAATTTCACTTCAATGCTTTTAGATCATTGTACGAATGGTAGTATTTACTCCAGTTCAGAGAGGATATACCTGTTGATCAACTCGCCTACCATTGACGTTCGTTTGGCGGCAATGGATGTTGCAATATACTTGGGTGAACGTCACAATCATTCCCACAGCAAGAAATTTAATGTTTCAAAGGCTACGAGATTAAGATTGCTTGAAATTGCACGAAACTATCCACCACCAGTCCCATCTACATTTATCCAGAAAAGATCAGAGCATGCGACCGACCCAAAGAATGATGAACAGACCGGCAGCAAGAGCGACTATAGCTTAATAGAGAGTCTCGATCTTAAGAAGAAATACCCCTCCAAATGGAAGTCGTTGGTGTTTCAATACTTTGATACTTCTGTCACGAACTCAAAAAAGAAAACATCCGTTCCAGAAGAGACAACTGACAATGACAATAGGTCTTTCATTCTCTCCGAGGAGCAAGTAAGAAAACTCTCCTATGAACAAATTTTAGATCGGGGCTCGGAATCCATCCCTAAGGAGAGTTACTTTTCGTTTACGTTGGCGGCCCTTAATGCTAAGGCTTTTAATACTCGTCTGTATGAGTCTATGAAATTAAGAGTAAAGCTCCTCAAAATGAAGTGCATGGCTGTTGCCATTATACTGTTGGTATCACCGCCAGATTTTACCTCCACAAATTTCTTTGAACTTGAGCCTTCATTTTTGAGTTATTTGTGTGATCTAATTTCACCAGACCATCGTTCAGTTATTTCCGATGATCTCTTCTATGTTGCCATGAAAACTCTTGAATGCATTGCGTCCAAAAGGGTCTGGGGGTCTGGGCTCATCCGTCATCTCGGGGGAAACGTAAGCCATGGTTTGCTTTATCAACTTATGAGACACATTAATAAGAAGGTTAGCAATGAAGATGAGGATTGCTTCGAAAGAAGTCATCTTGTGTTCTTTACTTTGCTCGGCAACTTTGTGGACTCAAGACCTCTTGTCCCCAGGCTCACTTCCGGTGGTTTGCTCAATGAGCTTATGACCTTTTTGAATGTGCATACAAAATATAGGTGGACTTGCTCTGCCGCAGTGAATACCCTTTCCATTTTGTTAGATTTCTCACCAGATTTGGTGGCAGACTTTGCGGCAAATAATGGGTTCCAACTTTTGATTGATACCATAAATTACGAAGTGGATTTTGCTTTAAACAATCCCGACTTTGGCGGTGGTCCTCCAAAAGACATTGTTACTTACTATAAGATTACACTCAGGCAAGTCAATTATTTAAGGAACTTGCTTAAGCTAGTATCGAATCTTATCAAATCAGAGGCCGGTGACAGGTTACGCAATCTTTTTGATTCATCAATCTTGTCAAGTTTCAACAAAATCATTTCAAATCCAGATGTATTTGGCCCTTCTGTTATTGCAGCAACTCTGGACACAATTCTTTATATTATCAATAACGAACCAACAGCATTTTCTATCTTGAATGAAGCAAAAGTTATTGACACATTACTCATCAAGTATAAGGACCTTTTTATGCCGTCTCATGATTTACTTTTATCCCTACTTGAGGTTTTGGGTGCCATCTCGTTAAATAAGGAGGGCTTGGATAAGGTTATCAAATCCTGTGCCATCGATACCTATTTCCAGTTGTTTTACAATCTCGAATTTGCTAAGAAACTTGTGCATTCAGATATGAACACCAACATTGGGTGTTCAATGGATGAACTTGGAAGACATTATCCTGCTTTAAAACCGATTATAATGAAGCAGGTGAAAAAATTGATGGAGACATTTCCTGAATTTGCCAATAATCATTTACATGGAATTCGTTTCTTTGACTCTACCGTTTCTTGCTTCTACAAGGATAGAGAGGAGAATGTTGGTTGCGCAGAGGATGGTACTGAAGAACTTGAGACATGGGATGGAATTAGTTGTTCATTATTGGTCGACAACGTCATTGGGTTTCTCAGTGGTTTACTACAGGATAGTGGCCAATGGCTCAAAGATTGTGTTCAAGATATACCAGTCCCTCTCTGGATTAACATGTTGTTACTCCTGAACGCACCGTATGATTATATTTTATCAAACAGCATGATAAACTTTTTATCTATCATTAAAGATTTGAACATTGAGAAGGAGAGTTATGGACTTCCATATATGCTTGAAACTGCACTCGAATTTGTGAAAAAGCTGGATATCAGTGAGTTTCTTAGTTATACCGGTCTGGAATCTTTCTTCTTAAGATTTGCGAATAAACCAAATGAGGGTACTGAATTTCTTAAATCGCTTAATCAACTTAATACTATCCTATACGGGTTGACGGAGAGCCTTTTGAATCCAATACTCATGCCCCATGAGAGGTATCTTATTTTTATCAATCTTATTTCTCCACGTATCCAGGACATATGTGCAATGGTTAAGCTCTTGGGTCGTTGTATTGTGGAAGAGATTGACATTCGTACGACATTACCAAATGACATTATAGAGATAACTGCTCCTGATTTGGGAAATGAACGTCCTCCACTTCAGGTGTTTGCGGCAGAACCGAACCCTAAATTATCTCGTGATCCTAATTGCAGTGCAAAATTTAAAAACACTGTTCAAATTCGGTTCTTGATGCAAAGCTTGCAAGGCAACATAATTCAGATCCTTCAATGTATTTCTGGAAGCTGCATGCGCAGGAGGTTGGACTTTTTTGACGTGCAATGGAGAAGAAATGCTACAAATTGCACTAAGGAGTTGGCAATTGCAATCAACAATTTGTGGGACGTTAGAAACATTCTTCCTGCAAACCGTCGCTTCAATTTTGATCTTGTGGTGATCGATATGATCTCATTCTTGTCCGGAAGCAAGGACAAAGGACGGGAGGTTTTGTCACTTCCTTTCGTTCTGTTCTTCTTCGTGACAACAAATTTGGTGGAAAAAATAGTGAGTCTGATGATTGAAGCGTTCTATGAATTGCTTGTTCATCCTACTCCAGAAATTCCTAAATCGAACTCGATAGCATATTATTCAGAAGCTGCATTAACAGAGAGTTTCTGTACTAATGCCACCCACTTTTTGACTATGCTTGGATCCTCTGCTCACTACATTGTCCTTCCATCTCTAGTGACATTTTTTCACCCACTGTATTGTGATGACTTTTATGCTGTCATCAACAGTATCACCACACAAGCTGCCGTGCAATACTTACGTTTTTTTGCATTAACAATGGGAACTGAATCTGAAATCTTTAAAGCTAGAAACTTTACAGCACTTGAAGGTGTAAATGACGTCTTGTTGACTTCTATGCTCAAAGGATTCAAACAGATCTGGAATATCAAACCAACCGATAAATATTTCCCACTTAAGGCGGAATGGATACCACCAGTGGAAAGCGAGATTGCCTTTTTGATGGATAAAGTGGGACTTGAAAGAGAAGAGGCTTTGACAATTTTGAAGGAAGGAGAGTCTCTCAACTCTATTGTTGATTCATTGAGTCATTTAGACTCCGATGAGCATAGACCACTCTGGCAAAAATGCAAAGAAAAACTTAATGAAAGTGACTTGGAAGGTAAGTTTTTTTACAATGCAGTAAACACATCAGTGGTGGCAACTTACAACAATGAGTTAAAAGTCCAGAGAGAGAAATTCTTTTCTATTACCCTTTTGGAAATAGCTCTGCACAAGCAAACTTTAAGTCTTGAGTTGTCTGATTTGTACAAAGACAATGGTGTTGATGAATCAATATTAGACACTATCCTTAATTCAATCAAAGGTTTAAGTCAGGATAGATCAGACCTGAGTATCAAACGCATGACTGGCTTAGTTGCTCTTTTGCATAGGCTTTTGTCAATGGACCTCGAAACAATGACTGTACTGTATGCCGAGAAGAAGAAAGGATGCCTTTTGGAGTTTTTTGACTTTTTCATTTCTCAATTGCAATTCAGTCCTGATTTGGTGGACACGGATTATGTTGCTTGTGGTTTGCAAGTGATTACGCCACTTTTGAGTCAAACACCACCGAATACCTTGAAGGAAATGAATCTCAACTTCCCCAGTCTTATTGTTGAATCTGAAATGAAACAAAGACTTGCTGACACTGTTTTGTCACTTTTACCACAAACAAATATTAAATCTGCTATAAGTTTATGCGCATTATTGTATTTACTTGGAAAAGATAATGCATTTAAACACCGGACAGCTCTGTCTTCCTTGATGCTTCATATGATCGAGAGGATGAGCTTCTTCATTGAAAATGAAGATATTCTGCAATACCAAGAACTTCAAAATCTTTTGATTCTTCTGATCTTGCTGTGCTTTGAAACTGACAACAGTCTTGTAACGGTCATGACTTGCGAAATATCCAAATATTTGAAGGCACATGGTGGAAAAAGACCCTTAAAGTCATTCCTTTTGGATATGAGCAATTTGAGCTCTAGGGATCCTGCTATTTTTACTAGAGTCGTTGGAGATCTTGTTCGTTTGGAAGACATCCCACTTGATCAATCAGGAAGTGATGCTACTATCTATCTTCTTGAAAAGCATTCTCAAAAGAATGTTCCGGAGGCTAAGGATGTGACAATGCAAGATGCAGAGTTGAATGATGGAGAAGATGGCTCTAAACAAATCATGCACAAACTTTTAAGTGAGTTAATGATCAACTACAAGTCTGATTGGGTTTCTTCTCCGGAGACGGTCAAGGATGAAAGTGGTCAAAAACCTGAGAAGAAGGAACTGACTTTTAAGTTACTCTGGAAGAATCGTAAGTTTGGGTATCTTTGCTTTCTATTGCAAACGGTCACTGAGTTATTGGGATCGTCCAAGAAAGCAAAACTTGAGTTTATTACTTTTTCGAAGAAGAGCAAGGCAAACGAGAATAATAAACCTCGTGCAACTTCTTTAAATTTTTTTTTGCATCAATTGATTGGCTGTTACATTTTCCTGTCACACAATGGGATGGAATTCAATAGAAGAGAATCTGTTTCTTCATTGGCAAAATTGAGTATTTTAGCACTTGTTTCCAGTACCCCGTCGCTTACGCAGGAGTCAGTATCCTCTGTTAAAGAAGATGCAGACATGATCATTGTAAGGAAGTTCCTCATTGAAGTTATCTCGAAAATTCTCAAAGAAATTATGAGTTCCTCCCAATCTCCTGTTACTGTCTCATACAATAAATTGTACGATCTTCTTGATTTGTGCGGATGTTTGTTATCTACCAAATTTAAAGAGCTAGCTTATCCATTGCTTGATAAAGATGCGACAAAGATGGACCACTACTATATTGCTTCGGCATTTATCGAAAACCGTCTCCCAAATCAAATCACGACCGCATTGGCATCAGTGGATTTAAATTTCCCTAATGTTAGCAAGATTCTTAAGATAGGTGTGAAACCTTTATCAAACCTAGCAAAGATTAAACTTGCACATGCTGACCTTTTCGAATCCAATAGCCAAGAAGAAGAAGAAATAGATGATATTGATGATAAGGATGAGACTCCTGATTTGTTCCGCAACTCAACTCTTGGCATGTATGACGTTGATTTGGATAGTGAAGAAGATGATTACTATGATGAGGGACCATTAGATGTGACTATGTCAGATTCTGAGCTTTCCGAGGATTCTGAGAATTCGGACGACACTAGTGATTCAGATATGGATTCCGAGTCACTAGGTGATGATGCCATGATCGAAGATGAAATTCATAGTCAATTGGAAGGTTATAACAGTGAGGACAGTGCAAATGACATTGAAATTATTGATGAATTAGATATTCAATCTGGGAGCGAAAGCGAATGGGATGAAGATACAGAAGCATCTGAGTTTTATGGATTCGACGAGGAAAGTGACATACCTGGATCTAGAAGAGGTTCATTTGTGGAAGATGATATAGAAGAAGAGGAGGAGGACGAAGTTGATTATGATGATGATGAATTGGATCGTTGGTTGGACGCTTTCGCCGATGATGAAAGTATAGATGATACTGAAACCGAGTTCCCTGATCGCTTTGACCAACTGCAAATGTCGAATAACGGTGGTAACCGTCTCACAGAACGCATGCATGATTTGCTTCAGGAAGATTCTCGCTTTGACTCAAACTCCGATCAGGACGAATATGGTAGTAATGCAGACCAATTAGAAGTACCAGAGCGTGACTTCTATGAAATGGAACACGGGCATCGTGATCTTGCCACATTATTTTATGATACTATAGGACGCCTGGTTGGGGCTCCAACACAAATATCTTCTTTTTTGGATGGCTTAGTCAACAGAGGTAACTCCCGTGGTCCAATCGGAGCAATTCAAATTGGACTTGGTCCTGCTGGAAGTGATGCTATCATTTATCCATCTGCTTATTTCAATCAGAATAAAGCCTCAAATGCGTTTGATAACATGTTACTTTCCTCTAATCTTGAGAGATGGCAGTTCGCCTATACTTACTTTTTCCAGGCTCATAAGTTTAAAATTAAGTTTTCAAGGGTTTTATTGGAAACTATCTTCAAATCTATTCTTGAAGATAGCAAAGAGATAATTGAGAAAAAGAAGCAAGAAAAAGAGAAATTGAAAAGAGAGCGGGAGGAGAAGCATAAGCAAAAGAGAGAAGAATATCAAAGAAGACGGGAGGAGGAGGCAAGACAGCGTGAGATTGAGCAGCAATCTAATACTGCTGAAACAAGAGAACCTGTCTATTTGTGGATCGGAGACCGTGAAGTGGACATTAGTGGAACTGATATTGATCCAGAGTTCTTTGAAGCTCTTCCTGAACATATGAGGGAAGAAGTATTCACTGAGCATGTACGTGAACGTCGTGCCCAAGCCTCAAGTACTAACACAGATGTAAGAGAAATTGATCCAGATTTTCTTGAGGCTCTACCAGAGCATATCCGTGAAGAAATTGTTCACCAGGAGTCCTTTTCGAGAAGATTTACTCCAGATGGTTTCCGCAGCATTGACGATGAAAACAGTGAATTAGACTCAATGGAGGAAGATGATTTGAGCGATGATGAAACTTCTCATGCGAAGCAACCAATTGAAGAGACTAAGACAAAGAAGTATAAGACATTCTCTATTCCCTTGGTTGATAAGGCCGGGGTAGCAAGTTTAATAAGACTTTTATTTGCACCTCAACCAGCCACTCAACGAGAGAATATTTACCTGACACTCCTTCAAATTTGTAATAACAAGCAAACTGGAATTGAAGTATTGAGCTTACTCGTGGCTGTATTGCACGACGGACTGAATAACCAAAAGAGCTTAAGAAGAATTTTCGATAAGATATCGGCAAGAGCATTTGACTCTAGTTCAGCGGCAAGCGCTTCTTTCCCAATCCATGCAACTCCTTTATTGATTGCTGTTCAGATGATTGAGGCATTGTTTTACCTCCTTGAGAAAAACAAAAGTATGCGTCTTTTCTTTTTAACAGAACACGATCGACTTTTTGTTTCGAAGAAACATCAGAAAAAAAATAAACTTAAAGACCCATCATTATGCGAGGATCGTTATCCAATCAATCTTTTGCTCAGTCTTTTGAACAATCCATTGTTAAAGGATGAAATCTTCTTTGTTGATCTTCTTGCAAGTGTACTTCATTTTGCAACTAGTCCATTGTTGATTTTGACTGACAAAAACAAAAAACACCCTCCGGTCTTTGACACTAACTTCATCCCCGACCGGAATTTGAGATTGATGGTTCGCATCTTAACATCAAATGAATGTTTGAACATTACATTTAGAAGAACGATTAGTGCCATGCAACATCTTTCTTTATTACCTAACGCACAGAAGGTTTTTTCGGCTGAACTTTCGGAGAGAGCCTCAGAACTAGGTAAAAGGATAGTATCAGATTTGATGACTTTAACTCAGGAATTGTCGAGAAAAAATGCGACTGATTTCGATACTAAGAGCATCAGTAACTTTACTGCTGTGAGCTCTGATCAAGCAAAGTTGCTTCGTATTCTCACAGCATTAGATTACATGTTTGAAACAAAGAAAAGAAACTCTGCAGACGATGATTCCAACTCTGATAAGACGAACATTGATCAGCTTACTGTTCTTTACAACAGACTTGAATTAGGAAGTCTTTGGGAAGCACTCAGTGATTGTCTCCGTGTTTTGGAAGAGAAGAATGGCTTAACTAGCGTTGCTACAGCTTTGTTACCTTTGATTGAAGCTCTTATGGTCATTTGTAAACACAGTTCTGTGAAGGATATCCAAATAAAGGATGTAATGAAGTATGAGGCCAAAAGAATTGATTTCACGAAAGAGCCAATTGGAAGCTTGTTCTTTTCTTTCACTGATGAGCATAAAAAGATCCTTAACCAAATGGTTAGGGCTAATCCAAATTTAATGAGTGGCCCATTTAGCATGTTGGTGCGTAATCCGAAAGTGTTGGAATTTGACAACAAAAAGAACTACTTTGATCGTCAATTGCATGAAAATGTGAAAGAACAAGAGAAACTTTCTATTAATGTTCGCCGGGATCAAGTGTTCCTTGACTCCTATCGTGCATTATTTTTCAAATCTATTGAAACCTTCAAGAAAGCACGATTAGAGATCAACTTTAAAGGAGAAGCTGGTGTCGATGCTGGTGGAGTGACTAGAGAGTGGTACCAAGTTTTGTCACGTCAAATGTTCAACCCTCATTATGCTTTGTTTACGGCGGTTGCTAGTGATGAAACGACATTCCATCCTAATAGGACTTCATACATCAATCCTGAGCATTTATCATTTTTCAAGTTTATTGGACGCATTATTGGAAAAGCTATCTTTGATGATTGCTTTTTGGATTGCCATTTCAGCCGTGCAGTTTACAAGAAGATTTTGGATCGTCCTGTCTCATTGAAGGACATGGAAAACCTTGATTTGGAGTATTTCAAGTCCTTAATGTGGATGTTAGAGAATGATATTACTGATATTATTACTGAAGACTTTTCTGTGGAATCAGATGATTATGGTGAACATAAAGTGATTGATCTTATTCCAAATGGGCGTAACATTCCTGTCACTGAACAAAACAAACATGAATATGTGAGACTAGTGACCGAGTACCGGCTTCAAACTTCTGTTGCTGAACAGATGAATAATTTCATTACTGGTTTCCATGAGATCATACCAAAAGATCTTGTGGCAATATTTGACGAGCAAGAGCTTGAGTTGTTGATTAGTGGATTGCCAGATATTGATGTGCGTGATTGGCAGAACAATACAACTTACGTTAACTATTCTCCATCTTCAGAGCAAATACAATGGTTCTGGAGGGCAGTTACATCGTTCGACAATGAAGAAAGAGCAAGATTGCTTCAATTCGCTACTGGTACATCCAAGGTTCCTTTGAACGGTTTCCGAGAATTGAGAGGTGCAAATGGAGGGTGCAAATTTAGTATTCATCGTGACTATGGTTCAACTGAAAGGTTACCTTCGTCCCACACCTGTTTCAATCAAATTGACCTTCCAGCATATGAGAGCTATGAAACCCTTCGGGGCTCTTTATTGTTGGCAATCACCGAGGGACACGAAGGCTTCGGATTGGTATAAAAACACAATAATCGCAGTCAATTAACTTCAATTGTTTAGGGCGTGCAGCTTTCTGTTTCAGCGTATATGGATACCGGATAAATATCGAGAATAATACATACGTTTCGAATTTGATGAAAAATGTTTACTTCCACCGAGTATAATGAGTTAGTCTAATAATCTATGAATAAGTACACATGTCTAAAACCTACATCAATCTAAGCAAGTTCCATCTCGGATGCCAATTTCTCAAGACCTTCTGAAGTTTCGAGATGACTGACGAGCTTATAGTTCTCCTGGTTGATTTTCTCTACTTCTTCATTGTATAAGTCACATTCAGCAATAAAGTCACGGGGTCTCATGGTGATTCTTCCCTTTTTCTTGAACACGTACTTGGTTACACCCAAGGCACACAATTTACCGTCGGTAGTTTCGAATTTCAGCAAAATATACAACCACTTGTTATCCCATGCCAAGACATTGGACACAATGTTGTACCGCTGGAACACCTTAAGTTCCCGCTTGAACACACATTGAATTGTTCCAACAGGAATATAAGGGCAATTTGACAAAGACTTCGATTTGAATTCTCCAGATTCGTTTTGCCAATACTTTAAAAATAACTTCTGAAATGTTTTGCAAACAAACGATGTTCTAGCCATGTCCAAGTCTACCAAGTATGTGGAGTTCGACTTGTGCAAATACATGTCTATTTCCAAGGGAGACGCGTAAGTGGAATACTTTGAAGCTTTGAAAATATCCAACTTAGACCGTCCGATTCCGTAGGTATTTTTTGACGTTTTGAGGTATGCACCCTTCTGAAGCACAATATGTTTGAGTACGAGATAGTAGAAGCGGATGGGATAAGCAAGAGGGAGGGTCTTGTATGTGGAGACCAAGAAAAGGCCTAGCAAGGCTTTGACCGTGGTTGAAAGCATGGGAAGTCTAAATTGCAGTACTGTGAGATTATGCTATGAGAAAAATCCACCAAGGAATGTCTGTGTCAATATTTGTTCAGAAGACTATGATATAATCTGGCGTTGTGGTTTTCTTCAAGTGGATTACCAATTCCGATTATGATCCGCAAAGTTAACGTTCTGTATACAGTTGGTTGAGTTTAGCGTGGATACGACAATTGCCGAGGTACCGAGATATCAAGTATGGGGTGCGAAAATAAAAAAAAAAAAAAACTACATTGTTTGAATCAAAAAAAGGATATATTGTATTCGTAAAAACATGCCCGTACCATGAAGAGAATTGGGTAGAAGTGCAATGAGTAAGAATGATGAAATTTGTAATGATGATGATGGTTGTGATAGCAGTTATTGCTGGGCGGTTTGTATGTAAGGGCATTGCTGGGAGTCAATGTGAGACGACATCCAATCGTCCACGTTGCGAAATTCAGCATGGCATAATCTGCAAGTACCGGGGACCAGGTTCCGTTGGCTTTTTTTCGTACCGTTAGGATACTGGAAATGGATGGCCTTTAAGTGGTTCTTGTATGTGTCGCACCGCGAGAAAATTCCCAGGGTGTGGCAGCAATGATCACCACGCGGTCCATTTTTGAAAGGGCACCGGAATTGGCCATTGTCTACTCCAATTTCCTTCCAGTGGCACTTGAAGTGGCGGAAGAGGTCATTGGGGCGAGCAAAGCCACGGTGGCAAATCTTGCAAACATGTGGCCTAGATGTAGGTTTTAAGTGTGTAGACTTGTGGGTGGCCAAGTTCGAAAAATAGAGGTGGCATTCTGGGCATTGCCGCTTCTTGCGAGGCTTCCAATCTTTAGAGCCTGCGCGCGCAGGGCTTTTAGGCGAATGCAGTTCCGCATCCAGCGCGGCAGGTGACTGAGGTGGGGTCAGACTTATTTGGTTAGGCAGTGCTGACTCGATGGATGCAGGAACTGATGTACCAGCTGAGGACAATAAGGCTGACCCAGAGACATCAGACCCATTTGATACGGATCCAGAATTTGAAACAGAACCTGAGCCGGAGGTTGCAGCTTCTGCCAACAGCGAAAGGCTCGCCGCAGCGTTCGCAGCAGCCCAGCCTTCCGGCGAAGATGGCGCGCGCGCCTGCGCGGGCGACACACTGCGGGAATCGTGCTGAGGTACCAATGCAAACGCTCCGAGAGCTACGGTGCTAGGATGAGCCTGGTATGATGTAGGTGCTGGTATGAACAATGGATCACGGGTGCCATATTGGCGAGGAATCAAATGTGGGAGGCTTTCTCCTGAGGCCGCGTAATATTTAGGAAGCGGTAGTGGAAGATCCAACGAAAGCAGATTGATAGAAGGAAGGCGGAATACGACGTTATTGCTCATTTTGGATCGCTATGTGAAGTGAAGTAGGAATAATAAGAAATCCCACTGGAAATATGATTTAGTAAATAAAAAAGGTGGCCGCAATTGGGAGGATTGGAAAAAAATTCGGACTGGGTCGAGGTCAAATAGGGGCCACCCAGGTACTTAAATGGAAACGTTGGCGCGGCCTGCGGTTGTTGAAGTATTTCCCGCAGGCGATCCGCTGTCTCCGGACTTACTATTTACAGGAACAGACGGCTGAGATATTCGTTAGCTTTGCCGTGTTGTATGCACCCCAAGATATCTCGGAACCCCTATAAGTGCGCCGTATGATGGCCAGGCCAAAGTTCGAAAGAGCCCATTGGCACAAGTCGGCATCCTAGAACGAAATACAAAAGTACCGATAATATGTCGTAAGTGTAGTGAAACCTTGAATAGATCCCGACTTAATTTGCTACAATAAAACACTTTTCATCCGAACCAAAAGCTAGTACCTTTTCTTTTTTTAGTTCTTAAATTGATTTTTTTTTTTTTTTGCTCCATTTTATTTACGGAGCCGCCTCCTATCCGGTTTGGTTAATCACTGCTTAGTTCCGGTCCTTCAGTAAAGGCGCGGCGGGATCAGTGGTTGACACCAACGGCACGGCTCTTCTTTTTTTTTTTTCGCGCTCACTCCGTCCCAACCATCGCTTTTACCGCCCTGCATGCTGCGCCTACCTCCTAATAATCAATGGTATTGCTAATTTCTGTCTTGGCCCCAAGACTAGAGGCTAAGTAAAATGTCGGCTCGGTTATTAAAAACAACACACCAAGTTGGACTTCTCAGTTACCTTGTTTACTTTTCATTATTTTTTTCTCATTCACAATCTAAAGCCCTATGTAGTTATCGGAGTTTACGCTGACACACTACTAATGATGATTGTCGGCACCATCGGCTCGGGCGAAACTTCGCGTTACAAATTTCCAGAGGCAAATGGGGCGTACATGGAAAAAAAAACATCCTGTCTGCAGGCGAACGGCCAACCTCCTCTGCGCGCGGTGTTGTAAAACCTGGGGCACTTCCTTCTTGGCACTTATTGTACGATGTCATCAAGTGCCAGGGCTATATCTCCGAGGTATGATACTTACGGTCATAAGAGGTTCATGCAATGAGAGTCATATAGGAAACTATTGCTAATGTGCTTGTTTACCAATACAGGAGACTTTTTTTCTTTCTTTTTTTTTTCTTCCCGTGTCTTATGGTTGGTTTTCAGGCTCTTTCGGTACCCTCGGCTCGAGTTTTACTAACATCGGAACGTAATGAATTTGCCCCGATATGACACTACCACTTCCTTCTATGGCAACTCTGCTTGTTCTTCTCGTGTGTATAATTTCCCACCTGCATTTTTGCAGAATATAAAAACATTTCTTTCTCTATCTTCATAAGCCGGATCTTATTTTTTTGTTGGTCTTATCGAATTTGCACGTCTGTCATAACCCAAACTTTGCCATTCGCACTTTATGTGAGATTGCTCGTTACATGCGCCCCAGAATTCTTGTCGCCATACTTTAATTCTATGCGCAATCTCTTAGGAACTCCTCCAGCGCCTTTGCGCATTATGCTCTTTCTGCCCTGAATACACCAAGTTGTGTTTCTTTGAATAACCCTTTGATAATCACTCGTAATGCTTTTATTCTGTGGCGTTTTTGTTTTTTTGTTTCTTTTATTTTGTTCGAGTGTGATATTTCATTCCTATCGCTGATGATCTCGTGATTCATAACGTGCTTCGAACGACTTGGACGTGATGAAGAGACGGCTGACAGAAGGAATTCGGTCTACGGCGGAAAAAAAAAAAAAAAGAGGAATAAAATAATTAAAGAAAAGAGTCTACTGTAAAATAATGGTTTCAAATCTTCCCCATTTCTTTCTATATCTTAATCGCTCTTCAGTAAGGGCACTCTTTTATGTACCAGTATGCCGAAAATTAGACTCGTAACACTTTGTCTAGATCGTCACAATCATCACTTATTTAATAATGATTAGGCTTTTCTAGAACGAGCACGCGTAGCACCGGCTTCAGCACCGGTAGCAACACCAGAAGAAGCACCAGCATCCTTCTTAGCCACCTTCTTCTTGTTTCCACTCTTGTAGACCTTGATGTAGAATGAGATAAACAACAACAAGTAACTGGTCAAGATCAAGTAACCATAGAAGGCAGCCAACTCAGAACCATAGCAGTCACCAACATGTGGCAAGGATGGGAAGTAACGGTATGCATAGTGTGTGTAAGTTGCAAAGTACACGAAAATCAAGTCCAAGACAAATTGAATGATTTGGAAACGAGTAACCCATTCCTTCCACCAAACACGAATTCCACGAGCGCTCAAGAAATAGTACCAGTACATCACAACATGCACGGCCAAGTTCAAAAAGATTGGTACCCATTCAACTGAAGTGGAACCAGTCAACTGGGTGTAGCACAACAAAGCGGTAGCACCGTGGTGGTAAACATGCAAAAACAACAACTTTTTCTTCTTCAAGACCAAAAACACAGTGTCAATCAACTCCCAATATTTAGTCAAGTAGTTCAAGTAGTACAACGTTACCAACTTTGGAGCAAAGGCTTCCTCGGCACAGATGGCATAGAACAAACCGTGGTGGTACAAGATAGGCACCAACTGTTCAAAAGTCAATAATAAAAGGATCAAAGAAGCCAAAGTCAATCCCAAGTTGTGCAACTGGAACAAAAAGTTCAACTTCAATGCTGGCAACTTCAAGGACGAGGACAAGGCCCGTCCACCAAAGATGACAATGTAGTAAACCACAATAACTCCGATGGCATGGTACCCATTAGCCAAGAATGTCTTGTGATGCACAAACTCAAAATCCTCTGCTGGATAACCGCTCACCTTCTCAAATACAGCGGAAAACAACGGCCACAAGTAGATACCAAATGGCCTCTCAACCGATGGCAAACCCACTTGTAAAAGCGGCTCATGGGTGAAAATGCTTGAGATGCCTGCCATTTTGTCCTTGTCTTAGTTACGCCCAGAGTAACAATGAGATTTTCAAGTCTGTGAGGAAAAAGGAAGAAAAAATCAACACGGTGATTTTTTCCCGCAACACGACGCGCGGGAGCCATGGCTCTATTTTTCTACATTGTCTCATAATCACATGTCCTGAACTAACTTCGAGGTTCTCCACATCCGTAAAACTATGGCATAGATACTTTCAATTTAATACTAAATTAATTCACAATTAAATTCAACAATCCTTTGCTATTCAGCTATAAATACAATCTTTTTGGTAGTCAAAGTAGTCCTCCTATCGTTATTACGCTGGCCATAACTGAAGGTTATGATTGCTGTCCACATTATGCCTGCAAGTTCTTGTTTGATATTGAACTATGCTGAAGACTCCAAATTTATTTAATTGGAGATGAGTTGGATTTCGGCTTCAAGTTCAAAAAGTCAATCGAAACTATAATGTCATATCCGTTCTCCTCACATGCGTACAATGCCTCATGCTCGTTAGAGTGGAGGAAACGAATATTCTCTCCAGCAAGGGCCCGAATTAAGGTGCAACTTTCGAGATCACGGATCTCAATAAATCCAGGCTCGAAAGCCAAAAGATACGGGTAAAATAATGCAATATTCTGTGGGGAACCCTCCCAGAAAATTCCCCAGTCATGCTTTGTACGCCATCCATTCTTGTTAATTAAGAAAGAGAATTCGCTGTAACTCAACAAAAAGTTCTTATCAAGACGATGGATAGCAAGCGGTGTAACACTCTCTCTTTGGGTTGCAAAATCCAAAGAAGGATCTGCCTCATCCAATATAGGCTCTTTTTCTCCATTTTCTAACGACAAAATTTCAAATCCTTTAGTGCAACCAATACACAATTTTGTCTTCAAGAAAGAAATAGAAACAGGTTCAGAACTGAAACTGATATCCCTAACCTCCAAACGTTTGTTTTTGTTTCTGTTTTTATCGAAGGGGTTAGCTGGTTCAACAATGCTGATGGCTCTTGTATTGCCACTCTTCACCGCACATACGAGCAACCTTCCTTCACACACACCTGTCTTGAAAAAGGAAACATGATCTAAAATAACCTTTCCACTGCGAGTGTTTTTGACATGGTCAAGAGAATCTGTGCATGAAAGATCATATTCATAAAGCGTTCTATCTGACAAGACCAAAATTTTAGAATATTCAACCAAAACTTCCATTTGAGTCACATATGATTTGCTAATCACCATCGTAGGGTCAGAGCAGATTCGTTGATTGGATGTTGCACTGATAGAACGAACAGTCGACACCCACACTCCTCCGTCAGTACCATACAACAACTTCTTTCCTCCATAACATGGAACAGCACAATTAATCTTGTTGTTTCCTGTGAATCTCCTTGTTTCGTATTTACAGAGAGAAAAAATATCATGCTTGGCGATCAATTTCTTCTGTTGCTGTTGGACTTGCAGTAAAAGTTGGTTCTGGGTTGTCACATCATCCGCATAAAGTGAAACATGAACAGGGTTGCTTCCTAGTCCAAAAAAGTTGATTTGCAACTTTTGTTGGGAAGATGATACTGGATTGTATGGGTTGTTTTCCATTCTATTCCGCAAACCGGTATCAGACACAATGGAGCAATCTTGTCTGTATTGCAAGATCGTTTTGAAAGTTGGAGCCTCATATCCACTGTTAGTGAAAAGTAAAGGCAAATACATTGGCTTTTCAAAAACCTTATGCACTTCTCTCTTGTTCTGATACTTATGTTTCACCATCAATAATGCATGCTCAAAGAGATAAACGTCAATCTTCTCGTTGTCTCTCTTTCTGTTCAAAGTCACTTGATAAATTATATGGTTGTTGTAATTCAACTTGAAATTGAAACGCTCCTCCAAAGTTTGACGACCCAAAAGTCTATGCAAAACCATAATCTTGTGACGATCAGTACTCTCACCTGTTTGTACATTAATCTCCACAAGCACCTTCTCGATTTCGGCCTTAGCTTTCACGAGATTCTTATAGTCTGGAGAAGTCTCCTTAGTATTCTTTAAGATTCCAGCTATTAATAATTGGTATCTTGCAGGCCGTTGGACACCCTTGATCAAAAAGGAAGATAAGTCTTGTTTTCTTGATTCAGGTTTTTTTTCGATTGCCTCCAAAAATCTAGCGTACTTCAAGTTCACTTGCTGTTGTCTTTCATGTTCAAAACTTGCAAAAACTTTATTTCCAGAGTATTTGATGAAAGGTTCAAAGTTCCCCACATATTGTAAAAACACATCTCCGATGCATTCAACAACAGGCTTTTGTTGTTGTTGACGTATGGTCAACGCCTCACTTAAACTTTTAGCCAAACGCAAAAGATCGCTGACTCCCCCGAAAACTGTTCTTATAAATGCTTCACGTTCTCTTTCCGGAACAATGTTGTTAACTGGGTTTCTTAAAGGCATTATGTAGAAATCAGTCATGAACTCAAGATCCTTCACATAGTCTCTTTCAGTGTAAATGAGTTCATAGATCAATTCCTGCCTCATTTTTTCATGCTTCTCTAATTTATCCAAAACTGATTGATCAACTGTTTCGTGCCACAATGTCTTGACTGCTTCAGTGTCATGCAATGACAATCTTGATACAGCACGTTTCAACCCCCCGCGTGGTTTCATGTTCAATCTAGCTTGTTGCTCTAATCTTCTGGGACAGGCAATAGAATAACATAATCTGTTACGCGTACACGTTGGGGAATAACAGTCTGTCAAGATCGTAAATACACCATTCACACCACTCAGTTCTTGCGTGTCCTTTTCATTCATTTTGTTAAGACTCGTGAAGCTGCCTGCTTGACCCTCTACAGGGCTACCAGGAATTTCTGTGGTTGGATATGGAGCATTAGACGCTAACAGTGGCAGACTTGCTGAATTTGCATTGTTTCCAACAATTGATCCTCTGTGCGAGTTGATACCTAATGCACTTGTTGAGTCATCAGCGTAGAATTCCACATCGCTGAAAACTCTGCTGAAGGTATAAACTTCATGAGGCGAATCTCTCAAGCGGTGATTGTACGTAACATCGTGATAAAACTTTTGTGCATCCAATGATCGACCCAACAATAATGCCAAGTTACGGTCATTAGTTCTAATGATGTGACAAATGGTGTCAACAGCCTCTTTACCTGTAAATGAGTCATGATATTCTAAGCCATCTTTCATATTGATACCCAACACAATAGACTCCTTAAGCGCTTTAGCGACTCTTGAAAGAAGCGCAGGGTAGATTGAGGGCTTCCTTGAATGTTTGTGAACCATTGTCTTTTGTGAAGAGATGGCAGAACTTGATACCGCTCTGTCTTGTTTCAGCAAATTAGAAGAGCTTGAAAACTTTTTGGTAGACAAAGATGACAATTTTCCAAGTGAAGTGAAAGATCTTGATTTGGAGGACAAAGAGAAAGTGTGATTGCTGGAATTAGATGCGGATCTAGTTGAAGGACTCCCTTGGCCAGGTTGTGCACTCGGTTTCAAAGAGTTTGATGATAACGACTTGGTCCGAGATTGCATTTCCTTCTTTGGCTGGTTAGAGGTGACATTATTGCTAGGAGCAACACCAATCGAGGGTGATGTAACAACTCTTCTTCCCTCAGTAATCTGGGGATAAGGGTTTCCCACAGGCGGTTTTCTCCGGCCTGCGTGATTGTGATTCAACCCATTTCCATATGGCTGCGGGGCTGCTTGATACTGTACTGGGACCCGTTGCTCCTGCATTTGATGAATTGGCGAGTTTCCTCCTAGTGGTGGAACATTCCTATTGAGAGCCATTTGGGGTCCCCGTTCCCATTGGGGATTTGGTTGCCTTTGTGGGGCAAAAGACTGAGGTATACCATCTGACGGCCCATAATTTTGGGGCTCTGTGTAACGTTGATCATGGCCCACGAATTGTTGCTGTCCCTCAGCAACAAACTGTTGTGGTCCGCGAATTGGTCCATGCAGAGGGTGTGTAGGGTTAGAATTATTATACTGTGGATTTTGCTTCCGTTGAGGATGATGCTGCTGTTGGAATTCTTGTGAATAATCTCCCTGTTGAGGCCTTTGGTGATTTTGTGTTGGCCCCTGATACCCTTGCGGTGGGTAGTAAGCTGCGTTATTTGATGGGAACTGACGACCATAATATGGTTCCCCTAAAGATTGGTTCTGGAACATTTCTGATGAGACAGGGTATGGTGGCGCAGTACTTCGCTCAGGCAGAGTAACCTCAGGTTTGTAGTTGTCAGTATGGACAGACCTTTCATCCACTACCGAGTATTTATCCATAGGATTTTCTCTCTGCTTTGGAGGAATGGTAAACGCTGAATATTGGTGGTGAGATGTTGTGGGACTATTTGACCGTCTCGGATCGAGGTTTGAACGAGATCCCATCATCATTTGAGGTATTAGATGCTCTGGCAACCCAATGGTTTCCGGTTGTTCCGAATTGGCACGCGACATTGATTTGATAGAAGATTAGTAGAGTGACAGTATGAATGATTACTGAAAGATCAGTTCTTTTTCGGCTTCTTAGGAAATCAGCAAGCTAACGTTGAGACAATGGTAACAGATAAAAAAAATCCAGATAAAGGAGCGATAAAATTCAAATACCAGTTGCTTCGTAAATGATTGTAACTAGGTAGTCCTGTGACTATCCTGGGGTTCGTTTAACCGAATGAATCAGAGAGATTCGACACACTTGCCCGACTTGTCTTGGGACTCGAAACTCAACAAAGATAGGCGGTGGACAGGTAGAACGTCAGGATATAAACAGAATACCGAAAAGCTTCTACTTCTCTTCAAGTTTGTAATAATTTCCCACTAGAATAGGTGAAATTCAGATTGATTCCAACGACGAAGTCCGCTTGCGGATGACAAGAGTCGTTACCGGTGTGGTGAGATTTGTTAGGGAACTTGTGTGTATGCAGGATTATGTACGATGGTCGTCCGGCATTTTCTGAGACTGACATTTGGCCAGCGACGCACGGAATAGGTAGCGGAACAATTTCTTTTTTGTAGATTGTTAAAGGTTAGTAATAGTGGCTATAGTTAGCCTAAATTATTATCCAATAGTCCGAGTGTTTTTAGCCTATTTTTTTCCTCATCATATAAGTCAGGAAACCAAATTTCTCTTACGTTTTACATTATTAGTCACCGGCACGTTCCTCAGTTTTAATTGTGTTATGCTAATATTCAAGTGAGGACGATGAATGCGCCTGGTCAGTGCTAGCCGGTCGCGGATACATACTGATGTGAGGATCAAATGCTGGGTTACCGAAACAAGATGAAGTAGAGTAAAAAAAATACATTCGGGAATTAAACTTAAAGTACATTGATGAATATGCAACATGGCCAAGCGATCAAATCTTTTTTTCTTCACTATATGTGCTCAAAGTTGGGGCATGGAGTCTGTCAATGGATAAGCGAAAATGCATAAGGAGTATAGTGGAGAGAGGCACTGATGTCCTCTGGCTCAACATGGAAGAGGTGCAGTCGCCAACTACCAAGTAGTTCTACCCTGCACACACGGTAAATCTCCTATAATCAATCTGCTGACTCTAACAAACCAGACAATGCCTGCGTACCATTCGACATTTCTCAGTGAGTCTGCGGAAAGAACCGTGGGTAACTTGGTGTTGTTACCCATTCACACACAATACCGTGGTCCATCTTACCCTCCTACTAGCGAGTACGACATTGTTGAGGAGGTGCTCGACTTATTCCGGGCCAATTCGTTTTTCAAGAATTTCGACATCAAAGGACCTGCTGACCGCTTGCTTATCTATGGAATCTTGTTTGTGAGCGACTGCTTGTCGAAATTGAATCCACGGATGACTTACAAGGAGGCTGTACGTGCTCTAAATAATTTGGCCCTTGACTCGTTTGCTTTGCCCGGTGACATTGGTTTCCCTTTGAACGCTCTCTATCAACCGCCAGCTACAAGAAATGATGCCGAGTTGTTGAGGGGTTATTTGCAACAATTCCGTCAGGAGTTGGCTGACCGGTTGTTAAAGCGCATTTACGCTGATACGGAGTCTTCGCCAAGCAAGTATTGGTTGGCTTTCACTAGAAGAAGATTCATGAACAAGAGCTTGTAGATCCGGCACTTGTAACGTTTCAGGGCACCATACCGTGAAAGTATCTCCATAGCACAAATACAAGAAAAATGAATAGGTGTGTATCGATAAGTCTGGTCGGACGCAACAATATAACCTACTATGGTTCCCGTTTTACGTAAACGAAAAGATAGATGTCATTATTAATAGATAATGGTATCCGCAGGCAAAATTTGACAGTTCAAGAAGTTAATTTACGAAGCGTGTTGTCTATGGCGTCTCAATAAATATAAGGAACAAGTGCAGCCACGTTCCGTTGGTAATCTTTGTATGCATCGCCAAACATGCGATTGACGAGGAACCATTCTTCGACTTTGATCCTTTTATTGAAGAAGTGTACAAGGATCACCAAGCTGACCATCAGCATCCACAAGTTCCCCAAAATTGTCTGCATTCCAGCGACATACAATAGAAATCCCAAGTAGCTAGGGTGTCGGCAAAACGAGTACACTCCGTCAGTGACGAGCTGTGTCCCTGTTGAAGTTTCTATGTAGTGGGAGAATGAGTTACCACAGGTTTTTATTGCCAATCCTCTGAGGAGAATACCCGTCCATGCAAGAAGAGTACCTAGAATGATATGACCATGATCAGACCGAAGCAAGACGTGCTCCAAGATATTAAGTAGATGTATCCCTAATAAATGTACCGATCCTCGGGCGCCATACATTAAAAATGAGTAAGGTGTCAATGTGCGGGCCAGATACTTAGCATTAAAGTAGTACTCGCAACTATGGAACATGCTCCACGATAGAAGATACGCAGAAACTTGCTTCCGGTTATTATTAAGAATTCCCCACCCTGCTAATAGTCCTGCCAATGCAAGTACAATGATCTGTATCCGTACTGTAGTACTCATTAGAGAGTGATGTAATATATGTGACTGGAGGTTATGCGTCTAAGTCCTTGTGTGTGGAAATGCTAGACCGGCAGCTAGGCTATACTGAACCAATCCCTGCAAAACAATTCTTTTTTTATCAATCTTAGTATGCTATCCAGTATCCTCTATTGCTCCATTGGGCTTATCTGGCCGCTCTCTCCCTTCGTGGTGATGTACCTCAGTTCCGCGCACTCACTTTGAAATGCCCATTGTAAAACTGCCATCTACCTAGCCTAATGTCAGCGAGAGACTATGACAGGGACAAAAATCGCCTACACGTTATCGCCTTGAAATCATTTGCATTGGGTGCAATTTTTATCTTGGGCGTAAGTTCATTCCTTGCCTGTCCCAAAAATACCATCTCACTGAGGATCGGTATCTATGTCACGGTCCAGAGCATTTTTCACTTTTTAGAGTTTCTTATAACTGCTATATACAACACCAAAGAAGTTGATGATGACTCGTTCATATTAGGTGATACCGATCTCCATATGGTTTTTATTGTTTCCCTCATAGAAACCACTTTGGTTCATGCTTACTTTTCCTACAATGTCTGGTTTCTCCTACTAGGCATAGCAATAACCAGCATTGGCCAGTTGTGCAGAACAATAGCCATGTACACTGCTGGAGTCAGTTTCAATCATTTCATTCAAAAGGAACGTTCTGAGTCTCACCATTTAGTGACTTCGGGTATATATAAATTTTTGCGTCATCCAAGCTATTTTGGATACTTTTGGTGGTTTTTGGGGACACAACTACTACTTCAAAACTGCACGATGGCGATTGCTGGGTGTTACAAGCTTATCAAGTTCTTTAGAGCCCGGATTGAGTATGAAGAGGCCCTTCTTGTCGATTTCTTCGGTGACGAGTATAAAGCTTACAGGTGCAGAACTTCAGTACGAATTCCTTCTATATCATGAATCTATATATAACTTATTATTTAAGATTTCTTTGGCTTCACACCGTTACCGTTGACGTTTCTGTACATCAAGACACCATTGTCACCTTCAACGAATTGACACCATCTAGCAGACTTCCACAAGGCAACCCACATGTTCTCATCGGAGTGTTGGTAGTGCTTACCCATAACCTTCTTAATGGCTTCACTTGCATCACGTCCATTGTAGAAGGGGATTCTTGAACAGTAGTGGTGCAAAACGTGGGTTTCGATAATGTCATGGAAAATGTGCTTTCCAACGAAACCGAACTCTCTGTCAATAGTGGCCGCAGCACCTCTGGCAAAGTTCCATTCGGATGCTTCATAGTGTGGCATCTTTGGGTCAGAGTGTTGCAAGAAAGTAATAAAAACAAGCCAGTGGTTGACTCCAATGTATGGAATAACCCAGTTAACCAAAAGGTTGAAGCCACCAAAGTTCTTGTACCAAGTGTACAACACGAACATTTGGATTAAGATACCAATGTCAGACAAAACAATGTACCAGTAATCTCTAGCTTCAAAAATGGCGGAGCTTGGGTTGAAGTGGCTCATACCCCAACCAGTCTTAGCGACTGGTTGACCAGTGACATTAGTACAAAGGTACATAATCCATCCACCCAATTGTTGGGCAAGCAATTGACTCAAAGAAACGATTGGAGAGTCGCTAGCGATTTCTTCCAAAGTGTGGGCATGCTTTCTCTCGATAAATTGTTCTCTGGTCTTAGGAACAAAAACCATATCTCTTTCCATGTGGCCAGTGGCCTTGTGGTGCTTTCCGTGGGAATACTTCCAGGAGAAGTAAGGAACAAGCCAGTAAGAGTGCAACACCCATCCAACAAAGTCGTTAAGGGCACCATAGTCGGAGAAAGCTTGGTGACCGCACTCGTGGGCTAAGACCCAGAGCCCAGTTCCAAAAAGACCTTGCACGTAAGAATAAGCTGCCCAAGCAACGAATCTAGCGGCCTTGTTTGGCAAGAATTGAATGTAGTTGTTAGCAATGTAACCAAACGCGACCATACAAGCAATGTCTCTAAAAACGTATGACAAAGACTTAATAGCACTTCTTTCGTAACAGTGAGCTGGAATAGCAGAAAGGATATCCTTAATAGTGTAGTCAGGAACTTGAAACTCATCACCATAAGTATTAATGGCGGTCAAACCGGTGGTTAAAGTAGCGACATTACCTTTCTTTTGGACGGTAGTGGTGGAACTGGCACCATCGCTGGTACCAGTTGAGAATGAAGAAACTTGGGCCATTTTCTAACAAGGAAAAAACACAGCCTTACGTGTTGGGTGCGAATCACAATCCACTTTATAGGGTTTACGCGAAGAAAAAGAAAAAAAACAAAATCTGAAAAAGGATTTTTGAGCAAACTGCATATTGATAACGGCTAATTTTGAAATTCGTTTGCTCCTTATCATATACCACATACTGAAGAAGTGGTTTGGTTATATATTTTAATTTTAGATTAAGAGAAATCAAACGAGTTTTTGCCAGCTCAAAACTTTTTTGTTTTTCTCTGATAGGTTAGTTCGTGTACTACCGTTGGGTATTAATTTGCCTGTCCGCGGAATTGCTCAACAAAAATTATGTCCTGAGAATCCCAAATTCTTCAGCGCATCTTTCACAATGTCGGTACAACGGATACATGTATTCAAATCATTGTTTTGTATGAGCAGTGAATTTTTTTTTTTTTTTCTCAACTATTAGTAGGTCATTCGAAATCTGTCTAATTATATAACGATCTTAATCGGGACAACATGAGGCTTAAAGCAGAATGGTCGTTCCATCAAATGTATTAATCTCACGTTACTTTTTTTCAGCTGATTTTTCTTCTCGTTGTGCAATACCCAATGATAGACAACTTTGTTTCCTTCAGTTTCATAGGATTTCCCCTCCATCAATAACGCAATTTGAGAGCTAGAGACAGTTTTCTAAGTTTATGCTTGGCAAAAATCACAAGCCATGACTAGCAAAGGCTTCCGATTGGAAGTAATCTGATGGGGGGGGCCTGTTGTGCATATATGCTCAGCCGTTCCGCGCTTCATGAATTGCCTGGGACAATTTACAGGAAAACAGAAGGGACACAAACCAACCTCCACTTCATAGTTTTCCTTCTGCAGGATGTGAGGACGTGTCAATTCTAAAGACAACCTAATGGATTATTAGTATTTGAACATTCCGGCGATGATTTAAGAGCTTCACTAGAATAAAAATATAGGGGCCTAAAAGTGTGGGGTTCGGAGAGGATGTTCCGTATGACTCCGAAAACCTCTGAGTAGAAGGTTGAGATAAATCTCACTTTTAGCATACGAACGTTTAAATCAACCAACCAGAAAACTACTTTTTTCTAATGCCAAACACTAAATATGCACTACGATAAAACCATGGTTCCCCCATTGACAGATCACTATCGAGGTTCCGGGAGGAGACTTACCTGGTTTTATGCAGTCCCGGGCCTAAACCGCACGCGTATCTATGAAATTTCGATAATTTGTATTTTTCTACACCATACTGATTCTTCATCATGTCCACCACACAATTGTCGCCTGTCATTGAAAAGAAGCCAATCAATTTCTCCAACATTCTTTTGGGGGCCGGTTTGAATTTGGCCGAGGTTACTACCTTGGGACAGCCACTTGAAGTGATTAAAACCACCATGGCGGCCAATAGATCTTTATCGCTTCTTCAAGCAGGAAAGTTGGTCTGGTCCCGTGGTGGATTGTTTGGATTTTACCAAGGTTTGATTCCATGGGCATGGATCGAAGCTTCTACAAAGGGTGCTGTTTTATTGTTCGTATCTGCCGAGGCTGAGTATCGTTTTAGAACGTTGGGTGCCAGCAACTTTGTTGCAGGAATGGGTGGAGGTGTTGCTGGTGGTTTGGCGCAAGCTTACCTTACAATGGGTTTTTGCACGTGTATGAAGACTGTTGAAATTACTAGATCTAAGCAAGCTGCTGTGGCTGGTGTTCCACAGAAGACATCATTTCAAGTTTTCCAAGACATCTTCAGAAAGGAAGGTATCAGAGGTATTAATAAAGGTGTCAATGCAGTGGCAATTAGACAGATGACCAACTGGGGTTCTAGATTTGGTTTCTCCAGATTGGCAGAAGAAGGTATTAGAAGTATTACAGGAAAGGGTAAGGACGACAAATTGAATGCAGTTGAAAAAATTGCTGCTTCCATTGTTGGTGGTGGTTTATCTGCTTGGAACCAACCAATTGAAGTCATTAGAGTGGAAATGCAATCCAAGACAAACGATCCAAACAGACCAAAGAATTTAGGTGTTGCTTCTACTGCTAGGTACATCTATGCTAACAACGGTATCAAGGGATTGTACAGAGGTGTCGCTCCAAGAATTGGCTTGGGTGTTTGGCAAACAGTTTTCATGGTTGCCTTCGGAGATATTTTCAAAAAGATGTTGAACACCGACGGTGCTCATTAAACGATTAATATTAACATTAAGATTTAATACTAGCTATAAGCCCTTGATTCCTTCCCTTTAGATGTTCCACCCCATTTGTCGTAACAGTATAAGCCAAACACCGTCAACAATATGCCGTAACCCTGGGTTCCAGAAACATTGAACGAGCTCTCCCAAACAAAGGCAAACAAAATTACCACAATTCTCTTCATGATATTTGCGATGGAATAGCTAATTGGAGAGATGGTTCCGAGTAACAGGAAGGCGAGCAACGACTGCAAAAAGTGCGAAACACCATTGATTATTACTAGCATGAACATGACGGAGTCAATTTGAAACAACGAAAATTGGTCGTTTTGAAACTCCAGAAGAATGTAAATTGGTGTAGTGAAAATGAAACCGATAATAGAACAAAATAAAAGAATTGTTAATTTGTCTAATTTTTTCTCCTCCTTTCCTTTGAAGGTAGGAAGAGATTCCTTGTTCTCTTCACTGCTATACGTTAACCGCTTTTTAGCGAAGATATTTTGTGACACGAAAATGAACATGGAAATAAATGCATAAATTAACCCGCTGATATAACTCTCATTAGAAGACATGGATTTCTTTGGCTTGTAGCAAGTCAACATGATACCTAGCATTAGTGGAGTCAATGCAGCGTAAGTGACCCACAGAAATTGAGCCTTGTACACAAACTTGTAGATTGTGACTGTTGTTATAGGCGAAAGAGCCTTGATTGTATGAACCAAAGAAACAGGTATAACAGATGTAGCCTTGTGGCTGGTGATGTGTCCCATAAATTGAAATGCACCCATAGGCAAAGTGGTGAAAATAATGAAACTTGTTGGTGTGAGAAATTTCTTGATAGAATAATCAAGTGTATGCAACTGAGGTATTGAACCACGAGGAAAATGAGAAGTGAGCGAAGGATATGCAACCAAGCCAGAAAATAACAAGATACACAATAATGCATTAAGAGCAAACTGAAATTGTGTCAATGTGACAGGATAACTAAATCTTGTCAAAATGGCCTTTGTAGAGTTTGCTGACACGATCGAAAAGAGATACCAAAGTGTGCACAAGCCAACGACCTCGAAATTTAACTTTGGAAGCCATTTCGAAGAGGAACTTTCATCTAGCAGGCTTGTGTTTTTGTTGACAGCAAAAGCTGATCTGAATTGAAATGGACCACGTTTATTAACAGGAGAAGGGGACTTTGATGTGGGAGGGGTGATGGGGGTAAACTGCGTGAATAGTGTCGCTTTGGTCACCTTTGGATGATTCAACTGAGAAATGTTCACTGATGACAGATTAGGATTAACTTGAGATGTTCGCTGCGGATAAGGGTAGTTCTGGATATCATCGACACTTGCGTTGACACTCAACATTTTAAATCTTTATTTGATAGTTTTAAGCGAATGACTGACTTTAGAAGTCTGGATAAATAAAGATTGTAAATGGGGCTAAAAATGAAGTGTATTAACGACGTGAGTGTGTGGGTGGTAAAAATAGCTCAACAAAAGAAAGAAAAAAAAGAAAACTTCTTGAATTGCAGATAAAGTGCATTCCTGTATGCTTTGACAGGGACTTCCATCACTAGTGCTGGATCAAAATTCAACCAGCTTCAAATAAGAGGAAATGATAATTCCCATGGCTGGTCATGTCATTTGTTTTTCTATTAATTGTGTCAGATTTTCGGGGTAGGCATCTTTTGTTACAAATTATTTTTATTTTTTCATGTTTGGTTTTGTTCCCTATCACTATCAAAGTTTGTCAAGCATGCAGTAGGTTTAGAAGATAATCATGCAGTTGAAGAGGAACAACAAAGAGAGTAACTGATTACTTCCGGGAAAGAATGAAAGTTGTTATAGATAACAAGGAAAAACGGCCTATGGGGGAACATCTTTCCTGAAGTACTTATTGTCCCGATAATGTTTTTATTTTGATGTTTCGGTTTGAATTTTGCTGGCATTGAGATTATTTGCATTATGTGAGGAAAATTGTTTTTTGTTTCCACAAGCCTCTCAAACATTGCGCACTGACATCTTCTCTCCTATTTAACAAACAAGAAAAAAAGAAAGAAATTAAACGAAATAATTGGTCTTGTTTCACCAGCTTTTCAAATCTTACTAAGTCAGTTCTATTGGTAACAGTAATAGTTCACAGTACCATCAAGTAAACTTCTGAGCACTTATTTTCCCCCGGAGACAGTAGCTCGTATATCCTACCTGCACAGTGCACTGCACAACAAATACACTTTCCGGTGACTACTGATTTCTCTTCATCCGGTGTCCATTTTAAGGGAAAAAAGATAGCAGCCATATAGCTAGGAGTTGTTTCAGATCAAATTGATTTCAATTGGCGTGACTTAGTTTCGAAAAGTTCAAGTATCTCCATTTCTTTCTTTTTTTTTTTTTTTCCGCTTAAATCTATCATCACCACTGCTGATCTTACCCCCAACACCGACATTCCATCTTACCCACAATGGACGCGGTAATCTCATACGTGGGTAAGCAAGTTGCTTATAAGGGAGCCAAATACTTAATGAAACGAGCAGTAGGTTTGGCTGCTGATGATGACGATGTCCCTGATATTGCTGTGCCTGATCCAGATGAGGATGCTGATCCAGTGACGGAGGAAGTTTTCTCTTCTTGGGCATTGTTTATTCTTTTATCACTTTTATGTGCCGCATTATGGTCATCTTATTATCTTCAACAGCGAAGAATAAAAGCGGTTCACGAAACTGTGCTATCTATTTTTTATGGAATGATCGTTGGTCTTATAATTCGGGTTGCTCCGGGTCATTATATCCAAGATACAGTAAAGTTCAAATCAGGTTACTTCTTCAATATCCTTTTACCTCCAATTATTTTAAATTCCGGCTATGAGCTACATCAGGCCAACTTCTTCAGCAATATTGGTTCCATCCTAATGTTCGCTATTCCTGGGACTTTCATTTCTGCTCTTGTTCTCGGTACGATTCTATACGTGTGGACTTCGTTAGGGATTGATGGCGTGAAATTGGAGTTTGTTGATGCATTGGCTGTTGGAGCAACTTTATCTGCCACAGATCCTGTTACCATCTTATCCATTTTCAATGCTTATAAAGTCGATCCAAAATTATATACCATCATCTTTGGAGAATCATTGCTTAACGATGCTATTTCTATTGTCATGTTTGAAACATGTCAACAGTTCCATGGTAAAGCAGTTCGGTTCTCAAGTTTGTTTGAAGGTATTGGATTGTTTTTGATGACGTTTACCATCTCAACAATTATTGGTATCTCAGTAGGAATCCTCGTTGCTTTAATTCTAAAGCATTCTCATATTCGGAGATATCCTCAAATAGAAACGTGCTTGGTTTTACTATTTGCGTACCAATCATACTTCTTCTCTAATGGTGCTCACATGTCAGGCATTGTTTCCTTATTGTTTTGCGGAATTACATTGAAACATTATGCTTACTATAACATGTCTCGGAGAACTCAAATTGCTACAAAGTATATTTTCCAATTTTTGGCCCAATTATCTGAGAATTTTATTTTTATTTACTTGGGATTGTCATTGTTCACTGAAGTTGCTTTGGTTTTCAAGCCATTATTAATCATTGTTACATTTATACTGATTTGTGTCGCAAGATGGTGTGCTGTTTTCCCACTTTCAAGGTTTTTAAACTTTTTGTACCGTACGAGATTTGAAAAATTCAGCCGCAATAGCATGATGAGTGGCGGGATATCATCACAAGCAATTCCGGAAGAGATCAGTCATTCTTACCAAATGATGATCTTTTGGGCTGGTTTACGAGGTGCTGTCGGTGTTGCATTAGCCTTGGGTATTCTGAGTGAGGCTAAGTGGACTCTTTTAGCTACAGTTTTGGTTGTTGTTGTCCTTACAGTTATTTTCTTCGGAGGTACCACAGCATCTATGCTTGACATCTTGGGAATTAAAGTGGGTTGCGTTGATGAACACGAGTCTGACGATGAATTTGATATCGAAGCACCCAGACTTGGAGTTGGGCTCCCACCTAGCAACGTCATGGGAAGTAGAAGATTCAACCCACCTCCATTTGCCAGAAATGCTAACAAGAACACCAGCGCATATCGAAATAGCTCCTCAAACATTTCTTTGCCCTACGTTAAGAACCTGGGCAGTCTGAATTCGCTTCAAAATTACAATTCTGACGTTGTGGATGACGAGGAGTTCAATACGAGCGATGTTGATGATCTTTTCGCTGGCTCAACCAGCAGAGTAGACTTGGAAACCACCCATGCAGCAACAGCAGCAGTTGCCCAAAAATCTAGTGGTGTATTAGGAGCATTTTTGAGTGCAGAAGAACACGCCAAATGGTTTACTAAATTTGATGAAGAGGTCTTAAAACCAGTATTGCTTGATACGGTGATGAATCAATCTGCATCAGGAATTAACAGTCCTGGGGGAAATTCTGGTAGTGAACGTGAAGGGTGAAAATCTTCCCTGCCGTAATTGTCTACGACCGCGTTAAAAACTGGTCAATGATAATGAGTATTAATGAATATGGCATTATGCACTATGTTTTTATAAAAGAAAAGAAAAGGAATCATAAAAGGTTCACTTTAAATAATCCTCTATCCTAAGATATCTTTGGTATGCTTTGATTTAGGTAGTTTTTGTTGCTCAGCAATTGACGCGTCAATTACCCATTTGGCTAACTTAAACGCTCTGGATGACAACAGTAAGTCGTTGAGTTTATAATTGTACTTGAAACAAAGTTGGAAGAATTCGCTCATGGTCAAATCATGCAATAATGCTACCAAGTGATGCTTAGTAAACTGAGGATTTTCCCGCTCAGAAGGAGGAACATATACTGATGCAGGTAATATATCAGTATAGTTTGCGCAAGCTCTAATGGGCCTCTCTAAGAGGTTCAACACTTCACTTATATGCGCATTTGTGACCGTGTTATTTCTGTCTTCTTCAATGGCATGCATCAAGAACCCGGCCAAAGCAAGAACCGCATTACCATAGTTTACTGGATTGAGCACCCTTGACTCTGCATCCCGTTTAATCGAAATTCTGAAAAAGATTCCAATTTCAGAGTCCAAAAACTGCTTATGATATTTACCCAATACCACTCTAATGTCATTAACAATTTTGGGAATAGACGTGCTTTGGGTGCGATTTGTAGCGATCAAGGAAACAAAAAAGTCTTCCATAGATTTGGAAACATGCACATTGGCCTTGCTAATAAACAGCAAAACTTTATTCCACAAGTCGTGAGTACGAGAATTCTGGTCTTTATTCTTCGACTTCTCGTACTTAGCCAATGGTGTGGAAACTGCATCGATACCCCGTGTGGGCAAAAAGTCTTGAGCATATCTATTAGAATTTCCAAAAATCGACTTATCATCACTGGAAAAGCTAGAATTGACATCTTCTTTAGGATTTAAAACAGTATTTCTCAATGCTTCCATATCCGATTTGCTTCGATAGTTAATCCTGCTGGTAACATCTTTGATAACCAATGCACATTCGTCCAAAATGGCAGTCCAAACAAACCCAGCTTTATTTTGAGTGTTGAAAATTTGATTTCTGGTTTTAATACTATCAGGATCGGTTCCGTTGGCAAGGTGTGCCAATTCTTGAAACGCAGTTAATCGGCTCAAACTATTGTCTGGGTCCAAATCACGCAAACCTGACACTAATGTGCCAACACGGTCAGGACTGTATGCGCTAATTGGCTTTTTACCGTCCAAACATCCGATTGTCGCATACACATGATATACGTGGTTGACGAATTCCCAAGCAAGAAGGACAAAAAAGGAGACAAACGCCACATTGAAGTAGACACTTAATGAGATATGGAAACGTGGAATATTTGGATCAACTGACAAAATACTGAACACGAGCCAGTTCACTCGGTAAATAGTACATCTCACAAAATAATAGAAAATTGGTGAGATAATGGTGGAGGCCAAATTGAAGAAAGTTGCATTTCCCATGAGGGAAAGAAAATTGGAAAAAAGCTCTGATTCTGGTTTCTTATGATCAATACCATACCTGAATTGAAGTCTATTGCGTTGGAAAATCAATTGTTGGAGGGAGTACACGAAAGCAATAAAGAACGAGTGGAACCAAAAGAAGACCCATTCATCATTAATTGAGGGTTTGCGACGGTATTCCTTTGATATCACATTGTATTGTGATCTTAATGGGAGTTGAATAATGAAGACGGCAAACACAACAAAACTGGAAGCAAAATAAAAACTCAACGTAGACAAGTACCGGCGGTTGAAAACGCAACGAATGATTTGCTGTCCCAATGTTTTCGCAGACGAATACAGAACAGTGGAATTATGAATCCGGCAAACTTTAACTAGCCATAACGCTAAATAGAGCAATGGTGCACGGTAAAGTGTAGCAAGGATGTTCCAGAAGAACCCTCCATACGGAAGCTTTAGCAACACACTGAGCAATATAGAAACCAAAACATTGATTTTGTTAACATATCGCAATCTTTTCTCAAGGACTTGTGTGAAGTAATGGTGATAAGAAGTGACCCTTTTCTGCAGCAAATTTGCTGTGCTCATGAGTAGATTATTATGGTGGAGGTCACCTGTAGAAGGAATGAGCACAATGTACTGAGATGGTTTAAAATCATCTGCAGGTCACACCAGAATTCCAGATTCACATAGGATTGTGAAGAAGCAAAGAGTCGAGTCTAAAAGAAACATAATAATGTAAAGACCAACAGAAATGAAAGTTCAATACGATCACAGAATCAATACCAATAAAAAAAGAAGGAAAAAATATCGTGCGTTACTACAAACTTTCTTCGCTTCGAGATCTCTCCAATTGCTATGTACATGTCGATTCAATTATGAGTTGTGATTGAGGGAGGTTTGCGCTTCACGTCTCATTGCCTCAGCCTCTCCACTCAACGTGTCCTTCACCGTATCAAGGCCAGGTTGTCCGTCAATTTCACCAAAGGCTGCATCCTTAATCAACTTCTCGTTAGTCTTAGTATTTGAGTACGAGTTGTGGAAACCGAAGAGCTTGTCTTCGATCAATCTCTCAGAGCTTTCAAACTTTCCAACCTTAACCTCAAAGGCATCTCTGATGGCAGCATCCAATTCTTCTTCAGTAGTAATGAAGCTTGAGGCTGCATGGTACAACTCCAACAAGTCTGTGGCTTTGTTTTCAAGAACTTCCAACTCACGAACCTTTCTGTTTAATGCTCTCTTTTCGTCTACAATAGCTTGTTCTTCGGGAGTTCTGTGTCTCATGATTGGTCCCTTTAAGTATGAGTCGATTGTAGGCAAAGTCATTTTCGTTGCATGGGATTCTTCAAAATGTTCTTGTTCACCTTTGTGTTTATGTTCCATCTCTTGCTTCTTGGCCTCTAATTCTTCAAGTCTTTCAAGACGCTTAGCTTCAGCTAAGAAAGCGTCCTTCAAATGTTGTCTTCTGACTTCGTCTCTCTGAACTGCCCAAAGCTCCTCCTCAGTTAATTTGGATTTGTCCACTTGCGGAGCTCTATCTTCAATGTATCTCTTGATTCTTTCCTCAACAGTGACAACAGGTCTTTCCACTGGTTTGCGATGGAAGACAAACCCCTTCTTTTGTGGGACAGGAACTCCATCAGCGTAACCTTGTTCGATTTGAGCTTCCTCTTGCTTTTGGTGCTCTGTTTTTGGCTTTATAGGATTTCTTTTGAAGATAGGACGAACCTCTGGTAAGATACCCGATTTTCCGCCGTATTTAAGAGTTCTCTTTCCGAGATTCACAGACGTTGACCGCATGTTTAGTCGAGTTATCACCACACTAAGGATTGGTGTGCGCTAAAAAAAGTGAAAAATTAGATGGTAGTGTGCACTCCAAAATTTGAGTTCATACGAGATTTATGCCATCATTGATTTCTATACATATTCATATTGTGGTTGAAAATTTAAAATTTACCCCATGCTTTGTACATTGCAGCCAGTGCTGCCTTATTAATTTTTTTCGTGCCAATTTCGTTCTGGAAAAGTGTCATTATTAACTCTTCCTTCTCTTTCTCCAGAAGTGCATGATTCTCAGTATTGTAGTACTCTATTAAATTTTTGGGTGTCCCGAAATGGTTTTGAATTATCACCGCTTTCTCCAACGTAATGCCACGGACCAGCATCAACATCAAGATGAACATCTCTTTCACGGACGTCATGTTGGACTTTCTTAGTGTGGCTTGATAGATGGGGAATAGGTGCACACATTGATAATTTGGCATTTTATGGTCAAACTCTTCTCGGAAATCTTGAAGCATTTGCAAATATTCATCTTGTGTGTTGAGAGTTTGTGGCCGAAGAACCAAGAGTCGGATTTCATTGTATTTTTGTTTCAACAAGTCTGTCATGGTCAAAAGCCAATCGATCGTGTCATCTGTGCGTCTGAACCTTTGTAGGAAGAAATTAGACACAGTGATCACCATGGAAATTGAAGTTTCTATGGCTTTTTTCATTTCCATAATCCGATCCACATCTGCCAATCCACCTTCTTCGACTAGGTAATAGACTTGTTGAATACCAGATTTCCGAAGCCGATTCTTTTGTTCTGTAAACCTTCCATCACGAATGGAAGTGGCCAAATCATCGAGTCTTTTTCGCTCACAGACATAATTCAACGCAACCTCTTTCGCTGTCCTTTTATGCCTTGCGATCCAAAGCACATCACCCACTGCCAAAGCACGAACTTCACACGTCACGTTGTGGTCTGTAAGCCGACGATAAAAATAGTCACGTTCTGTCAGCGACCTTATCTCTCTATTATCCATCAATAAAACAATATCGTAGTCTTCAGGTGCCCATATATCGTACTTTGTACCACCGTAAACTTTGTTTAGAGTGTCATGCTTTTTCTGCAACAGTGGACTTGACGAGGTGCTAACAAAAAGATCGTGTTGGTCTGAGGCTTTCTTTGGAGTACAACGAATGCCATTATCATACGAGATATCAGCCATATCTATACTTGAGCACTCAATACCTTCCAGTTCAATAAGTAAACCCGCCATATGGCTCCCTGACTCAGTCAAATAGTACATTTTTGGGGCCCGCCCAACACAATCTACCAATTCCCTTTTGAGAAGAGTCTTAATGCCATCCCATGCTGAGTAGAAATCCCTTGCAGATGGGTTGGATGTAAATGAGCTATCACAGTACTCACCAGCACCCAGGATTATATCTTCCTTAGACATGCCTTTCTGATGCTTGTCGTTAAGATACAAGGCCACTAATATAGCCCAAGACCCTGAACGGCGCTTAGGGATCCATTTGATTACGCGTCGCTTCTTTTTGGTAGTTTCATCATCAAGTTGTAGAGTCCTTCTACCTGCTTCCCGTTCAATTACATAATTTGCGAATCCTGGCGGAACATCGAGCTCGTTCTCCAGGCAATAAGTCTTGAGTTTGGCACAGAGGAGCAGAAAAATTTTTGCCCCCACAAATTGTACATCTTTGAGTTGCTTAGCAGTAACGATAGGTTCATGATGGCCTCTGATTTTATTGAGAGCTTTGCCATAGGTAAATGCCAATTTAGATCCTTTCTTAGTGAGTTCATCTGTCTTCAGTTCAAGCCATTCAGCAAAGAGAGTGTTGAGATCAAGTACCCCATCTGATGTACCACACGTCGCCGAATTGGAATTAGAAGAGTTTTCAACACCATTCGAGTCATTCTCAATGAAACTATCAATTGGAAGGTCCAGCTGTTGTCGTAGCATATTGCTTATAATGTGATTCGCATCTTAGGGCGCGCGCGTTTGGAGCCTTATTATGGTTGGTACTGCACACCACAGAGATGCCTGATGAAAGTTGACACAAGACTCAAGATAATTCTGCTCAATATAATATTTTTTTTTAAAAGGAAATAGATAATTTTTTGAAGGTTTTAGGTGTTGTTGTGACTTTCAAGATTTTCCGCATTTCCTTTTCGTTTCGGGATTCATGGCATGTAGACTCTCAATACTGTTTATGAAGTGATGGGCCGGCATACAATCCAAATATACAACCAGGTAGACCATAAGGTTTCTCTTCATCATGTCGTTCCAAAGAAAACAAGAAAGACAGAGAAAGAGACGGTTGGATATCGTCGATGATTATCAAGACAATGAAACAAAGAAACAACCAAAAGGAGGCTTGAATGTGGATATTCATCCGCTTTTACGAGACATGGCATCTCTACCCACAGTCCCTAAAAACCACAACCCATTAAAGCAAAATGTCCGAAGCATATTTGATCCCACGGCACTAAATCCGTACTTAAAACAAGAGGATGTTACTGTTCGAAGCCATCGACCTAGACCGTTCCAATTGAACCCAAAAGGAAAGTTTGTTGAACAGGGCAATGAGCTCCGGGCAAAGATAGAGCAACAGAAAGAAGAAGAACAGAGGGCCGAAGAGTTGAAAGCGAAAAATCTTCTAGCTGACGAAAACATTCAAGAGGTGAGGTACAAGCCCCAATATCCCCCACCATTAGAATGGTGGGACAGGCCATTTCTCCGGTGTCGCCTGTATAAGGAAGTAACAGATAAAGACTTTATTTTTGATAACGATGACGCGCCAGTATCAATTTACATTCAACATCCTGTTCCAATACCGGCACCATGGGAAAAGCTCGCAGGCGAGGACAAACCAATGTTCTTAACTAAGAAAGAAATGAAACGGATTCGCCGAAACGAGCGACAAGCCCGCAATAAGGAGAAACAGGACAGAATCAGACTCGGACTTGATCCTCCGCCACCTCCAAAAGTCAAACTTTCAAACTTGATGAACGTACTTACCAATGAAGCGATCAAAGATCCTACTGGTGTGGAAATGAGAGTTCGTAAGGAGGTAGAGGAACGTATCGAAAAACACATGAGGGATAATGAGGCCCGGAAATTAACCCAGGAACAAAAACATGCCAAAATAAAAGAAAAGCACGAGAAAGACTTACAAGAAGGTTATTACACCACAGTGTATAAAATTAATTCTCTTGAAGACCCGCAACACTTTTTTAAAGTGGATATGAATGCCAAACAGCTTGGTTTGTTCGGCATAGTGCTCATCAACCCTCGGTTCAATCTTGTTATAGTAGAAGGCGGTGCAAGAAGCATAAAATTTTACAAGAAACTCATGACACATCGAATCAAATGGACGGAATCCAAGACTGACAAAGATTTGAATAATAACCAATGCACTGTCTTATGGGAAGGACAGATTAAGGATCTTCTGTTTAAAAAATGGTCACCAATGTATACGGAGAATGATGAAGAGGCGTATCAAGTGCTAAATAAATTTGGTCATGAGAACTATTGGCGAGAGGCGTTTGAAATATAGAGAACTGAAATTCGGTCAATGATGGGTAAGAGGGCTGCGACAATATATATGAAATGGCACATATAAATAGGGGAACACTGTAATATAATTTTCAACCACTTCTGAGCCCGTGTAATTTATAAATTAGCACGAATAGAGCTCTTAATCAAGTTGCATTTTTCAATCATCTTCTCTTATATGGAGTCTGGCCGAACCGGTCCATCATACACCCGTGCACCATGGTCCCCACCAATCTCATTTACGGAATCCGTCTTCAACACTTCCACTCCACAGTTCTTATCATTTCAAAATGGGTGCCGCTTATACTATCTTCGGCAAGCAAGTTCAACCACATATTGTACGTTACAACCAATTGAGAGCTTTCATTTTCTAGTTTACTAATAACAGCTCTCTATTTTGACTTTGGGCTCAGTCGCCGCTATTGCTGCCTGGCCAAGAACCAAGGCTCCTTCTGATGCTGCTCCTGCTACTCCAGCTCCTGCCGAATCTTCTGAGCCAGAATTTGACTTGGAAAAAATCATTAGGTATGTACTTTTCATCCACTACTTATCCTAACCTTTATACTAACAATTAGCGATTTTACCAAAGACGAAGCCAAATAAATAGCTCCAATTGACACTTGAAATGAAATAGAGAGGGATGTAGACAGTAGTTGAGAAATCTCGTTCGCTTTTGGAAATGACAATCATAAACATGGGTCGAGATGTAGTGGACTTTAAGAAACATCAGTACACCCTATGTAGGTTGAGTTGTGCTCTAGTTAAAGGTCTGGTTAGTAGTAATGTAGCTGTTTCACCTGAGATGCCCTTAAATCGGTTTTCTTTGTAATGGACATTTTATGTAATGGGGGTTCTATTAATTCGGCATGCTGTGTAATCGGCATTCTGCGTAATCGGCATTCTGAGTATTCGGCATTCTGTATAATCGGCATTCTGTGTAATCAGATATCTGTCCCATTTTGGTTTGTTTTGATCTACATTGTTTTAACCTTACCTTTCTTAGAAATTCTGGTACACAATTGATCGCCGAGTCGGCTCTGGGTGTACTCTTGGGACACAGGCAGGGCTTCTTTCGGAGGTGTTAGGTGCAAGATCTCAGCGCATGGGAGAAATATCAAGGCAAGACATATACACCTTGTGAATTTAGAATACTATTTACGGCAATCATAGGTGAGCCAACTTCTCTTCTATTGCTGATGGTACTTTGAGAGGAACAAACAAAAAAAAACGAGCTCAAACGATGGTTGGGACGTGTTGTGATGCGTCTGCGATGCGCTGAAGATTACTAAGACGCGCGCGCGTAACGCGGCGAATTCATGCACATGACACGTCTTAGCCATGCCAAAGAGTCAGACACTTCAATGTAAAAAGCATCACAATGAGATGAATTAAAGAAAAAAGAATCAATTGTGGAAGAAAAAATGCCATTACTATTATTGGCATATATAATGTTCCGAAAAAGAAGAAAGTGTCATTTAAACAGGCATTAAACGAAGAAGATGAAATCAACTATATGCCGGACGGAGGCGTGTCGCATGTCGTTTGTTATGAATCTGCCCTTCACATTTTTTTTGCTCCCCTCCGACGCGTAAGCACTATATATTACAGTGATCCGCACATTTCACCTGGACTTCCTTTTTTTTGTTTTATATTAATCCGTTTGTCAAGTCATGTTTGTGTTCAAGAGAGACGGCCACAAAGAGCCAGTGCGCTTTGACAAAATCACAGCTAGAATCCAAAGGTTGTGCTACGGTCTTGACACTGACCATGTCGATGCTGTTGCTGTTACCCAGAGAGTTATTTCTGGAGTTTACCAAGGTGTAACCACAATTGAGTTGGACAACTTGGCTGCTGAAACCGCTGCCTACATGACCACCATTCATCCAGATTACGCCATCTTGGCAGCCAGAATTGCGGTGTCCAATTTGCACAAGCAAACCACCAAACAGTTCTCGCTCGTGGCCAAGACATTGTACGAGTACATCAACCCAAAGACAAACTTGCACTCGCCTATGATCTCTGAAGAGACTTATAAAATCATCTGCGAAAACGCTGACGAGTTGAACTCAGCCATCGTTTATGACAGAGATTTTAACTACAACTACTTCGGCTTCAAAACTTTGGAGAGATCCTACTTGCTTAGAGTCAACGGAAAAGTCGCCGAAAGACCCCAGCATTTGCTTATGAGAGTAGCTGTTGGTATCCACGGTAATGACATTGAACGCGCAATTGAGACTTACAACTTGATGTCTCAAAGATACTTCACTCACGGTTCTCCAACTTTGTTTAATGCTGGTACTCCAAACCCACAAATGTCTTCTTGTTTCCTTGTGGCTATGAAAGACGACTCTATTGACGGAATCTATGACACTTTAAAGACATGTGCTTTGATTTCTAAGAGTGCTGGTGGTATTGGTTTGCACATCCACAATATTAGAGGTACTGGTGCCTACATTGCTGGTACTAATGGTACTTCCAATGGTATTATCCCTATGGTTCGTGTGTTTAACAACACTGCTCGTTACGTCGACCAAGGTGGTAACAAAAGACCTGGTGCCTTTGCTATCTACTTGGAACCATGGCACTCTGACATTTTTGACTTCATTGACATCAGAAAGAACCACGGTAAGGAAGAAATAAGAGCCAGAGATTTGTTCCCTGCTCTTTGGATTCCTGATTTGTTCATGAAGCGCGTGGAACAAAATGGTGAGTGGACCTTGTTCTCTCCTAATGAAGCTCCTGGATTAGCCGATGTTTACGGCGATGAGTTCGAAGCGTTGTACGAGAAATACGAGAAGGAAGGTCGCGGTAGATCTGTCGTGAAAGCGCAAAAGCTTTGGTACTCCATTTTGGAAGCTCAAACCGAGACCGGTACCCCATTCATGTTGTACAAGGATGCTTGTAACAGAAAGACCAACCAAAAGAACTTGGGTATTATCAAGTCATCTAACTTGTGCTGTGAGATTGTTGAGTACTCTTCTCCAGAAGAAGTTGCAGTTTGTAACTTAGCCTCTATTGCTTTGCCATCCTTTATCGAGAAGGATGCCACTAGCTCATGGTACAACTTTGAAAAGTTGCATGAAGTTACTAAGGTGGTCACTCGTAACTTAAACAGAATCATCGACAGAAACTACTACCCAGTTGAAGAAGCTAAAAGATCCAACATGAGAAATAGACCTATTGCTCTTGGTGTTCAAGGTCTTGCTGATGCATTCATGATTTTAAGATTGCCATTTGACTCTCAGGAGGCTAAGGAATTGAACATTCAAATTTTTGAAACCATTTATCATGCTGCTGTGGAGGCATCCATTGAACTTGCTATTCAAGAGGGTCCATATGAGACTTACGAAGGTTCCCCAGCTTCTAAGGGCTTGTTGCAATTTGATTTGTGGGACAGAAAGCCTTCTGAATTGTGGGATTGGGACTCTTTGAAGCAAAAGTTGGCAAAGCATGGTCTCAGAAATTCGTTGCTCGTAGCGCCAATGCCTACTGCATCTACCTCTCAAATTTTGGGTAACAACGAATGCTTCGAGCCATATACTTCGAACATCTACTCTAGAAGAGTGCTTGCGGGCGAGTTCCAGATTGTCAACCCACACATGTTGAAGGACTTGGTTGACTTGGGTATTTGGAACGATGCAATGAAGAATAATATCATCGCAAACAACGGTTCTATCCAGTCTTTACCAAACATCCCTGATGAGATCAAGGCCTTGTATAAGACTGTGTGGGAGATTTCCCAAAAGCACATCATTGATATGGCCGCTGACAGAGCCGCTTTCATTGACCAGTCACAATCGTTGAATATCCACATCAAGGACCCAACGATGGGTAAATTGACATCCATGCATTTCTACGGTTGGAAAAAGGGTTTGAAGACGGGTATGTACTACTTGAGAACACAAGCCGCCGCAGCTGCAATTCAGTTCACTGTTGACCAGAACTCTGTCACTGCCGCGGGTAAGACTATTGCTACCTTGGAAAAATTGAACCAGAGAAAGTACATCGTCAAGGATTCAAGAAGCGGTACTTCTTCTCCGAATACAACTGGTGTCAGTGAATTAAGTGGCAATTCTACCGTGCCATCGTCTTTGGAAAATTCGGTTGCTGACTTGAAGATTTCTGAAACTAATAGCGAGGCAACCGAGAGCGGGGGTCCCTCGGAAGCAGACATTTTCAGTTCTAAAGTGATTGCGTGTGCTATCGACAACCCTGAGTCGTGTACCATGTGTTCAGGTTAAGGGACTGAGGTCCCAGTGTATATTATATTGGATGTTTGTCCTTAGTTATTCTCGGGTAATTTATAATTTTGAAAATGAAGGTGTAGCGATTACGATTACAAAAACACGAATGCTATCTAGTATGAGGTTGCTGTGTTAGTTCATGAAGGAGTGGGGAAGCATAGAATCCGGACATAAAAGCGATAAATCCATATGAAGGTTTTGATCAGAAATAACAAAATAAAAATAAATAAATAAAAGAAAATGTAAATAGATAAAAAGAAATTCAGAAAAAAAAATCACGCGTATATCGGGAGCGTTACCCAATCACATGAATTAAATTTTTTTAACCAAGCACCAGGTTTGGTCCAAACCAAGAATGAAAGGAATAAACGGCATGTAAAAAAGAAGCTAAAATAAAGTATGATGCAATGAAGAATGAAGGACCAATGAGCCCAACTGATCGTTGCCCCATTAAATTACTAAGAATCGGATAAGCAAGAAAAAAGAAATAAAATAAGCTACAGGAAGAAAAAACTTTAGCAGACGACTTGACAGTTTCACATCCGGACATCTGACGCAACAGCAAATCAGAACTGGATAGGACTTATGAATGTATACTGGATTTTGAAAAGTATGGGGGTAAGTAGGCATTGCTTGATAACGCGTGTGCCGCCTGCAACTTTGTATGGTGTAATGGTGGAATTCCCTCCAGAAGCGGGCCGTAGTAAATGGCAATTTAGGTTTGGTAAGTGCCGTGCATTGGAAGGCATTCGTCGTTCCGGTATATATGCACCACAAGAGATATTTATGCATGACTTCTTGGCAACCACCACAACCATCTCATACAAGCACGAAAGGGATTCTGAAACTATAGGAGATAAAATATAGCAGTATGTATATGAATAGTATGGTACAGCGATAATCTACATTTATATCACATTGAAGAATGAATTTGATCAAATCAGCTCCAATAACGAAGCATTTATATTTCGGTGAGCTCGCCAGGTACTCATGCACGACGGGTATATTAACAGCTTCTTCGCAGCCGTTTCGATAAGCGGGATGAGGCTCGTTTTGCATGGCCCTGGCCGAATTCAGGCCATGAAACCAGGCTATTTGTACCGCCCTCTTCTCCCAGAAAGTATCGCCTTTTCTTTCAAATATTCCTCAGGCTTTTTTCCCCTCTTTTTCGCCTCCCAAATAATATAATCTACCATGGAGAAGATTAAATCTGTGCTCGGAAAGGAGCACTCTGAGGATGAGAAGAATATTACTTCCGTCCGTTCAAACGATGACTTGGCGCTTGTCGTTTCCAAGTCCCAGGAGTATGATCCTATCGACGTGGCTATCGCCGCGCAAATCTCTAACGATGAATATGCTGCTATCACCGTTGAAGATGATTCTCCATACCCAGAAGTCAGAGCTTCCGTTCCATCGTCCGATGACCCATCTTTGCCTCAAAACACTATCCGTGTTTGGGTTATTGGTTTCATTTTGACCACCCTTGGTTGTGGTATGAACTTGCTTTTCTCCATGCACTCTCCATCTTTCGCCATCACAACTTACGTCACTTCCGTGTTGGCTCTCCCAATTGGTAGAGCTTGGGAATACACTATGCCAAACATTAAAATATTTGGAATGCCTTTGAACCCAGGTCCTTTCAACTTGAAGGAACATACCATCATCACTATTATGGGATCTGTCTCCTTCGGTGGTGGAGCTGCCTACGCCACTGATATTCTCTTGGCTCAAAACAAATTCTACAACTCTGATTTTGGTGTCGGATTTGCCATTTGTGCTATTTGGTCCACCCAAATTATTGGTTTCTCCTTGGCCGGTTTGGCTCGTAAGGTTTTGGTTGAATCTCCTGCTGCTATTTGGCCAGCTAACTTGGTCACTGCCACCTTCTTGACTAACATGCACGTCAACGAGAACCACGTCGCTAACGGATGGAAAATCTCTAGATATGCCTTCTTTACTTTGGTATTTGTTGGTAACTTCCTTTGGTACTTCTTCCCAGGTTACATCTTCAGTGCCTTGTCCTACTTCGCCTGGCCAACTTGGATTGCTCCAAACAACGTCAAGGTTAACCAAGTTTTCGGTGCTTCCAGTGGTATGGGTTTGATGCCAATTACTTTTGATTGGAACCAAATTGCTGGTTACATTGGTTCTCCATTGATTCCACCTGCAACTACTATTCTTACCATTTTCTCCTCCATCGTGTTGATCTTTTGGATTATTGTTCCAGCCGTCTACTACAGCAACACTTGGTACTCTAAGTACTTGCCATTGTCTTCTTCTGGTTCTTATGACAGATACCAACAAACATATAACGTTTCTAAGATTGTTGACAGAACTACCTTGACATTCAACAAGGAGGCTTATGAAAAATACTCCCCATTGTTTATTTCTTCGACTTTCGCCATCTCCTACGGTTTGTCTTTTGCTTCCATCATCGCTACCTTGGTCCACACTGCCTTGTTCCACGGAAAGGACATTATCAACCAAGTCAAGCAACTCGAGAAGCCTGATGTTCACTTGCGTTTGATGAGACAAAACTACAAGAACATCCCTGAGTGGTGGTACGGTATTGTGTTCCTCTTTGCCTTCGGCCTTTCTATTGCTACCATTAGAGCATGGAACACCGAGATGCCTGTTTGGGCCTTGTTTGTTGCTCTCTTGATTGCCATTGTCTTCTTGTTACCTGTTGGTATCATCTACTCCTTGACTAACATTGCCGTCGGTTTGAATGTTGTCACCGAGTTTATCATTGGTTACATGATTCCAGGTAAGCCATTATGTATGATGTTCTTCAAGACTTTCGGTTACATCACCAACAACCAAGCCGTTACTTTTGCCCAAGACATGAAGTTGGGTCACTACATGAAGATTGCTCCACGTATTTTGTTCTGGGCTCAGATGTTGGCTACCCTCTGGGGTTCTCTCGTCCAAATTGCAGTTTTGAGATGGGCTTACGGCAGTATTGATGAGTTGTGTACTCCAGGCCAAAAGAACCACTACACCTGTCCTAACGGAAGAGTTTTCTTCAATGCATCTATCATTTGGGGAGCCATCGGACCTCAGAGAGTGTTTGGTGAGGGCGCCGTCTACTACAAGACTCTTTTCTTCTTCCTTTTGGGTTTCTTGCCTGTTGTCAACTGGTTGATTTTGAAGAAGTGGCCAAACTCAAAAATTAGATGGTTGAACTGGCCTGTGTTCTTCTCCGGTACTGGTTATATTCCACCTGCTACCCCATACAACTATGCTACTTACTGTATGGTTGGTATGTTCTTCAGTGTGTTTATTAAGAAGAGATTTACTCACTGGTACTTCAAGTACAACTACTCTCTTTCCGCTGGTTTGGATATTGGTTTGGCTTACTCTACTTTGATCATTTTCTTGTGTTTGAATTTGACCAACACTGACTTCCCAAGCTGGTGGGGTAATAACGTTGTCAACGGTACCCTCGATTCTAATATCCAAACCATGTCTAAGGTCCTCGCTGAAGGTGAGTTCTTTGGTCCAACCACTTGGTAATTCAATAACATTTGTACATGCGTTTTTAATTGACTTTACGAATAACTATATACTATCAACTAGCATTGTATTATTCTTTTTTGTATGTGTTCCTTTTTTTTCTTTTCTTGTTTTACTCTTATATTGTCCATGTAGACTCGGCCCGCAGTATGCATACCTTAGATAAGCGGTCGCGTCCTACTTCATTACACATCTATTCGGTAATGCCAGATTCGATTGAACTTGCAGATCTTCCCAATCGAAAGCAGGGGTCTGTTCCATCGCAGGTCCATGACGAATCATATCAATCCGCGTCATATGCGTTTGAGAATCTTCCGCTGCCGATCTGGAGGAGTCTGTTGTCATACAGAGACAGGTTCCTCTTATTTTGCCAAACCGCATGGAATGGCCCACAAGTTCCCTCTGATGATCCTCCGCCAGTTATAGAATCACTAAGATGGCTAGAGGAGATTCCCCACAAATGGAGAATCCGAACTACCCATGGTTTTCGGGGCATGGTCCTCGCCGTATACCTACTCTTCTGGGCGAGTGTGTGGTATCTTTTGTTAGGAAACTATTTGACGCTGCCGCCAAAAGTCACCGGAGAAGATACTCATGTATACTCTCTCACATGCGGACAGTCAGATATGTTTTGGAGAGGCAAAAACTCGGCATGTGGTTTGAACGCTAAACTGTGTCCAACACTTCCTATGGACGAAGATATCATCATCCGCTGTCCTGCTTTGTGCGACCGTGGAAGCTGGTTATACTCTCTGCGGGCAGTTGCTGACCAAATCATAAAGTATAGAGGGTTCTTCATTGGTGGAGGAAGAAAAAAGTCAGACGATGGGACCCTCACATATCCTTACAGAGCCGATTCGTTTCCCTGTGGTGCGGCTGTTCATGCCGGTTTAGTCTCCCCTTTCGTTGGTGGATGTGCCAGAATCTCATACTCGAGTGGCGGACAGACTTCATTCAACGAATCCAGTGGATATTACGGTGTCTCCAACTCAATTGCATTCAAGTCATTTTTTCCTGTTTCATACTACTTCAAACCTTTAGCTGCTGAGATCAGCCTGTGTTACGACCCAAGATTCCCGCTCCTAATAGTTAATGTGATCCTTGGTCTTCCTATTGTGTTCTTAGGCTCAGGACAGACGTTCTTTTGGATTATGGCTATTGTTGGTTTCTGGACTATAGGGCTTGCTACTGACCCGCCAGTTTTGGTGGATCCATACGATCGAGAGACATTTCTTCTGTTGATATCTCTATGCTTGGAACGGTTTCTTCCCACCTGTTTTGTCCTCTATGTGCTCTGGCAAGTAAGTGTCAAACGAACATTTGGAGAATTGAATTCCTACTCCAAAATAAGCATATCCGAAGACGAGGAACAAATGGGTAGAGCTCACAGGGTTGATGAATACTCGGTAGTATCTCGAGTTGTTCTTTGGTATCCTTTCTTTTGGTTAGGGATCCTCAATAATGTTACTTTCGATCGACTTCCGGTAGACAGACTCACATTGCACGACTTACGAGTTCAGCCGGGTGCACTTCTCACATTTCTGATTGTCATAACCCTTTTGTTTGTATGTATTGTGACCCAGGCGTATAAGGTTTGGCTACTGGGACGGTTTTGGAAACTTCTTCTGGTTTACGGTATGATGTTTGGCTTGTTAGTTTTCCTTGCAAATATTCGAGGCTTAACTTTGCGTATACACCATTACATTTTCGGCCTTATGTTTATACCAGGATGTTCTACAAGAGGCTGCACGGCCTACATTTTCCAAGGAATTTTGCTCGGTCTCTTCTTGTCTGGTGTATCTCGTTGGGGGTTTGCTTCAATAGCTGAAACGAATATTTCGCTCTTACGTGGGGAACCAGAAGGTCGCCTCCTCCCTCCACAAATATCTTCTGTTGATTCAGGAATGGTGAAGTGGACAGAACCTGAAGTGAATGACCCATCGGATAGGCTCTCACAAGATCTAAAGGACTTTTCAGACGTGTCACTTCTACTAAATGATATCGAGAGGTTCCGTGGTAAAAATACGGGCTCTTTGAACTTGACTGAAATATTTCTTTCATCTCCTGGCCTCGACACTTTCGTCACATCTACTACATCTTCAAGCGAGGAAATTGTTTACATGCGGATCGCCAAATATGCACCTGAGAAAGATCAGTATGGGGATTATTCACGGGCTGCGAAGCTCCAATTACCGGCTTACAACTTAACATTAGCCCCACCTGGGACTACATAAACAGACAAAAAAAAAATAGAATAGAACGAAAGAAAAAAACTTTGGAATATAAAAAGGATAATAATTATCAAGCATCGTAAACACACGATAATCTCTCTTGGGCGGCTCCATATAAATGGTTTTTCAAATCCCCAATACACACCCGTGCACCAGACCTAGCAGAGTGCCTTGAACAGTAAACCAACAACAAAAAGGACACTTGTTAAGGTATCATTTTATAACATCCGACATGAACGACTTTAGCGATTCTGGTGAGTTGTATACGATTAAGAACCAATTTTACACCAACCAACACAATAAGGTCTTGTCTTATACTTTGGATCTGTTTTCTCCAGAATCACAATTGAAGGTATTGGAGTTGCAAATCAGATCATCTGTTGCCGCAGGACAAGATGCTTCTCCGTTAATTGAGAATGGTAAGGTGAATTTCCCCGAAAGCAACGATTTGTTTCTTGCTTTGCAGGCTTGGAATGACTTGAAAGCTTTTGGGTTGGAGGAATCAACTTATTTTGATGATGTCAACGAAGCACAGTTTGAATTGCAAGCAGTTTTGACTGCTCTCTATTTGGTGAAATATCATAAGGATATTGATCTGGCTATCGATTTGTTAGTCAGTTACAATGACAACAATCCCAACAATACTCAAGAATTGGAGACTTATATGGTTTTGATACAATTGTACTTAATCAAGGAAAACTTCCCCGAAGCTACCAAGGTATACCAGGCATTCCAAAAGTTTCCAAGCAATGCCAGAGACAGCATCATTTATCATGTTTTGGAGAGCTGGTATTTGGCAATAAAGGGTGGTTCTGACAATGTGAGCAACTCGTACTATTTCTATGATGAATTGTTGTCCACTGACTTTGAAGATGATTCCCAAGGACGTTTCCGTATTTTAAACATGTTATTTGCGTTGACTTTACAAATGAAACATTTCCCTGAGGCTAAAGAATTGCTCAATCAAATCGCTACCATGGGTGCTGAAGCTGAGGCTAATGCTGATCTTATCGCCAACAAGATCACCTACAACTACTTGGCTGAAGATGGGGCCAGCGTTGGAGCATTGTTGAAGCAGCTTTACACGATCAGCCCCGAGCATGAGTTGTTAACTGATTTGAAATCTAAGAATGACAGCTTCAATGAGATCGTTGCCAAGTATCAATCCGCTTAGATAGCGGGTTCATACATGGTTTAAACGTTATTGTGGATCAAATGTAATTAAATCAAGCTAGATTAAATTATATCAAAATAAAGTTAAATAATCTTAGGAGATGATAGAAACATAGTCATTACAAAATTCCGTAGGTTCTACAATTTCCGTAAAATAGCTTCGATACTGTTTGTTGTGTATAATATTTGTTTAGAAATATAAAAAAACATGATTATTCCTCGACCTTAACCAATTCACCGTCATCATCTAGCCTTAAACCTTCGGCAAGCAATCTTTTTTCGATTTCTTTCAACTCGTTTTCTCTCTCCAACAACTCTTTACGCTTATTAAGCAAGTCTTGGTGCACTCTTTCTTCAAACTTCTTCAATCTCTCTTCTTCCATCTTGATTTGCTCCTCCTTTGCCAAATAGTCGGAGCCTGCTTCCACTGTGTTGGTAGAGGTGTAGTCTTTGTCATCATTATTGTAGTGGAATTGTTTACCAGATAATGCCTCAGTTCTGTAGTTTTCGTAAATCACGTCGTGTGTAAGTTCTTTAAATTCATTCAAGTGAGTAATTAGAAGGACATTCTTTAAAATGGTAAAATCATTGAACTCGGGCAACTCCACATTGATAGGCTTTGAATGAAGCGGATTCAACACTCTCAATTTCAATAAATCCTCTTCATCTTCTGATTCTTTGAAAAAGTTAGCTCCAATTATTGAAAAAGGAATTAACAGATTCAAGTACTTGTTGTAAGCAACAATCTCATCGTCAATGTAGTCCTGTTCGTATTCATACTCATTGAATTTGTAATACTGGATGCCGTAGTTGTTCAAGTCTTCTAAAATCAAACTCTTATTCAATTTCAATTCAGGAGGAGTCAATGAGTCAGCCTTGGCAATAACCGGGATAACATTCACAAGACCACTGACATGCTGTAAGAATTTGACATCGATTTCACAGAGCCCGTGTCCAGTTGGGTTAATCATATAAATGAGAACGTGGATCCTTCCATCCTTGAACCGTGGGTTTCTCTTGACCCTACTTTCTTCCAATAACACTTCATCGTATTGGTGACGAATGAAATCAACCACAACTTTGAAATCACTATCACAGTTGATCGAATTGGCAAAGTTGGGAGTGTCAATAATGTTCAAGGAGATCTTGTGACCTTCGTTATCTTCCAATTCAACATTTTCATGTCTCAAGGTCAATCTTTTAGAGAAGGGGTCTTGCAGAGCCGTCAGCGAAGTGGGGACAATAGAATTACCGCCGCATAAGGAATTGATCAAAGTCGATCTTCCCATACCACTTTCTCCGACAACCATCACAGAGAAGTTGATCAGCTTCTTCGTTGTTTTCCGTTTTCTTAACGTCGAGACCGACGAGTTGTAATCCTGATACGACATTGTTGGCGCTAGATATGCTGGAATATGTGATTTGGAATGTTTATTCGCACTTGGCGACACGTCCTTTGGTTGTGTCCTGCAGGATAGTCTAGGAACTGGTGTCAGAGCAGAATTTCTAGTTCGATACACTTAGGTCATAGACTAGAAAAGAAGAAAATTTCTATATGCGTATGTGTTGCCCCCATCATCTTTACAATGCCCTTTTTACTTCCAAGCCAATTCACTTGTGTAAGCTTCAGCTAGTACCTTAGTATGTCTTAAGGTCTCTAAACAATAGTACTGACGAGTGCGCATTTGGTCCTACAAGGATGGAAAACAAAAATATACCTTAAAAACCATTTTACAAATAAAACGTTGCCTCTTGGCTGAGTTCGTAATGGAAACATCTACTTCTCTCTTGACTCCTAATCAAGCCACCTTCTTCTCTTAGCTCCACTCAAGGATGCCTGAATTACTCTTGACGAGGCTGGGTAGTATGAAGTTGGGTATGGAGCCACGGCAGCAGTGTTGTACAAAGAGGACATAGTGTAGCTCCATCCAGGAGTCAATGTCGAGTATACGTTTGGAGAAGGACTGATACTTGTGTATGGTGTGTAAGATGACGTTGGATGTCTGGTAGAGTACATTGTATAAGTCACCGTAGAGCCAGGTTGCAACTGCATAGGTGCATATCTTGTTTTACCAGTTTGAAGTGTGTAAGGAACACTGAAGGATTTGGGATCAATTGAGGCCTGAGATGTGAGAGCAAGTTGTAAGCTAGGGTTGGCTCCAGTTACACTAAACAAACTAGCAGGGAAAGTAAAACTTCCTGCCGAGCCAGTCATACCTGTCAATGAGAATCTGTTAGAATAGTGAATGGTGTAACCCTTTGGATATTGAGCGTAAATTTGAATAAAGTAGAGACCATTTGGAGCATCTGAATTCTTCACCTGAGCGTCGTATGATTTTGCGCTTTTAGAGACAGCCTTGTCAAAGGTTTTGAAACACTGAATGTTTGTATTGGATCCAGTACACAAAAGAATAGCATACTGAACAACATCACTAAGTGGTGCTGTATCTGTACCGTCGTCCTCCCACTTGACACTAATCTCAACACTTCCTCCTGAAGCATCAAATTTCTGTCCATTACGGGGCAGAGTGAAAGCAAGGTCTGCTAGAGAAGGTGCAATGAATGTAGCAAGAAGTACCCATATGAATGAAAAATGCATGGTGTTATGGATCGGAGAAACACACTAATGTTATTGCTGTGCGACTGTGAATTGGGAACGAACGGAGAAGAAAATAAAGGAAGCAAATCAAACTGTTATACCAAGCTTCCTAAGATTAACTTGAGTGTCTCTAGCTTCTTATTGGTGTGGTTTTATCAAAGTAATAGCTGATCAGGAGAAACAGAGATATACAGAAATACCAAAAATAGAGCAGGAAAAAAACGTAGCATGGCAGTGCTCCTCTAGTTGTGTGCAGGTTTGGAGACAGTAGTATGTAAGTGATTCGTTTGTTTTCGTGTTCGCTGTTTCTATTTTACTATGGAAAGTACTGATACCTTCGAGGGGCGAGTCGTTGTAAATGACAGATATATTCAAAAGATGCGTTAGCTAATGTTTTTATCATCCTTTTATGGCATATTTGGCTCTTACGCTCTGTAGACCGCGGCCAACGTAATGAAGGGCGCAACGCTACGTGATGGGATTTGCGCGCCAAGCTCAAGACTCCATTCCTTAAAGAGATACAATCTTCTACAGGCAAGACCTTCAATGAAATGTCTAAAAGAAAATTAGGGATCTACTATCCTCCTATTTCTTTCCTTCTTTATTTCTTGATCCATGTAAAGAATAACCAAACTCGGAAGTAAATATAAACACGTTCTTCGATTCTCGCTTCACCTGTGCACGTGCGCACCATACAACTATAACTAGAACCCATACGACTTACTCCTCCCTCCATACACATAACAATGTACAAAAGAGTATTGTGTCGTTCAGCGCAGCCCATTAGGACTTTCAGTATGGTCCGTCGTGTCACGCCCATTAAAAAACAGACTCTTTCAACCGAAACACAGAGCTCTGGTGAGACGCAACCGGACGCGCCTAGATTATCCTTTAATGACAGTCCAATCATTACAAAGGGCCCTGACGCTGCTATCGATTGGTCTGACTCGTTTCATGGACTTGGACAAGCAGCTTTTCCTAAGGAAGTTGCAGAAATTCTCTTAGCACCAATCGCAAACGAGGACATAGAAATCAAGCCAGATGGACTCCTCTATCTCCCAGAAATCAAGTACCGTCGCATTCTTAACAAAGCGTTTGGTCCAGGAGGATGGGGCTTAGCTCCTCGTACAGAAACATTCATAACTCCTAAGCAAGTGAGCAGGGAGTATGCCCTAATCTGTCAAGGACGTCTTGTGTCTGTTGCACGCGGAGAACAAGACTATTTTGGAGGCGAAGAGAGGCTCACAACTGCGCTTGAAGGCTGTAGGAGTAATGCTTTGATGAGATGTTGCAAAGATTTAGGAATTGCAAGTGAACTTTGGGACCCATCGTTCATTCGTAAATGGAAAAAGCAATTCTGTGACGAAGCATTTGCTGAGCACGTTGTCACCAAGAAAAAGAAGAAGTTGTGGAAATTGAAGCTGAATAGCTTTGAATATCCATACAAAGCCTGCTGAGCTACGAAAATATAAAATAACAATCTTTTGTCACCTACAGATTACACCACTTAATGATTTTATAGTGTATAGGTTCCCAGACCATTACATAGGGGAACCAAGAATGGCTCATTTTTAACAAATAGATTTCATGTACACCGATTAAGATATATAGATTGCTGGACATGTTCCAGATATGAATATGCTAGTTTACTGCTTGAAAATACCTCTTCCTTCGCCCAAAGCTTCCACAGTTTGAGACAAAGGTCTTCTTTGCCAAACATCCCAAAACTGTTGTTGAGGCAACTCATCAGTGTTAGCCTCAGCAAATCTGACGTCTCTACCAACAAAACTTGGAGATTGAGCCCAGTATGCGCTATCGAGAAGAGCAGTTACAGCAGCACCAGAGAAACCAGCCAAAACCTTGTGCTTTGGAGGCATGCTCTTAAAACCAACAGTCAAACAAGCAACGTTACCAGCAATAACAGCCCAGAAAGTGTTCCATGCGTCGTTCTTTTCTCTCAAGTTGGCAAGAGACCCTCTAACGCCAGTAGCAACGGTAGCAAATCCGGCGATCGACAATGGTAAGCCAAGCTTGAAGGTGGTTCTCTTCCAGAGGTACAACCATGCGTATGCACCAACAGTGGAGTAGAAGGAAAACTTAAACACCTGGACGGTTTTCTTCTTGGTGTCGACAGGCTCCCACTTAGGGTAAGCACTGCCGGTGGCCATATTAACAAATGGCGTTGGCCATTTGAATGTGGAGTCAGGGAACGTCTTTTGCTCAACTTCAGCCATCTTCAACTGTGTTTATGACAGGACAGTAGGAGGGAACGATATAGGCCAATCAGTTTTGTGGGAAAAAAATCGCACTGGTAAGACATCCGTACCTCTCTTCACTAGAAGGAGGAACAGAAGGTGTGTGCTGGATATTAGATGACTGGAAAGGGGGGATCTTTGACTTAAGAGACTGTGGAGTGTTTTGGTAATCAATTGGGACCCCAGAAATAGAGGATCTATACTTTTAGAAGCAATTACATGCATTTCTCAGGACCGTTTTACTTCTGTTCTAAGTATCCTGCATATACCACTCGCAATGATTCAGGCACTCGTCCGAATAAGTTACCAAGACAGTCATTAAGAGCATGTTGGTATTGACTAAGAAGACGATACTCAATAAGAAACTTAATAAATCTTCCATCTCGTAAAAGCGTTCTTATTATCGAGAAGGAAAAAAAAAGTGACAAAAAGGTCCAAATATAATGAACAGAAGTAGGCCTACATTTCGTCCACTTAACCCCAATTACATTAAAAACACTATTAAAAAGTATTTGGTAAATAGTGATTTATTCGACTATGCTAGTTGATGGCATAAATTGAATATCACGACCGAGCGGACTGGAGTAATTTGGTTATCGCACATTCACACTCAAAATTTTCAAAGTATCGAGACAAGTTTTTTCTTGCGCTAATTTCTACTTCCATATTCGCCATGAACAAAGCATTGACCATTGTCACGATTGCCGCGGCCGGTATTATTGGCTATGCTGCCTACTTTGACTACAACCGTAGAAACTCCCCCGAATTCAGAAAGCAGTTGAGAAAGAGAAAGAACCAACAAGTGAAGCAACAAGCTAAGGCTGAGGAAGAATCCAGAAAGTCTAAGATGCTTGCTGTGAAGGCCGCTTTGGTTGAGGACTTGGCCCAAAACCCTATCCCAACTGACTTGAGCAAGAAGGAGGAGTTCTTCATGGAACAGGTTGCCTCCGGTGAAGCTTTGGCCAACAACCCAGACTCTAAGATCAAGGCTGCTTTGTGTTTCTACAAGGCATTGGCTGTCTACCCTAACCCAACTGATATTATGGGTATTTATCAAAAGACTGTTCCAGATGATGTCTACGAATTGTTGGTGATGATGATTGCTATTCAACCACCAGCCACCATCACCAATATCATTGGAGGTGCTAACGGTGTGAGCGGAGCTGCATCTAGTGCCCAGGCAGCTGCAGCTGCCGTTGAAGAAGACAGCAAGCCTTCCGAAGTTGATTTGGACTAAATATTTGATGACGCTTACGAAAACTAATTTTGAAGGCGCCGGCTAGCCGCCGCTTGATTTCCAACGAGTAAAGTTATTTTTTTTTTTTTTTTTTAAATTGTTACATATTCGGACTATTGTGGTGTGTATGATTCCATGGAGGTTTACGTTAATGTTTGTTGTAGTACTGTTGTAGTATATTTCTATTTTTGGCCTTGGCCAGGCGTGGTGTGGCCTTGACAGGTTCGCGCGAATCGTCTCCAATCCATGGCATTTTTTATTTAAATACCACCACTTTCTCCTTCAAAGTTTGTCTATCGAGGTCATTCTTAACTGTGCTTCGTGACACGAGGTATTTCAGATTGAATACGGGGTCACTTGTTACATTTTTCTCTTGGACTCTGGAACAAAAGATAGTACTGAAGAAAATCGTTACCACTCTCGAATAGCCTATGATGTGGTTCTTTGCTGCGTTCTTAACAGCGATCTTAGGCAACTTGGTACTTGTTCATAGTTCGTCCAATCTGTCAAATGACACGTACCCTACGTATGCTGGTAATTCTACAAACAGCAGTGTTTATGATAATGGATCAAAGCCGTTCAAGTACCATAATTCTTACCACTCCAGCGATTTCCATTACCAAGGAATCACTTTAGGTGGATGGTTAGTACTTGAGCCATACATTACTCCTTCGATTTTTGAGAAGGTAAACACGACTGTCCCTGAGATTGTCGATGAGTACCATTTGTGCAAATACTTGCATGAAGACGAGGCTACTGAAATTTTAACCCAGCACTGGGACACATGGTACAATGAAACGGATTTTGCTAATATCAAGAACTACGGTTTCAACATGGTTAGAATTCCTGTTGGATACTGGTCATTTGAAAAATTGGAAGGAGACCCATATATCATGGGCGCCCAAGATTACTTGGATAAAGCCATTGAGTGGGCACACAAGTACGGTTTGAAGGTCTGGATTGATTTACATGGTGTTCCGGGTTCCCAAAATGGATTCGATAACTCAGGTTTGTTCTTGGACAATATTCCCGGCTGGCAAAATAAATCGGAGAACATTGAGCATACTTACAAGGTGCTCAATCAGATCTATACAAAGTATGGAAGCGCCAGTATGACAGAAAAATACCGGGATGTCATTTTGGGTGTTGAAGTGGTCAACGAGCCCCTTGGTCCTAAATTATCAATGGATGGCGTGAAGGACTTCTATAATCAAACCTATCAAAATGCTCGTCTTTACCTGGAGACTAACAACACCGTAATCTTCCACGATGCATTCCAAGGAGCAGGATATTGGAACTCTTTCTTGAACGACACGACCAAAGACAATCCTGACCCTCGTCGTTACCGTGTGAACATCTACGATATCTTAATTGACCATCATCATTACGAAGTATTTACACCCTCTCAGCTCAATAGTACCATCGAGGAGCATATTTCCAACATTGTCGGATATGCAGAAGCTATAGGAGAAGAGGCAAAATATCATCCATCGGTTGTTGGAGAATGGAGTGCTGCCTTGACTGATTGTACGCCTTACTTGAACAGCGTGAAGTACGGATCAAGATGGGACGGTACTGCGCCATATGACAATGAGCCTATCCATAACAAGGCTCTTGGATCCTGTGAAAACATCAATAATTGGAGCAAGTGGAGTAAAAAACATAAGGTTGATACCCGGAAGTTTATTGAAATCCAATTGGACCAGTACGAGAAGCACAGTATGGGATGGATCTTCTGGTGCTATAAAACAGAAAGAACCATTGAATGGGATTTTGTTCGTTTGGCTGAATACGGCTTGTTCCCTCAACCCTTCTCAGACCGGAAATACATTATCAATGGTACTGACACTCATCCTGATTCCATGGGATCTCGTTCTCAGATGAGTTTTATGGCTTTGGTCACAGCCATCATTATGTTGTTCGTCTAGCTTACTACAAATTTAATATAGACTAATTTAATATAGACAATTTAAGCAGTAGTCGTGCACTACGCTACATCATTTGAAATTATGATTCTTATTAGTAGTGAAGGTATCATATGTTGATGCCATCATGACTCTTACTCACGTGCGAAACACACATTTTATGCCGGTTCCGGTATCATATGCGTGTTGGGAATTAATATACTCCATAACCATTTAAAGACACTATGAAATCTGTTAACGTTGCTATCATTGGTGCCGGTGTTGTCGGTTCGGCCTTCATCAAGCAATTGAACAACTTGAATTTCCCGATCAAATTGAACGTTGTATACTTGGCCAGAAACTCCAAAGAGGCGGTCTATTCGCAAGACTATAAGCCAGTGGATTTGACGACATACGCTTCCGCTGCGGCTCAGCCTGCTTTGTCGGCTCCAGAATTGACGAAATTTTTACAAGGCGGCTCAAAGCCTGCTATTTTGGTCGACAACACATCTGATGTGACCCTCGCTGAATATTACCCTACTTTTGTTAAGGAAGGCATTTCCATCGCTACCCCAAATAAGAAAGCCTTCTCCTCCGACTTGGCTACCTGGAATGAGATTTTTGCCAACTCGGCTGCTCCAGGTGGAGGCTTGGTTTACCACGAAGCAACTGTAGGTGCTGCCTTGCCAATCATCGGTACCTTGAGAGACTTGGTTACCACTGGCGACAAGGTACACAAGATCGAAGGTATTTTGTCGGGCTCTTTGTCTTATGTGTTCAACACCCTTTCTACTAGTGAGCCATCTACCGTTAAGTTCTCTGATGTCGTTAAGACTGCCAAGGAATTGGGCTATCTCGAACCAGATCCAAGAGACGACTTGAACGGTATGGATTTCGCCAGAAAGGTCACTATCTTGGCTAGAATTGCTGGTTTTGAGGTTGAGTCGCCTACTTCCTTTGCTGTGGACTCCTTGGTTCCAAAGGAATTGGAGGCATGCGCTACTGGTGCTGAGTTCTTAGAGAAATTGCCGAATTTCGATGCAGACTTCCAAAAGCGTAAGGACGCCGCTCTTAGTGAAAACAAGGTTTTGAGATATGTTGGAAAAGTTGATTTCAAGACTAACACCGTCTCTGTTGGAATCGCAAAGTATGACTTTGACCATCCGTTCGCCTCCTTGAAGGGATCAGACAATGTGGTTTCAATTCAAACTGAACGATACACTAACCCATTGATCATTCAAGGTGCTGGTGCAGGTGCTGATATCACTGCACATGGTGTTTTGGCTGATGCTTTGAAGATTGCTGAAAGAATTGCTCAATAAGCCAACTAGTATATGTACAATGCAATATATAATCCTTAAAGTAAAAAGTCTGCGCCGTATTCTTCCTGGAAGTGCTGTGCGGCTTCTCTGAACAATGAACGAAGATATTTACTATCGTTACAGTATTCCCTAAACTTCAACATCACTTTTTGGGAATCAAATACATTGAATTTGCTGCTCAGTTCTGGCACGGAAGTAACGAGAGTGTTCATTCGCAAAATGTGCACATTGTTAGGCGCCATGAAAAAGTCTCCGTTGTCTCTAAGCTCGACAATGTAACACCCTGTTTTGTGAATGAACTGGGCGTATTTGAACAGAGGCATCCCCCAACTGTAGCAAATTTCAATGTGATCCTTCAGAAAGAAGTTGGTTCCTCTATTGTCCAACAAAAAGTCTGCTTTCTTCAAAAGATGAAGATGGTAGTAGAACCGATTCTGCTTAAGCACATCATCATCTTTGAACTCAGGGTCTATCAAAGGATTGACTGAGAGCTGTAACTCGACAAAAGAATGGAACGGATTTAAATTCGGTATAATACAAAGTTCTCTCCATGGTGTTTCGACCAACTTGAGTCCGTAACGTTCACAGAGACGAGACCAGCTAATGATGGTTTCGTCGATGAATTTTGTAGTAGTATTAAGCCATTGAAGTCTGATATGGTAGCAATGCTCAGGATTATGAACACAATCATAGTGAACGTCGAGAAGTTCCGGTCGGAAAGACTTGCGCAACGGGTCACAATTGTATTTAACATGTTTGCTGATCATAAACTTTTTCTTTTTCTTGAACTTTTGAGAATCTGCCATTGAAGAATTGTCGCTATCCACTTGCAAGTTGTGAGAAATGACTTTTCTTAGACCAACTGAAGATTCAGTACCTGAAATAGCAGATTCTGCATCAGAATTGGACCCAGTTTGCGTCGTATTGTTGGATTGATTTGGGTTAGAGTTAGAGCTCTGGTTTGAATCAATTCCATCATTGGTTCCTTTCTTTCTAAACCAACTTGAAATTGCTCTTGGATTATAATTCTGGTCAACGTACTCTTCATTAAATTCGTAAAAGTAGTGGCCGTCTAAGAATCCATGTCGATTCTCCACATGACTGAATAGCCCTTTGTCCATCAATTCTTGGCCGTATTGTGTGGCCTCTTCTCTGCTGTCTATGTCGTCAAAAGCTTCGATCAACCAGGAGACTAACTCGCTTCCAAGAAAACAATGAGGGTGTAATTTGAAATGCCAAGTTCTGTCCACCAAGTTTAGTCCTCCAGGCGCCTGTAATTGTTGCGCTAAGTGACCAAGCTTGATATTAGTGTTGAACCTCAGACCGTCCACCATCAATGAGTTATTTGGTTTGGTTCCGCTCAAATCAAAAAATTCGGCCTGTTCGTTTAAAAAGTCGTATAGATTTCCAGTGTAAAAGCTGATTTCTGGTAAAATCTCCTCTTTTTTAGATCTTTCTTTGGGTGTCTCTGTTCTCACGTATTTCCCTCTCTCAATAAGTGCAATCAACTTTCGTAAACCTTCAACTCTTATTTCCTCATCAGTAAGTTTTTCATTATTAACAAGATGTGCGTTGGGGGGAATGTCACCAGGCATAACAACAAACTTCATTTTATGTTGCTCTTTCGAACTTCCGGATACTGCATCATCATATCCTGCTAAAAGCTGGTCCATTTGGTTCCAATTGAAAGCAGATGGTTTAACCTTACTCATGTCAATTTTTGAAGGAGTATAAGTATCTGCGTAACGAGTTCTGATTAACAGGCGATTGCTTGATATAGCCTTTCTTGAGTCAAGAGCAATCCTTTTAATTTCTTTCTTGTCTTCCGTTTTCCGATAGAGCTGAACATTGACTGTATCATTGTAGTCGTAATACAACCGATGGATCTCATCATTTAAAGACATATAAATCTTGGAACCAACACAGTTTCCCTCTGGAAAGTACCTGATGACTGACTCTGGTCCACCGCCAGATTTCCTTTCTGCTTCAATTCTATTGACCTTGTCTCCATAACAGATTTGAAAGCCCAATGCTAGACGTAATCCAATCATTTCTCTCATCAATTCACGAGATGTCTTCAAGCCAAAGCCGTTTTCATAACTGAGAGTTACGACGTAAATTTGAAACGTATACTCCGTTTGAAGTTGTTTGTTGGTAGGGAACAAAAACGTGGAGATTGGAAGGGCTGCCGGAGCCTTCAAAGATCGCCACTTGAACATTCGTCTTCTAATTTTCGGAGGGAGTACATTTGCCCAGCGGCTACAAAGTTCATGTCCAGCAGTAGCAAGTGGTCGCGACGGATTTTCGATGTTTATCCAGTAAGGGTTGTTCATTTCACGTTCAACATCTTCAATTTCAATAGCTGAAAGTTTCTTTTTGGTTTTAAAGCTGTCTCTCCTTTTTTTATCTTTTCGATGGTTCTTCATTGGCACTCTTGTCTCATTTCGGAGTGAGCTCGGTTGTAAAAGAGTAGACTTTGAGCTTGAAGTGTCATCTCTTTGAGCAAAACTTTGACTTTTGAATTTGCGTAAAGAAGTGCCAGGTGATGATGGATGCTTTTTTACTTCCTCATTGGTTTTGTTCAAAGTATAAAGAGTAGACAATGCTGAATTCGTGACAGATACGTTCGTAACAGTGCCATGAACTGATGAGTTGGTGGTAGAGACTTTTGTCTTTGAAAGTGAGGGTCTCGAATTAGAATGTTCCCGAGACTTTCTGATTAGCTCAAGGGATGCCAAGGGGGTGTGATGGGCAATTGGTTTATAGCTTTTCTTCTGGTTCATTCGCTGAGAGAAGGAGTGAACTGTTTGCACGTCAACTACTTTGAATACATTCTCGTCATAGTTATCCATGGCATCGACAATAGATTTAGAGTCTTTGAAATTCAAGCGTTCAATCTGCACTTCATTGACTTCATTTTCCATTACTCCCATCATTTGAAGCTCATAAATTTTGCACCGAGGAATCCAATGAGATGCATATCCAGTGGCACTGGAATAATATGAAATATCACACCATTTAGGAACGCAATGGCAGACCTTCCCATGCGCATCTCTATATCGGAAGAGAGGAACCGTATGCAATGGCTGTTGACTTAAACATACGATATCGAGGGCAATATCTAGGCTGAACATTTTCTTTGAAATTTCAATTAACTGATCGTAATCAACATCAAAGAGACCTGTCCCGGGGGTAATTGCCACCATGTGATTAACTGAATGACGCAAGTCGGTATTGCGGAATCTATCGGAAACAAGGCTCAAGCTAAGATCTATTGCTTCCAATAAATTACCCTTAACTGCAGGGCAAGGTTCACCTTGAATTTGATAGTTTTCCCCATTGAGCTGTAGTAATATATCTCGCTTGAAGTTGGCAAACTCTAAACGTAAGGCGGCCATAATTTTATCCCAGATGAACACACTGACTTGATCGACGACAACCCTATAGTAGTCCTGGCACTGAGATGGTCTCTCTCCTCCTCCCAACGAAATCCATGGAGCACGGGTCAAGTCAACACTGGTAAATAGTACTATAGTGATCGAGTGGTGAGAATTTCTAGAGCGCCATTTCTCAAAGATTTTCGGAAATAACGTGTTAACAAGTTTGTGAAACATTATCTCTCCATTCTCCTCGAAGTGCCACATCTCTCGTGACAACTGCACCAAGAAAACGAGCTTAGCACTTTCTGAACGGAATACAATGTTAGTTTCCTCGCCAATATAACCACTGAAAACCAGACGTCCATCCTTGAAGAGAGTTTTGATCAGGCCAATTCGGTTTCCCAAGAATGAAATCCTTTCGTCGGCGTAGCAACATGTGCCTACCATGGAAGAGGAGAGGCTCCATTGGGAATCACGAGAGAAGTTCACATCTTTAAGGTCAATCTCTACTGTGTCCAACATTACAGATGCTGGATCAACAACGTGTCTCACCTCCACAGTGGACCGTGGGGGGATGTTTAAGAGCTTTTGGAATGTGGAGAGCAAAGAAATCTGAAAGTGAGACTTTGCTTTTGTATTGGAAAGTGAAGCTGTATTGGGTGAGCCAGCGCTTTTGGCCAAAATATTGTTCTTGCGAATCACAAATACTAGCTTGTTGGATTGCTTTGCATTGCCCTTCGTATCAACTGGCTGAAGTTCGTAGATATTACCCGGTTTTAATCCAGGGATCGCTCCAGCGTCTATTATCACATCCTCTTGATAAGAACGTAACTCGTGAAACCATGCAGTCATTATGACTGGCATAAGGTCTTTGGCGTCAGTGGATATTGCAGGACTTGGTTCCTTTAAACGGTCGCTGGTTGCAGAATGGTTCAAGCCTCGCACCATTGGACCCCTCTGTTTAGCTGTATTAGTCTCAGAGCCTGTAGTTGAGGTGATGCCATGGCTTCCTACCACTAGAGTAGCGCCGACATTGCGACTGGAAATGTTGCCGACCACTAGACTAGATTGGTTAGCAGACATGCGCGTGTCCGCCAGCAGCGCAATCTTATGCCGTAGGAAGTTTGTTTTTCCACTGTTACCGCCGTGATTGCCCTTATTGGGCGTTCCAAAGCGGGCGTGCTGCATTAAGGCTCTTGGTTAAGGTAGTATTGTAGTAGGTCTATTGATAGCGCGGTGCACGGGTGTGGTGAGTGTACTGTGGACTCAAAACTATACGGCCTAATGTAAATCAAAGAGTACTGCAATAATTAATAGAATAAAAGAAGAAAATAAGAATATTCCTTGGAATGTAATCACATGTTCAATAAATAAGGGAATAATTGGCTCTTTTGTGTATATTGTCAGCCTAGTCACTGGGCATCTTTGTAAATATAGTTCGACCGGCTCATCATTTGGTGCAGAATACTGGCGCGGTCGCTACAAACTCAAGTAAGAACCAGTGATGAAAACCACAGTCATTCGAAAGTTCAGGATGAAATGACGTAGCAAGCTTATTACCCTGACGGACAGCCACCACAAGTCCTGACTCTAGAGTATGCAAGATTTGCACTGGCTCTTTGTTGTTGCACGGAACCATAATTTGTGGAGTAGGCGAGGTGAGCGCGGGCCGTGAAGGTCCGCACTGAACCCACGAGCCACTTGAGCGAATTGCACACACAACAGGCGCGCGAATAAACACAGCAGTAAACATCTTTAGGGCAGGTGCGAACAGTGAAAAGTCAGCCACTACCAGAAACAGGTCACGCTGACGACCGAAGGCATTGCGTACGACAGCAATATCAATTCCACCGAGACATGACTGTCCCTGACCAGCGTTAGCAACATCGCTAGCGAGAAAAATCATGCCAGCACATGTACCCCATACGGGTTTCTGGCCAACGAAGTCCACAAGAGGCTTGTACAAATTGTTCCGCGCAGCCAACTGCAGTATGGTAGTGGATTCGCCTCCCGGAATGACAAGCGCATCGCATGCTGCGAGCTGCGTTGCAGTTCGCACTGCGACAAACTCAAATTCAATTTCAGCGAGCGGCGGTTCTCGCGCTGCCTGCTCCAAAAACACCAAGTGCTCAATGAATGCACCCTGAAGAGCAAGTACCCCTACACACAATTTCGGCATTGCAAAGATATACGGCCGAAGATTTAATTCCCTGGTATAACAATGACAAGAAATGAGTCATTATATTAACTACTGTACTATTTTGACTCTGATCGCTTAACCCTTGTCTGCAAGGGCCTGCGCGAAGTGAATACAGGACGAGCAAGTTTGGACCCTTATCAACCTGGGTGACAGACTGTTGCACCCGAAACTAGAAAAAAAAAACTTTCAATTCAGTTTACAACCAAAACAACGGCCATGATTTATTTATATTTCTTTTAGGATTTTCATTATTGAGTATTTGAGTCTTTTCATAAAGTTCTTCCCTTACTCCATGTGACAATATGCTGCGCCCAGCATTGCACCCTCCCCCGCACTCCTTAAGTTCCGGCTAATGATAGTCAGTCACTAGTCCGAAATTATTTGACTCTGATTAAAGCATTTCAGATATAAGGACGAGCAAATAATATGTAAGCACCACAACATGACAGATTTCAAACTTAAAGCCGGATTGGCGCAAATGCTCAAGGGTGGTGTGATCATGGATGTGGTCAACGTGGAGCAAGCCCAGATAGCAGAGAGAGCAGGCGCGTGTGCTGTGATGGCTCTTGAAAGAATCCCAGCTGATATGCGACAATCAGGTCAAGTATGTCGGATGTCGGATCCTCATATGATCCGATCCATTATGGAAGCGGTATCAATCCCCGTTATGGCCAAATGTCGGATTGGTCATTTTGTCGAGGCTCAGGTGCTTGAGAAATTGGGCGTCGATTACATAGATGAGTCTGAGGTGCTTACACCAGCAGATTGGCAGAACCACATTTCCAAAAATGAATACACAGTGCCGTTTGTATGTGGCGCAAAAGATTTGGGAGAGGCACTTCGGCGGGTTAAGGAGGGTGCGGCCATGTTACGTACCAAGGGTGAAGCTGGAACGGGCGACATATCTGAAGCTGTCAAACATATTCGGCGTATCCAACACCAAATTGAGGAAGTATTGGCTTTGAAGGATGACCGACATGCGCTCAAGGAGTTGGCGGAACAATACAGAGTTCCTGTGTCGCTGTTGACGCAATTGATTGAAAACAAGGGGAAATTACCCGTGGTCAACTTTGCAGCAGGCGGTGTTGCTTCTCCTAGTGATGCAGCTATGTGCATGCAATTGGGCTGCGATGGTGTATTTGTCGGCTCGGGAATCTTTAAATCTCATAACCCAGAACGTTTGGCCACAGCTATTGTCCAGGCTGTTACCCACTACAATGATACAGAACAGTTATTGCAATGTTCCAGCGACTTGGGTCAATTGATGTTCGGTGTTCTGGTGGCCACCATTTCTGAAAGCGACCGTTTGGCTGGCAGATAATATTCCCGATTAGTTAACTCATATGAAATCACTAACAAAATTCTCATGCATTGATTCTGATACCCACTAGTAGAATGAAAAGGATAGAAGACGAATGACAAAACTCAGAAAGCAAAGTAACCAGACAAAACTGACTGAACACTATCCCTATCCTGCTCCACTGTGATGATTTCTCCGACAAAGCGACCCAAATCTGGAGGAATCTGTTGCGAAATACCCAAGTCGTCCGAGCAAACAATCAACACATCTGGCTTCAAGTTCTTGAGAATATGAAAGTAGCCCTGGATATTGGAGCACTTGAGAAGCTTATAATTCTCAAGAAGAGTCTCTGACAAATTGTAAAGTTCATCGGATATCTTCCCTTCCAAGTCATCCACTGAAAGGTATGGAGGGAGAATAAACGTCACGTTACTTGAACTCTGAAGGATACTCTCCAAGTCAACTTCAGAGTTCAATACACTATGCAGAAGAGTCAAAGTTAATGACTGGTTGTTGGGCTTTCGTTTTGTGGGTACCTTGTTCTCTTGTTCTTTTTCGTTGTCTGTCCATGATTGATATAAGTGATAAGAAACTGCTGCAAGAGAAGTGGCAGCCAAGGCGGCAAGCCAAACTGCTGTATTTTTCTTTCTAAACATTTAAACTTGTTGCTGTATATTTTACCCAAACGTTTAGGTGAACAAAAGAGTAAGTAGCGTGACTTTAGAGGAAGTTTGGCTATTCCCAGGGTCTAAAAGATTGGGTGAGAAATGTTGGTTCATTCAAAATCCGAGGGATGTTTTTACGAGGGTGTCTCACGTGCCAAGACAATAGTTATTCTGTGTGTACGCCCTCGGTTAAGCGGACCCCTCTCACCTCGGTTCTTTCTCCGCACGACAATATGTATAACCGCTTAAAAAAATGTAAACGGCTGACTTTGTGAATTATTAGGTACATAACAAAAAAAAAATTAGTTGCCACCATGGAAAATTTCAAGACAATAGTTCATCTCCTCTTCGTCTAACGACTTAATGTAAAGACATTTACGAAGAAGCTCTTCATTCACCGCTAAGTTGTAGTTGCGCGACCATTCGATACACTGTGAGAGTGACTTCACAATATGCACCGACGTACGGAAACGTGAGAAGTTGATTAAATGTTCCGAGTCCGAAAGCACTCCGTCAGAGCCAACACTAGAATCTGCAACCGTCAGCGCTCTATCACTGACCTCAGTCGCATTTTTGGGTGGCGCAAACGAGTAACTGGTACGTTTGACAAATTTAGGTCTTTCTGCATTGAAAATTAAGTCAGAAAGGTACAATCCAACAAATGGAATACATCCACGAGATGGCTGAACTTGGTTCGTGCTAACTCGAATGTTGATAAAATTCTTCAAGGGAGATGTCATTTCTTCGAGGTTTTTCAATGTCAAAATGTCTCCGGGGCGTAAGCTCTTCCATGTAGATTTTAACTTGCTAATTTTTTCACTTGTGAGTGCCAAAATTATCTGCATCATAGTGGAGTAATTTTGTAATACCAAACAGTGGTAAGCCACATGAATAAACCGAGAAATTATCATAGCCTGCTCCTCTTCCAGCATGGTTAACAAGATCTCGGAGATCACCCAGTTAACGGTCAAATTAAATCTGGCAATCACCAAATTAACACCTTTATTCTTGTTATAGTAAGTCTCATTAACGATGATTTCGAGCCAACTGTTTACTGGATTCAATTCCTTGTCCCATTGAAGTTCGATTAGTTCTCGCCAGTCAATCTCTTGTAGCATGTCCTTCTCAATCATCGTGAAGTGCTCAGCCAATTCCTTTGAGCCATAGCTCAAAACGAAGGAAACGTGGGATTCTGATTTCATAACCAGCTCAATTGATAATTCGGGGGACATAAGGGAATAACCATCTAAAATGATCTTAGGGTTAGCAAACGGACTGGCGTTCTCGCTAGAACTGACTGATTTCAAGAATACATTCACGTTGTTGGCAGATAGTGAGGGGTTGAGAGCAGTCCTTGGTCTTGTTCGAATTGGTGTTACTGGCTTCTCTTTCAATTCCTTTTCAACATCAGAAGAATAGTCAATCATATCTTCTGTTGCCACATTATTGATCTCTGCAAGAATGTCTTCTGTGTCTTGGAACTTGATGTCCGTGCTGCTTTGTGTATCGGTGTTGTTTACATCAGTATGATCTAAAATCTTGGTGTTTTGGGGCTTTTCCTCAATACTTGCTGCCAAAGCACTCAATCTATCAGGTAGAATGTCATTGTTTCTTTCTGAGATAACTGTACCATCATCGCTGATGGTTTCTTTCTTCTTATCCTTTCCTTCAAGTTTGAATAGAGCGAAGTTGACTGGATTCTCTGTAGTGAAGGATTCATCTGGAATTGCAGCAAGTTCTTTCAAAACAAAGTTGCTGATTCCGGGAATAGCAACAGAACTTGCGGAAGATTGAGTGCTGTGCATTTTTGCGGTTGTAGTCTTCCTATCTCCTTGTGCACTTGAGAAAACTGAGCTGTCTGCCATTTCAGACAGTTTATGATTTGGACTTCCATCTGAACGATTTATAGAAATGCTACTCTCCCGGTAATCGTTGAACGGCAACTCTGTGAGAGCACGAAGGGTACTGACTCGCACACTTCTTCTAGAAGAATCTCTTGAGAGAACAGATGTGGATCTAAGACGGAACGGAATACCAGACATCCGTTCATTTGAATCTGAAAACAATTCTCTTTGTTCTTCGTACTGCTCATTAAACTCATTCAAACCAAGGTTAGCCAATTTCCGTAAGTTTTGAATACCGTTCTTCTTCTTCAAATTAGTGGACTCGTTATGTGACGCCTTTGTTGGGGAAGAAGAAGAAAGAGCTGAATCATAACTGAGGTATGATTTCACGGAGTCGCGTTTAAACATTGACCCAGTGGATGCACCAGAGTACATTGATAACCGTTTGTTTACAGAAGACGCACCAAACAGCTCTATAAAATTAATGCGCTGAATTGGCTTCTTCATAGAATGTGGACTCATTGCAATCCCCAAGTCGGCAATTTCAACTGTATAGTTGTCAAGATCGGATACAGAAGAGCCATCGGACCCCGAAGTAGTTGCAGCAGAATTTGTATGGTAAATCTCTGAACTGACGTCAAAATACTGCGTAGTTGATTTCTTTAGGGTCCTTTTCTCCTGAGCGTCGTCCATTTCAGTGTCCTTTGTCACTGATACGTTTGGGGATTGGCCAAGTGAGCCAGAATTGTCCAAATCCAAATTGCCTTCATCATTCCAATTAATGCTGATTACTCTTCGAAATGATGATCTCTCAGAACTAGCGTATTCTTGTTTGACTGTCTTTATGACACTATCTTCATTATCATTATCATCATCATCATTCGTATTATTAGTGATTCTATCACCGACATCGTTGTAATTATTCGATTCAGCTTGGTTGATTTTCTTATCAACGATTATATCGTCTTGGTTAAAAATGTTGTCAATTTTATCGAAGTTCAATTCTGAAATATCTTGAATTGAAAAGCTGCTCTTGCTCTCGGACATATCCAAATTTTGTCTGTCAGAAAGATGTGTTGCATATGAAGTTGTTTTCAATAGTCCCCTATCGGAGTTTAAACTTATATTATTCTCACTATCTTTCTCCAGAATCATATCCTGGCGAGCTTCAGTGTTTTTGCGCTCATTATGATCCTCTTCATTCTCCTGGTTATTCGACTCTGAAAGAGAATATCTGATGAGATATTCCAACTCATCAATGATCCTTGCACTCAAGACATCTATTCTGTTGTCAATTGTCTTTTGAGAATCAAGAGTAGGAAGCTCTGATGTCACTGGACTTCCAGAAGTCTCAAATGTGCCACTAGAGCCCTCGGATTTGAGGTCAGGCGAAGTAAAAGATTTTTTCCATCCACCCATAATTTTCTTAATTGATGTTTTCCGACCGAACTCATCTATGTCTAGCTGTTCACTGTTATGTGCAACTCTCCTCTTCGACGCTGGTGTATTATCTTTAATTGTGTATTCCATCTTCTTGACAGGAGTTGAAGGGATAATCAGAGAGATTCGTGAGGAGGGGAGTTTAACACTTCCATTAATGGAAAATCCTTCTGCAGTGATATTGTCCTTATCAAGTTTGTATTCATCTTGGTTTGCCTCACATTCTGATGCCGAAGTTTTCTTCAAAGCTAAAGAAGAGTCAGTGAGCTTTATGTAATTAGTCTTATGTGATGCAGACTTATTGGGCATCTGTGATGGAGCTTTGGTACTCCTTGCGATGGTAGTGTGGATCTCTTGTAGCTTATCGTTTAAAGAAGTCCTTGAACACTTGTGCTGTGCAAGCAAATTATTAATTGAGAGCTGAGGATTTTCGTCGCCAGCATTTATATCGTCATAAATCATACACTTGTGATGAGTTTTGTTATCGTAAAGGGAAAGCATAGCCGAGCGGCGAAATGAAGGATTTGTATGGATGGATGCATCGGTGGCAGATTTGGTCAATCTAGATGACTTCGAGACCCCGATTATTGATGCGACTTTAGGAAGAGCAGTCTCGTATATCAAGTGAGGAGGTTCTAATGGCAACCCAGCGTCGAAAAATTCATTATATTGGGACAACCAATGTGTCTTTAAGTCGGTAAAAATCTTCAACTCGAAGATCATATTGCTTCTAATAAGACCCGAATTGCTAATTATTCGATTGATGAAATGAGAAAAGCAATCACAAAGATCCTGGTCGGGGCAAAAGTCATCGATGAAATAATTCAATATCCAATGTCTAAGAACAACGAATGTTCTCAAAAGAACTAACTTCCCAATCTTTTCAGTCTCCTCTTTGAAAGAGTTCACATACTGTAACGACCAAATTAAACGTGTAAGTAACAAATCCATTACGGTATGGGAGTCTGTGAAGATTCGGTAAGTTAGGAAAAAGTCACAAATTAAGTTATAGTCAATCACCTCGGGAGAAGTCAACTGGACAATTAGAGCTTTCAAAGTAGCATGATTCACAACATCCTTATTATTAGCATCGAATTTAACCACACTGTCTTGGTCGCTTTTCAAGTGAGGGAAGTATCTGCAATCGTCGAAAATACTCTCGTTATGTTTGTTGTACAGAAAAGATTCATTAGAATTCGCTTTAGAGGCAAATGTGGAAGGGGCGGTGTCCCACTTGGATATGACTTGGCCTTCCATGTACACCTAAAAGTAAAGTTAATGCCTAAAAGTGACGGAGATTAGGACCAGATTTCTCGTTGTCGAAATTATTCTAGAATGGAGGAAAGGGAATTTTACATTGCGGGTCCTGTGTTTATTATCGCGATATGTTATTGTTTACACCTCTAGACCAACCTGCAGGGTACGACGCAGTTTCCCGGCAAGAATTCCTGTTATTATACACGATTGAGAAAAAGTAACGCGCCGTAAACTAAGGGTATTTGTGCAGGGTCTGCGTGGCCTTGCGCACTTAGACACGAGGAATATAAGAGCCAACTTTGCATTGTTCGGTAAGATAGATGACAAGAACAAAAAGAAATAGATACCTTCAGCGACAGCCCATTGGATAACAGCATATCCAGAGGTGCGCAACTCTAAATTAGTTGTTCAAATTTTGGTTAATAGCCTGTTTCAATGCATTGAATGGCGTTTGTTTGAACTGTTGGTTTTGGAGGACTTGGGTAAAATGAGCGTTCTCCTGCTTTAGAAGTTTCGCATGTCCGGTCACCTTCTGCGGATTAGGTGCATTTGACGGTTTGGTGAGAGATTTGACGTACGCGGCTGATTTTTCGTCCGTGGGGGATTTTTTCGTTTCAACAATGTTCACAGTGGATTCCGGTAAACTCAGTAATAAATCGTCCATCTTTGGTTTCAATTGTTCTCTCTCCTTTCTTTTTCTTCTTCTCAATGCAGATTTGGACACCCCGCCACTGAGATTGAAAGTAGTTTTGGCTAGAATTTTTTCAGTGAAGAGATTTGAGCGGGTTTGCTGTTTCTCCTTCTTGGTAATTTTCAGTAGCTTCAACAATGGATTTTCATGGTGATCAGAGATTTTTTGTTCTTCTTTGAACTCAGCAATTTTGCTCGCTACGGAGCTCTTTTTTGCCAGTTTAGCTCTAAGTCCTGTTTTCTTTTTGATTGCCTGTTTTGTTAGCTCATTTCTTTCCTTGATTCCTTGGTCCATTTAGATTCTCTTCTTACATACCATGATCTGTAATGGCCTTACGATGGAGAGAATTCCTGCGATGATGTATGCTCGTGTGTGCAGGTTGCCGGTAAGTGTGATTTTATTGAATGAAGATCAGGTAGACAAAAGGAAACGGAACAAAGAAGATAGAGGGGTATCGGATTTCCGTTGCCTCCTACTCTTTAGTTTTTCTATTGATTAATTTTTGTCTTTTGTATTTCCTTTTTTTTTTTTTAATAGTGACAATTGATCGTAGAACCACGTTGCGAATGCAAATCCCACATGACTATTTGAAAAGAAATAAAATGAAACGAACTGAGCCAAGGGCATTAATTCTTCATAACAAATCAATTCAAGTTAAAGGTTTACAAATAATTGAGAATCTTCTACGTAGACAAAATAGGGTGTTAGAGTTGAGTGCTTATTGTTGGTGGACCCTAGGACTAAAATCTCCTGTACGGAAACACAGAGAGATGAGCGAGAAAACATTAGTGCGGGCCCTTGTTACATCAGCAGGTCAGTCACTTGACGGTCAGCAAAACGAATAACGTGTCCGAGACAAGCGATCTCGTAGACAGCATAAAGAATTGGTTGAATTAATATTTTACATACATTTGCATTTCGCCTGAAAACTCTCTTTCATCCAATCGTTGCGAAACCAGAACACATAGCACTCTATGAGTTGGCAGACCAGTACTCATCCACAGAGCAGTCCACGTGCTGCACCATCGGTAGGTAGTGGGCCAATTTCAGAAAAACCTGGTACCGGAACAAGCACGCCTACTGGCACACCGGGAATGACTCAACAGGAACAGCTGCACGATATCAAAGAGGGAGGCAGCGATCTACGAAAACCCTCGGCTATGGTAGTGACCAGCGAAGCAGCATTAGGAAGTGAAGAGGATAGCAATGGTGTGGCATCTAAGATTTCGGCATACGCCAGGCTTGATTTCGAAAATTACACGTTTTTCGTGCAGACGCTTCAGGTGGTTTTGGGGCGTAATTCTAGCGAAGAAATCCGAGCAGCACAACACGCGGTTGATGTTCATCTTGGCTCGAAAAAAGCTATACTGAGGCGGCATGCTAAGATCTTCTACAACTTTGGAACACAGCGGTTTGAAATACTGATAATGGGCCGTAATGGTGCATTTGTGGATGACCTGTTCGTTGAGAAGGGAATCACAGTACCACTAGTTGACGGTACAAAGATTCAGATTGGCGATATACCATTTACATTTGTTTTGCCGTCGCTAGGCGCTAGCGCTGACGACGAGAAACGCGCAGGCGCAGTTCCTTTCAACCCAACCGATGCAATAAACCTCCGTACAAACATATATCTGACGTCGGCGTCACCTCGTCAGAAAAAACTTGCCCTGGCCGCTCGACGCAATTCTAAGGCAGAAATTGTCAGGCGCTTATCTACGGTACGCCGCACATCTGCCACTACAAATGACGAGATCAATGCTTTGCTCCGCGAGCTTGATGAGCTTGATGCTGACGGCGATGACGATGGTTTTGATGTGGATTCTTTGGATGCGGAGGTCCGCGCATTACTTCAACAACATCGTGGTTTGACCGACGAGCAGTTAGCACGAGAGGAGGATGAAATTGATTCGTTGGTACAACAGCATAACCGTGCTCAAGGCTTAGGTGAGCCTGACACGACACGAGAATCTTCTACTGCAACCCAGTCTGCCAAATCAATTGGCCTGTCTATATCTGTTCCATCTGGTCAGCTTCCTGATCTGACAGGACCGCCGGTCAACTCATCTTTAGGTGCTTATACTGTTGGTACTAGTAAGAATCCTTCGAGGACACCAATAGCAGACTCTGATATTGGGCTGTTAAGAACTACAGCAGTAGCTTCTGGGGTTCCAGTGACTGCGGGAGATAATGCTGACGTAGACATGGATATTAGCATGCTTGACCAGGAGATTGCATCTTTGGCACCTTTGATAGATGCCCACAACGAGGACTTACATAAACTGCCGCCATATTCAAGCAAGTTCACGCCGTTCTTCGATGATGGCTCGCGCGCAGGCGTGCCACTCATGGGCAAGCCTGCGGCCGGTCCGCGTATGGGTAAACCTGCTACTATCCAACCGCCCGCTAATCGGGTGTATGGCCGTGCGCCTATTCCAGGTGCCGTTGGAACACCTTCCTATGCTTATGGTCTGTATATGCCGTATTCAGGCTATACTGGAGGGTATGGTGCTATGGTACGCCCTCCACCTCCAAAGTTGGCAGTAGTTGTTGAAATAATCCCTACATTGGTCCGCAAGCACGTGCCGAATTACCGTGCCATAACTGTGGATGTGAATGTACGCGAGTTCTCAGACCGGGCGCCAGTTATGGAGTTTCGGATGCCTGATACTGATGCGCGTGCCCGCATCCCTCCTCGGCGCCGAGACCCTGCCCAGCGTCGGGCTGCACGAGTCCAGACTTTCAAAGATGCTCCTGATCAATTCCGCACCAAACCCGCAGTTTCTGTACTGGCCATGATTACCAGTGTTTTGCGTAGTGCTTCATCTGACGGGGCAGGACTCACACTTACCGAGATCCATGATGGGATTCGTGATTTGTTTCCTTACTATAAATTCTGCCCTGATGGTTGGCAGCCGACGATTACGCATAATGTGCGCTTTAACAAGCTCTTCCGGAGAGTATCTCATGAGGGCTTTGAATCTGAATGGCGCTGGGTAGTTGATGATGATTACGTTCTTGATAAAGAGAAGGTTCGGAAGCGTCAACAGGAATTGGCTATGGCAAAGGCCAAGGAATCTGCCTTGAAGGCAGTAGAACTTCGGCACCGTCTGTCATTCGTGGGAGCAGCACGCGCTTATCCCCACGTAGACGGCGGTTATGGTACAAGGTACGCACCTGTTCCCGGTGTCGGAGCCGCTGGTTCTCTTGCATCTCGCCCCAAGTCAATTGCAGAAATTGCTAGTGAAATTCGCCGTGACAGCGGCATGGGACCGTCTCGCCCCGGTTATGCAACACGGCCCTCTCAGTCTCCTGTGTCTCTCACCCGCCCCAGTACATTGCCTCTGGTGACTGGTGGTGGTGACTCTTCTGCCCCTACTAACATTAAAGATCAGCTAGCTGCTAACCGAGCTCGCAGTACATCAACACCTCCGTCAGTTGGTCTGGTATCCACTTCCCCTGGACCGGGCATAGCTCTGTCTACACCTCCTACTATGACGGCTGATACGAAGAAGTCATTGACCTACTTACAAAAGGAGCTTTTCACCTTGTACAAAGCGCGGAAACTCTCGTATTCTACTACGGTCACCACGGAAATTATCACCAAGGCTTTGGCCACCACTATTGCCCAGGTCAACATCATTGGATCTAAGGCCGGGTGTGGTGATAATGCGTTGAGCTTTTTAGTTGAACGGGCCCCACAACAGGTTAGTAAGATTTTGGATATTGCCTTGACCAAGTCGATCAAGGAGAAACAAGGCCTGGTAGCGCCTACAAGAGAAAGTACACCGGCCCCTGCTCCTGTTTCTGAGGCACCAAAACCTTCGACGCCGACAATCTCTCGACCTACCTTTTCAGGAAAGCCACAGGCTTACTCTAAACCAGGCGGTTTGACAAAGCCACCACAGTTCATCTCGAACAAGCCGCGCGCTCCTGAGAAAAGGCCTGGTGCAGACCATGAAGAGCCAACCAAGACGGCTCGGTTGGAGTAATATGATGCAGCGAGGACTTCATTTTTTAAAACGGAGAGGATATAATACTTGATCTCGGCGTCACCGAACGAAGAGGTTTTTGCAGTGTAAATTTGTTGAATTTAATTAGACAAAGAATATTCTGTTCATGCTGTCTTCAGCCTGTGGAATACATACATATTGCTTGTATAGGAAGAGTATATTAACGGCACTACGTCTTAGTTGTGTGACGATTTCTTCACTTATTTTTCTTTTTCTTTTTCTTTTTATTTCACTTTTTTTTCTCAAATCCTCACAATTTTATTCTTTGTTTCTTTCTTCGTTTTTAGTTTTTGTTGGCTCTGCCTCGATAAGTCATGGACTATTATGGCTCAGGGAGACGCCGACCAGGCTGGAGGTTTATTTGCACCCGATAACGCTCTCCTGCAGGATACGGAGTGCGAGTGGCAATATCAAAACCAACCAACAGCTTCACCAGTGAGATTTCTCAGAGAAGAATCGTACACCCCTTTCCCCATAAACAATCCGGCGAATTTGAAACAAAATACACCATACTCAATGGAATCATTCGCCAGTCAGTTTACGAACGCCCGCTCTAGCGCGCTTCATAACGAATTGTCCGCCTGTCAACAAGCGGTCCAACCTCAGTTAGAGTTAGCACCACAAATTCAGTTACCGCCCATTGCCCACCCAACAGAATTCTTACGTGCGCATACTGATGATGCAACAAACCCAGACTGTAAAATCAAAATTGCTCATGGTACAACTACTTTGGCATTCCGGTTCCAAGGCGGAATTGTGGTGGCGGTTGATTCGCGAGCCACTGCGGGCAACTGGGTGGCTTCGCAGACTGTCAACAAGGTCATTCGAATTAATCCATTCTTGTTAGGTACAATGGCTGGTGGTGCTGCTGACTGTCAGTACTGGGAAACGTGGTTGGGTACACAATGTCGGTTGCATGAATTGCGGGAAAAGGAACGCATTTCTGTAGCTGCCGCATCCAAGATCTTGGGTAACTTGGTATATCAGTACAAGGGTATGGGATTGTCAATGGGTACAATGGTTTGTGGCTATACGAAAAAGGAAGGTCCTGCCATTTACTACGTTGATTCTGATGGTACCAGAATGAAGGGAGATTTGTTCTGTGTTGGGTCCGGACAGACCTTCGCTTATGGTGTATTAGACTCTCAGTACAAGTGGGACTTAACTGTGGAGGAAGCATTGTACTTGGGAAAGAGAAGCATTTTGGCCGCCGCTCATAGAGACGCGTTTTCCGGAGGTTCAATCAACTTGTACCACATCACTGAGAATGGATGGGTATACCACGGTAACCACAATGTCGGAGACATTTTCTACGAGATTAAGGAGAAGGAGGGATCGTTTAACAACGTCCAGGGCTGAACCACATAGCAAACATGATAAAATACACAAATTTTCAAGACACATGATTCTCAACTTATTTATTGTCGTTTCAATATGGAGAAACTAAGAAGTAGTGCAAAAAGAAGAAACGTTTAAGAGAATCCAATTTTGATCAAACTGGCCTTTGCTTTTAAGGAGTAAGTCACTTCAATTTCTGGGATTCCAATACTAGTAATATATATGGCACGCTCTATTGGCGAGCCTACGCCAATGTTCCTCGGATATAAGACTAACTTCTAGTCTACAGATCTCCCAAGATAATATAATGATATATCTGATTCATCCCACTTTTTAGGGTGTCTTTTTTAGTGTAGGAGTAATTATCTGAAGTGACTTGAATCGTAGTGTAGACTAATCACATTCGTCGGCCAATTACGTTCGAGGCCCATTGGCCATACAAAAAAGGTACTACAAATCTCTATACCAAAGTGGGTATAACCAAAATTGTTTCACCTCTCATCTCTCAATTATCACTACATTCGTAGACTTACACACGAGAGTTCTGGGCTATTGTGAACCAGGTATTCTCAGGGTTTGTGCCCTAATGAATCCTCCAACAGTGACCGCGCTAAACATATGTCACGTGGAATACTATGTGCACGCCCTTGCTCAGCTGGTGCCTCGCACCCACTCGCTGAAAAATTTTAGGAGCACCCAAAAAAAGTTCTCTTCCGAGTATAACAACACAATAGCCAAAATGTCTGCTCAAAACCCTATGCGTGAGTTGCGTATCGAGAAGTTGGTCTTGAACATCTGTGTCGGTGAATCCGGTGACAGATTGACCAGAGCCTCCAAGGTCTTGGAACAATTGTCTGGTCAAACCCCAGTCCAATCTAAGGCTAGATACACCGTCAGAACTTTCGGTATCAGAAGAAACGAAAAGATTTCTGTCCACGTCACCATCAGAGGTCCAAAGGCTGAGGAGATCTTGGAAAGAGGTTTGAGAGTCAAGGAGTTCCAATTGAAGAGAAGAAACTTCTCTGCCACCGGTAACTTCGGTTTCGGTATTGACGAACACATCGACTTGGGTATCAAGTACGACCCAGGTATCGGTATTTACGGTATGGACTTCTACGTTGTCATGGGTAGACACGGTGCCAGAGTTGCCAGAAGAAAGAGATGCAGAGCTAGAGTTGGTAACTCCCACAAGACCAACCAAGAGGAGTCCATCGCTTGGTTCAAGCAAAAGTACGATGCTGAGGTTTTGGAGAAGTAAGTTAGTCCGCTTCAATACACTTTAATTGCACTTGTAAAGGAATGACTGTAAATGAACTTAATTTTTTTTTTTTTTGCACCAAGCATAGATGATGAGAATGCACGTACCCACAACACTTAGGAGGGGTTAAGAAAGGATATTCAATCATTCTCCATAACCTCTGTACATTTTATTTCGTTCTATTGTTTTCTTACTTATAGTTCGAATCCAGTACAGTTTCTTTCTTTGTCCTAGCTTGATTTCTACTTCCGTATACATGGTCTGTTGGTACAGTGCGAGGTTCATTGAGGAACGACTGTGATGAAGGTGTAGCACTACTTACCGCACTTGCATGAGGCGCACTTACATGAGACTATATAGGGCTGCGCAGGCCGCACTACAGGTCCGCCCTAGAAACACCAGTTTCGCCCACCCAGGTGTCAGTATTGTTGTATTAGAAGCCAATTAATAATTAAGACACGGCGGTAGAAACCTAGCAGTAGACTAAGGATCGAGAAAATGAAAAAAGCAGCCCTTTTAATTCAATAAAAAACATGGCCCCTAATGTATCATAAAAAAGCCCCTATTATATCAATAAGTATGTACACAATATGTACATATCAATGAATATGACACCTACCCATATACCGATTATGCACGATCAGGTGAAAGGTTACGATGAAGGAAAAAAGAAAACTGAAATCGAAAATGATACGGTAAAAAGAATAAAAAAAAAAAAAAGAAAATAAAAAAATAGAAAATAAAAAAATAGAAAAAACACTAGGTACAAGGAAAACTCATGAGTCGACTCATATTTACTGTGGCCTCCACAAGGGCATACGAGTAAAAAGCCTAATTGATGCTTAGATAGTGATACGAGATTCGAGCCAATGGTTTGTGCGTTCGTAAGATTCGGCCTGCGTGTAATTTTGGTACTGCATCCAAGAAACATACTTCATCGCTTATAGATTTCACCAGTTCAGTTCTCCAGTGGCGAACTATGGTGATTAACGATTTTCAGTCCTTCGATGACCTTTCATGTATGTTCCTTTCGATAGTCTACAACAACCTGAGATCGGGTGACCAGCTGAAATTTTGGAATCCAGACTCCAAGTATTAGTATACAAGACAATTGGGTAATCCGCAGCCAATACTAACTACTCAGTCATTGACTCGCCAATCTCTGCATCAGAAAGAGAAGAGATAGAACGGCTCATTCAGTCACAGCTACCGAATAGACAAGGATTGCATCCTCTAGTGAATGAAATCCTCCCTCTCCAGTCGCCACAGGAGTCTATGTTGATGCGGGACGTCGATCATTACGAAATGGAAAACCCTGAGGCTACGGAGATCAACGGTCAAATGCCAACTACAATTCTCCCTTCCACGATATCCATGGCACGCTACAGTGATTTCGGCGACGAAAAAAATTTCAATTATAACGCGATGTATACTACTTTATCCTATGCTGTCCTCAGAGATCGGGCAGCTACACTCGCTGAACAGAACCACGCACAGCTCCAAACTGCACAGTTGGCACACGAGGAGGCGCTTTCTCATTATGAAGACATATACAATGAGGCAGTTCTGCGAAAACGGCTGCTGACTGACGAGGTGGTTCAATTACGCAAGAAACGACAAACAGACTTTGAGCCTGTAAACCGGTACCTTGAGCACCGGTATGAAGAAGGCATCAAGGCAATGGTCGATGTGGGTATCAAGAACAACAGGGGATAGGTCACTTTTTATTGTTGGTTGGTTTTGGTGTATAGCCTCAGGTAGAAAACACTGAATCATGAGTAGAATATTCCACACCAAGTTGTGTGTGAACTGCCATTTCAGCTCTTGTTCAATGATAAATAGTTATGCAAACTTTTGCCTCGATCATGCTTATTTGTGATTTGGCAAGTAGTCACAGAAGGAAATCACACTGAGAATACCATTTGAACGAATCACACTTCATGAGCTATGGACTTCCCCCGTGTTGGTTTATACGCCTCAAAGTACAAGAAAGTAGAATAGGAACGTCCCTTCAAGAATACAAGTACCCTGCTAGTTAGCCAGGTTAATTATAATGACACTCTAGAGGCTCCTAGGGAAAATCTCCTTCTATAGTCTAATTGCATGTCCACTTCACGTAATTGTCTTTTTCTTCTTATTGAAGATCATGTCTGCTTTAGAGCTTCCAACGTTAGTAATTCTCGGACAACCCTCACGGTGCTTTTCCTGGGCTACGCATTCAAAGCAATAGTAAGCATGTGCAGCCGACTCAGCATTGTCACCCAAGTGTGTGCTGCAAAGTATACAGCGCTGGCCTAGATGACCGTATGAGCAGGCATCACAAATTCTGACTTTTTCTTTTGGCCGGACCATAGAATCGCAGATCGGACACTTGCCATCACACAGGGAGCAAAGACGTCCGAAATGTGAACCAGGACGGCGCATACATTGGACCAAATCATATTGGTGGCGAGACATGAGTAGACAATTACTAGATGAATGCAAGCCTGGAGAGATGTGCTAGATGCGATTAGTCACGTGTACAGGCAACTCGGTAATGTGGGGCGAGCAGGGTAAGCGAAGACAAACAGACAAGAAGCGAATAAAAACGAACGAAATTATTTAATATTTCTTGTCCTTCACGTCAAGGCATACTGTAACTCTGACATAATCATTTGTTTCTTTTTTCGTTTCTGTTTTTTGTATTCACAGAAGCATACAGATGTGTCTGGTGGCAATTGCTATTGAGACGGAAAAAAAAAAATGTCAAGCGGGCAGGATCAGCCTGTACTTGTAGCCTGTGCGCTCTTCATTTATCTCGTCTGGCACACCAAGTTCCTCTTTTCATCTGACCACACATCTCAGTGCGCGCCTAATATCTCCAACGTTCCCTGGTACAAAGCTGGCAACATCAACAAATATTTACCTCTTTGTCATCATTTTGTTTCCTATTGACACCCTTGTTGTGATTTTTGAGGCTGCATTTCCTTTTCCTCCTTCCTCCCCTTTGTCTCCGCCTTTGTGTTGCCATCTGGAGGGGATTGACTACACCCGTGCATCTGATAGTGTTCAGTTATTCGTTACTGCTTATCAGTTGACCCAAAACGATGCGCGAATGCCCAATCTGCTTAGAAGACTTGTCAGCTGAGGCAGTCTTAGGCCGAATACAGGATTGCGGTCATACTTATCACGACGTGTGTGTGCTCTCCTGGACCCGTGTGTCTAATGCCTGTCCAACATGCCGCCTGCGCTTCCACGCGCTCAACATAGTCGACCCTCAGGGGCACGTGCGCAAAACAATTGCAGTACAGGATAAACTTATGGAAAACGCCGCTATAGACGAGATTCCTCAGGAGTTTGTTATTCCACGAGCTCATCCTGTCCCTCCTGATCCTGAACATGCAGCCTCTGAACAGGCTGATCCCGATCCGCTGGTAGGCGTTTGTACCATCTGTTCCAGCGCGCAGTATCTGAGGCGCGCCATGGAAACATGCATAGGGTGCGGAGCACGATTCCACCGCCTGTGTTTGGGCGGGGGTAACGTTCAATGGACATGTCCCGTGTGCGACTTAGTGCAAAGTGTAACGCTCACATTGACACCTGGGGTAAGACGTGGTGCGCGGCGTCCAGCTCCTCTTGCTTCTTTACGATCTGCAGCAACCCAAAACAGGGCTCGAGGTTTAACCATATTCAATGAGCATGCTGAGATAGATGACTTTGAACGTGAGCCTGTGGTGCGAACGTCTCTGGTACTTAATGGTGGAGTGCTTCTACGGCGCGAGGCGCGGGCGCGTGAGCTTTTGACCCATGACGAGGCCCGCGCCTGGGAACTGTTCGAGCGCGCGCGGGAGCCCAACCTAATAGCCTCCGAAGGACAGGAAGCATCTCACGCCAGCTCCGCTCCGGTGCCTGTGGCTGCCCTTACTCCGCAACTTTCTGATAATGGACCAGTCCAAAAACTTTCTCGCAAGCGCCGTCGTCGCCCAGTCAGAAATGAACTACAAAGTAATGACATTTCCCAAGTTCCTGGATCTTCTCTTGACCATGTGAATCAGCTCAGTAACAATAATGAGGTGATTGCAAGCGTACCTACAATATCTGAGGGAGATCGCTGTGGTAACGCTAATGAACCAAAAAGTCCTCCAAAAGTATCTTTACCAATAACTTCGCCCCTGCATTCTGATGCCACACATCATGACAGCGTTGACAGATTAGGTAGGACCTCTCGACCATCTCCTTCAGCTGACCCAGGGTCCTCCGCTCATCCTCGACTCGCATCGTTAATGAACCAAATCAAGCCATTGCGTCCTACACTTTCCCTTGAACATAAGAAAGAAGTACAGAAACATGTACGTAGGAAGCTAAGACCTCTCTATGTGCCTAATTTACCATCCCCACGTCCGGACGTCATTACATCAGAGTCTCAATACATCCATATAAATAAGTCGATCTCTAGAAAGGTTTACGCTGACATTTTATCCCTGTGTCATCCCATTCAAGAATTCTTTGGTACGGATTCTTCACGATTGAAGGCCTTAGTCGATAACCATGTGACGGGTTCCAATTTCGATAGTCCACAATTTTCTGCTGGTCAGTAACATTTGTTTTTTATATATTTTTGTCATTTGAATTATGTCTACATATCGATGAATGTTTCTGAGATGTTCTTTGTCTCTTAATTGCGTATTCTATTACACATACTCGTTTTGATTCTTATCGATGACGACAAGTACTACTTTTGTTTTACTGTCGCTTCGTGATGCGCCACAGGCATTGACCAACATTCAACAGACATTGGTCCATTCCGCACCAACATCTACCGCCGGCGGGGACCCTTGGGCTTGGAAAAACGCAAATTGTTCTTCGACACAGATTCATCATTATGGGCTGGTTCCAATGCTGACACATCAAGTTCATCTAAATCACCGACTTCCAAAGTCTGATCAAGCTGACCTGACGAGAAAAAATCAGCCCTCAAATGTGCAAGTAAGCCCGTCTTGTTCGCAGCATACACCATTCTGTCCCTCACCTTGGATCCCGATGGACACAGGTAAATAAACGCTACCTTAGATGGGGCGTAACCAAATAAAAGATACAGCGGCACTCCACCACTCGCTACCGCCTGTGCAGAGCTAATCAAGTTAGAAGTAGACACGTCCTTAGAATTGGAGGACAATTTCAAATGCTCATTAGAGTCAATGTTCATAACAACCAATCTTTGGGCGAAATCACCTTGAAGCACTTCTTTAAGCTCAGGGTCAATTTCGAAAAACAAAGCGTTACCAGACAGATTGTGCATAGATGGTAGCTCCTTTTTAAATGCAGATTGGGGTGTTTGTGATAAACTGAGATTCTGCAACGAGTTAATCTCCTTCAATGCTCTTTCATCTGCAGTAAGCAAGCTGGAGTCAGTCTCAGTCAGTGTCGCGTGGTTGTAATGTTCAAGGGACAACTCTTCAAGCTCAGTTAAGGCCAAAATATTTTTCTTTCCGAATGAGCCGGACCCTAATTGTTGAATGAGTGTATTCTTTGTGGATGCATAAAGCATCTTCTGTCTGATTGGGGCCAGATCAGGAATGAAGGAAACAAAAACAAACTCCTTTACATCATCACGCGGTAACACCGCGTATCCTGGTTCTGGGTAACTTTTTTCGAAATGATCTTGCAACTTCAGAAATGCGGAGGATAAGCCAGACAAGGACACATGGTTGAACGATTCATCGACTATCAACTGGGTCAGATCTTCGGAGATTTTTATGACAAGAGCGGAATCAGAGAGATTCTGAAACTTTTCAAGGAGACTCTGTGAAGCTGTGATTCCTGATTGGGTAGACATGATGCAATTGCACTTCCGGTGTAGGTAGTTGTCTAAGAGACCACTTTCTGTTATCCTGTCGCAGTGTGTTTATATGCAGTATGGTATTTTATGGGGAAGTGATGTGTATTGTGTTATTCGAAGGATGTTATGGTAATATCATACACAAGAGCTGTAATTTCGGTGCTGTTGATTACCTAATCCCGGGAACAGGCTGGTGTGGCTCGTCTGGGTTATTGTATGTAACGAAGCATAAACGCAGGATTACTGGCTTGAAGCAATGCTATACTGTTTCAAAGTAATTCGGTGATTGGAGCTATAGAGAAGTCATTATTCAGTATAGGAAGAGGGCTTTCAAGTCTGCTCTGTGAAAGAGAACGTACACAAATATGAGCATCAAGATGAGATATTTTTTCATAGATGGCACCGACTTCCGCTGGCTCATTGATACCGGGGAAGGAAGAGCTTTTTCATCTTGCGAGATCCACTTTTCCGTGATGGTTTTGCGTTTGGGTATGGCCATGCACATTGCTTTGTGGTGTATACGTTTGACAGTTTATCTCGATATATTACATCTATTGGTTGTATGCAGGTTGTTATATAATAGATCTGATACTCCAGGTGTTTACATGTAGCGTTATTTGTCGAAAAGTTGATGTTTGGAATTGCCAATTGAAGTTGATAATTGGAGCTGTTTTCACCTTCACTATTCAGAACCTTGATGATTATAAATTCTACAACAAATACGAACATCTAAACTCATATCATGTACTGAGACTGCAGATAATCTTAGCTTTCTACAGAGGGGAACCCATCGAACTTACCATAACGGACATTTGATAAGCCTCCAGAAACCTGCCTTGAGGTTTATGTCCCATTATCATATTTTTTAGGTTATTCGTATAAGAGAACGTTTGCTGTTGCGGTAAATTTACCTCCGGTGTCTACGTAAAGATAGTATTACGCATCGTATCTACATTCACACGATAACATTGATCCTGCATCTAGCCTGATCCGAATCACATAGTCATTTGTGATCCAGTGTTTTCCCATAGAGTATGGGTCTTTTTGACTTTTTACTTCCTTATGGAGGGGCTTCCCTAGAAGCGCTGACTGTTCCACAATTCAAACAAGGGGTTGATTGTGACCCCACAGATCTCCAAATAAGATCTCTCTTGTATTTATTTGAGAGGCTACACATCAACAAGTTAGCTCCCTTTTCCAGCGGGCCCTGTCTTAAATATTCGGACAACAAACATTGGGACTCACCGACATCAGATGCTCAAACCGAAAACTTGGATAAACTATTTAATCTATCAGGCATGAAACAGCTCCTACTTTCGGAAAAGCATAGGGTGCTAATCGATTGGCCGAAGAACAAATTCCGGTCGCTATGTATCCTCTCTGAATCCCCCAGTGCGGATATTTTACGGCCGCCATCTCCTAGTCGAGGAAAACTGGTAAAGGAGTACCAAAATATTGCTTTCAGAGACTACAAGGATCGCCGAATTCCTTCCTTTAGCTTCTCTGTTCTTGCCGTGGATCGCAAAATGACTATAAGTGAAGTAGCACTCCAATTGGCTAGCTCAAATTTGTATCTAGAGCATCATTCCTATGTTTCCTTTAATTCGAGGTTGCAAATCGCCAAAGAGGCTATTCGGAAAGTGTGCAATGCTGGCTTCTCTGATGATAACTCCATAGTACTCTCACACGATACCAAAGGTCGTATAATTGCAGACTATTTGCAGGCTTTGGCATTCCTTGTCCAGCTAATACGCATTTATGATCAACATGCAAAGGAAAAATTTCACATATCCCAATCCCCTTCCTCCACTTCGCTTGCGTCACCTCTTGTAATTGACCCTTTGCATAAGAGTCCTGTCTTGCTCCAGAAATCGGACCTGGGGCAGAAAACAACAGAATCTAATCTGGCTCCTTCTTCTCCTGGAAAACTCAGAAGCATCAGATCTGTCACACAACTTCCGCAAACACGGGGTCCTCCCTCTCCGCAGAAGTCTCTTGTCTCTAGAAAATCTATATCCAACTTGCAAGCTCGAGCTCCTACAAACAAACCGTCCATTTATTCTTTTACAGCAAACGAAATCTATAACCCGGTCACTTCTCCCCCAAGTCCGCAAAGAAAAAAAGCGGCGCCTTCTCCACATTCGGGCTCTGATCTGTCTTTGTTAGGGCGCGATATTCAACCCGAATTGTGGGAGAAATGTAAATCGTCTATTCGAGAGAAACTTCAAAAAGAAGTCAACCAATTACAGCAAAGCGACAATTAAAGCATTCTTTTCAATTGTTGAAATTACTTTTTTAATTTTATTCTTTTTTATTTATTTTTGATATTTTATGGACCTCTGTCATCAGAGTGGTGGAATCTCACAATTCTTGCATACAATCTCATCTTAGTGTGCCCTATCAATAATCACTAAGTACCACTACGACCTCCAGTATGCTTCAAAACATTTGGAAACTAAATATCCGTCGAAGTTTCTCGACTTCAGGTGTATCTAGAAACCTTTTCGGAGGCGGGAAAAGAGTTACTGGCCAACAAATGGCGCCTTCTAACAAACTGGAAACCTCAAGCAATCCTGCTGATCTCTTTAAGAAGAATGACATTCTAATGTACTCACAAAAGCCCATTAACTACATCGAATCTGTTAAAAGGGATGGATACCATTTAGCAAACAGCATTCTAATTACATCGCCTGATAGTAGGGGGCACGAAATCGGTACTCTACTTATGGAAAATGAGAGTTTTGAAGTTGATCTTACGAATGGAGGATACAGAGTTATCAATGGTTTTATTGTGGATTTTGATGAGGAGCAAGTTCTTCTGATATTCAGTAAAATTCATCCAAAACCAGAGATTGCCGTCATTGGGTTGGGGAAAAAATCTCGTATGCTCTCAGAATCTAATCGCAAGTACTTTTCACAAATTGGTATCCAGTTGGAGGTGGGAGACTCTCATAATGCTGCTCGGATCTACGACTTATTGGCAACCGAGAGACCTGGTGTGATCGCTGCATTACTTTTGCCCCCAAATGTGTAACGATATCTTGTATGTGTGTATATATGTCATAATACTTATTTAAATGGCACTTGCTATACAAAAAAAAAAAATGCACATCCGGGTGAAATAGTTTCTAGCATTGTGGATTAGCCTATCTTGTAGATGTACCCATATTGTCAAGCCTTTTTCTGTGCAACATTTCGATGATTAGCTGGATATTGACGCATGCTATTATACATGAAAACTTGGTGTTCTTTGTTGCTTGGGGACATTTCTTCATATGAGAATGATGATGAATGTCCGGTCATGATGTTTGAATGTTGTGGCGTGCTCATCATCATTGAGGTCATTGGTGTCTGTGAATTCGGAATGTGATTTGGTGGTTGGTTGGTCTGATTTCTTGGTGGTGGTGGCATTGGTTGGTTTCCTAAAGACTTCATATGCATGTGGTTTAATGTCAAGTGATTCATGTTTTGAGGCGATTGCTTGTCAAACAGATTATCGAGCAAATATTTTCCATTAGGGGTGGAGATCATTCCATCAGGCATGATTTCGAACGAATGTTGATCGGATGAGGTGACATTGTGTGTGGTTGTATTAAGGGTAGTGTTATTCGCAATCATGCTGAATTCTTTAGATGTATTGTATGTTGTGTTAAAGTCTTGCGAAGCTGATAAAGAAGATGAAGTATGATTAAATGAAGTGAAACTTTGATGCCCCTTCATTTCAGATGGGACTGGTTTGGATAGAAAGGTTGGAGGAGATTTAGGCCTGTTTTTAGTTGACTTTTGTTGGTTCTTTCTCTCTGATTTACCATCCGAGCTTTCATTGTAATAATTTCCAGTGCTTCCCCCTTTCTTCTTCTTGGTGTTCATGAGCGTGTGAACATCTGTGAAAACTATCTGGAATCTGTTCATACCGGATTGTTGTTTCTTTTGGGATTTCTTATTCTGGCCCGCCGATTTAACGTCTGCCATCTTTGGTATCGTTTTTTTCTCGGAAAAGATCCCCATTATTGGTTCGGTTATCTCGATCTTATCCTTATTAGGAGTTGGGCTAGCTATTAGAATCGCATCCTTCTGGTCAGTATCTGGCGATCTTGTAGCACTAGACATGATGACCGTCGATGGAGAAGAGTTCTGTACTTTGGCTGGTGTGCTGTACATATTCTTTAGGTTCCTGAAAGGCGTCGAGTCCACTGGAGTTTTGTTTAAAAGACTTGTTGAAATTTCGTTCAAAACCTTCTTCTTGGATGGAGTGACAAAGCCATCAACGTCATACTTTCTCGATTCTCTAGATTCAAAATCTGCGTCATCAAACTTGTCATTGTCTCCGCCGTTCATGGACAAATCTGTTTTCTTGAATGCCTGTCGCGCCGGAGTGTCGATTTGAGTAATTGAACGCTTCGTTGAGAATTCTGAATTGAGTCTCGCCTTGTAAATACTTGTAGCAGATTTTGAGTCTGTGTTGATTACAAACTTAGAAGGTGTTATTGTTTCGATTTTCAGAGGGGTGTTTCTGATGGGAGAGTCCATAAAAAAGTCGTTCAAATGGATAGATTTATCGTAAAAGGGAGTGAAGTTGATGTTATTCGACAAGTTACCAGCACTGTTCGGATTTGTTAAAAGGTTGATGTTATGTGACAAGAATGGAGTCAAGTTCAAGCCGGGATAATCACAATCAGCGTTAGATCCAAGTCCACTAGGGTAATTGCCCATCGCAGACGATTTGCTCACAGAAGGAAATAGCTTCGAACTAGGGGTAACATCATTTGACAATGTGCGAGATATGAGGGGAGTCCAACCGGTCATAGACGTTGTTGTTTGATTTGTATTCACCTGACTTGTGTGCGACTGGTTTGTATGATGTTGTTGTTGCGCCGTGCTCAATAGTTTAGAGGCGGGCGGTAAAGAATTTGACGACCCCGTGCTTCGGTTTTTATCCAATATCTCTCTATTCTCTGGATACGAATAGATCAACGGGTCAATCACCTGTCTGGAAGGAGACGACATTGTCTAGCAAGGTGTGGTTCGTTGAGGATGAGCAGCCTCAGCGGATCGCCAGCCAATAACAAAGGGAGTGTGAGTTCGTACAAGCAAACGTGACTGTTGACACGAAGGAACTAAGAAACGAACAAAATAAAAGAAAGCACAAGCGGCTGTTCCCTATACTTTCAAATAAGGATGTAGGATTCAAAGAGAGAAAAAAAGTACCTTGCACTAACAAGATGTAAACACAGTATATGGAACGACTAGAGAATGTAAGATATTTTTTGACTTTTGTTTTGGTAGGCGTGCACACACGAGATTCGCGCCTCCCGTTCATTTCATCCTCTGTTGTTCTCTGCGGAAACACGCCTGCCACAGCACTATACAGCAAGCAAAAAGATCCGGACACCAAGCAGACATCGGGACTACCACCAGTTGGTGATAGCTACATTTCTGTGGTTGAAGTAATTTAGAACATAAGTAGTAGTCTGTTATGTGGGTGGTTTAGTTTTTTCTGCAATTTATTCTTCGGCTTTCTAGTTCCGGTGGTCCCCGTAGCCGGCAATTGGAACTACCGGCAGCGGTATCTGAACGGCCACGCTAGGTGAAACACCGCGACTCTGCCACTTTATGTTAACTAAGCGTGACACATACAAGCGCGTTTCATGTGGCATTCATTGAGGGCCAATACGGATCTATTCTGTATAATGTACAGAAAGGACTTATTCAAACAAAAGGTGCTATTTTTTTTTTACCTTGGGCGAGGATGAATGAACGTATCTCGCATCAAGTAATGATACACAACCAACTAAAAAAATTATATAGAACATCAATATGGTGAATTAGTCATTGGAGAATTAAAATCACAGTTGCCAAGAAGATGAGATGTCAACTTAAGCAGCAGCCTTGTGCTCTTCGTTCCATTCGTTCTCAGTAATCTTCAAGTTTTCAGCTTCATCAGCCAATTCGTCTGCATCGTAGTCCTCGTGGGCTGCGAAAGACAAGGTTGGCTTGACCACAGCGGAGTCAAAGGTCCAAGTTGCCAATGCATTCTCAGCGTCGATGATAATTTGCTTAGAAGCTTCGTAACCATCGTAGGCTGGTCTGGTTTCACCAGGAGTAACAGGAGCTTCGTCCAACAATTCCAACAAAGCCTTACCGTAACCAGCAATCAAGGCGATCTTCTCAGCATGCTCACGAACAGAGTCGAATTGGTAGTTGAATGCAGTCTTCAACTTCTCTCTGGTGATGTTAGACAATTGAGCCTCAGCAACCAAGGATTCAGCCTCAGCTCTGACCAACTCTTGCTCCAAAACATTGATCTTTGGAGATTGTGGGTCCTTGTACTTCAAGTAGGCAATTTGGTCAGTGATCTTCTTTTTTCTCTCTCTAGATGGTTGAACAGAGCCCTCAATGTCTCTGATAGACTTCATAGTAATTCTATATTGGTCGTATCTGTCAATAAATTGGTCTTCCAATTCACCGATTTCGTAAATCAAAACACCCAACTTGTCAGTGATGTCAGAAATGTCATCGTCGTTGGACTCACCCCAAATGGACAATTGCTTAGCAACCTCCTTTCTCTCTCTGGCAGTAAGTTCGATGGATCTCATCAAGTTCTTCTCCATTTTAATCAATTGAGCCAACTTTCTAGCCATTTCTGGGCCCATGGCACCGGCAGTGGACTTTCTGATAGAATGGGAAAGAGAACCGGATCCAAAGAACTTAGACTTGGTAGAAGAAGGTGGTGGTGGTGGCGATTGTAATTGAGCAGCGGTTGGCGCTCTTTGGGCTCTCATAGAGTAAGTTCTGTGCATTGTATTGAAGGTTTCACTTGGTGAGTATGAAGAAAAAAAGAAAAGAAAAAGAAAAATTCTTGCTTACGCGACGAGGGGACTACCTAGTTAATATGTGGGGCCAACGAGGTCAGGGGGTTGAAATTGGACGAATGTCATTGTTTTGTGCAGGACAACAGCCAGCCACCTTTGCTCCCTTATCGTTTCCTTCATTGATAATACTTGCTGTATTGGATCTTTTTCCGCGTGAAATATTTCCTTCGCGTGTAGCCTTTCTTCCGCGTGCCTTCGGAAATGTTAAAAATGGAGATGGAAAGACAATCAAAAAAAAAGAAAAAAATGAAGAACGAGTGCATGGGATATTGTAGAACTTTGTCTTGCAACTAAAAATAAAACAACAAAAAATATTATGATAAGAAGTTGTCAGTACCGAAATGGTTCTGATCTTCGACAGTATTGATCTTTTTGCTGCTGTAATCGAAGATTGGTACTCCACCCTACCTGTTCCCTGTCTGTATCGCCTCACGCACCTCTTGGGAGGAGGAACGTTCATGTTGCCCCACTTACCTTGTAAGGCCATATAAAAATGGGGTGCTGCAGGTAGTGCTTCTTTCAGATGCACAGACGCGGCATATTCGCCCGGGATTGTCAATTTCGACTTGTTGTTTCCTATCTCTATAGTCGCTAACCACAAGTATATATGTAAAAGAAGTGTGCCATAGTACCATGCATTTAGCCGAGGGCGTTATTTTGCCCACAGGAACAGATTTACAATTCTCTTTTTTATTTTGTATGTTAGTGCTCAGGGCAAGTTGCTCACAGCAAGAACCTTGCAACTACATACATAGTACTTAATTAGGCAACTCACACAGTATGCATTTTTTACACAATCTTTTGTTTGACGAAGAAACTCTTCAAGTGACGCATTTGGTATGCACACGTACCAACCAAAACCAATACTTGAACAATACTCCACCAAACCACTCTGCTGTTGGTACTTTCAGATTGGTTTCTGAATGCTGCCTCTCTTCCTCTGATGTTCTCTTGTTCCATGTGAATGTCGTGCAATTTCTTGTTTAAGTTTTGCACTTGCAAAGTCAATGCATCGACTTTCCTCGACGACTTAGCATCCACGTAATCCTCAGCAGCACCGAATGCGATGTCAAAGAAGATTCTGTGGGCCTTGCCATTTTTTCCGTCACTGTAAACAGGAGACAAGCAGAACTTGTGTTCACCACTGTCGACCGAGGTGAAAGTGAAGTCACCTGAAGAGCTGGCCATTTGATCCACGACTCTGTGGTCGCTGTCGAAAGTTTCATCAACGGTGATTCTCAACTTCAAGTTACGATTCTTGGTGTAGTCGTTGCTGTGTTCATCAAAATCGTAGGCATCAATTTTTCCAACAACCAATGTGTTTGCTTGCAAATCCTCATAAAAGCACCGAATCTCTCCAGCCTTCAAGTAAAAATGCAAAGCCTGAACATGGCAAATAAACAAAATAGCAGCGATGAGCAACGACTTCATTGTGAATAGTTGTTAGTTGAATCGGGAGTTTGTGAGTGGAAAAATCATCAACGCGTGTTCCCTGTTTACATGCAGGTGATAGCTAGTGACCTTATAGCTAGTTTCCTAAACATGCACTAGGGAAACATGGAAGATGGATGTTGGTTTTTTAGTTTTACTTTCATATGCCTTGAATTTCTTTTAACTTCTATATTACAATCACATGCGCCAGAATCTGCTTCTCAAGCAAATGTGACGTGTCTGCCAAACCTGCGAATTTGCAACTCACCGGCGCATCAACTAGATAACCTTTGAGATTAGGAATTACTCTTTTGCTTCAATTTCTCAACCAATGTGTTGAGAGAAGAAGTCTCTGAAGTCTCTGAAGGTGTCTTCTTTTGTTTTTTGGATTTCTTTTCTGCTCCCTTCTTGTCGTCCTTTCTCAGTCTCTTCGATCTCTCTTTCAAAATTGTCTTCATGGTGTCAGTCTTCTTGAACTCACTGCTGGTTGGATCGATGGCATACTCGTGACTCTCAAACACTTCCTTGAAACGAGGATCGTTTAAATCTGCCTGGAAGTTGTCTTGCACAAGTTCGCTATCAAAGTTCTTCTTGCCCTTCTTATTCTTTTTGTTCTTGATCTTCTCAGCCTTGACAATATCTCTCATACTGAAATGCTCTGCATTGTTCTTATCTTCATTTTCGTCCAACATAAGCAATTCCAATTCTGCTTTAGTCTTATCATCTTCAGCGGTAGACTTTTTGTTGTGCTTCTTGGATTTCTTACCCCTCTTGCCATCTTTAAGTTCTGTTTCTGCTTCTGCCTCGGCATTTTTCTGTTGAAATTTTTCCATTCTACGAGCACGGCGCTCCTTCTCCTTACGTTTGTAGGCTGCAATTGTGGTTTCTTCTTCTTCAGCGGCATTCTTCTTGGATTCTTCCTCTTCTTTGTTTTGGTCAAGTCCTGGGTTGAATGTGATTTCCATATCAACATCGTCCTCGTCATCTTTAGCAGCTCCCTTATCAAAAGAGAACTTTCCACCAAGTAAATTCTTATATTTGTCTTTCAACAGATTAGCTTCTTCCACATCACTGTCATCATTATCAGATGCCAAATACGCCTTGAAATCCATATCGTCGATCTCCTTTTGTGAGAATTGTCTACCTGACAAAGTTAATCTTTCTTTTGGTGTCTCATCCCATGTTAACTTCACTTTAGAATGCTGTAAAGCGTCTGTAACGAAAGTGGAATCGGGGCGATAAGCGGAAGGAATTTTTGTACAAACATCCTTTGCTTCGCTCTCGTCGAACTCCATTCCATCGGGAACATAACGTAAGTCGAATATGTTGGCTGTGGATTCATATTCTGATCCATCACAATTTGTGTAGATATTTGTGGCGGTAGCAATAGAGTCGCATGTTACCACGGCATAATAGTATCTCAATCTTTGAAGCTGATAACGGCGCAAAGCCTTGGAATCATAGTCTTCTGCTCCATCATCTTCTTCATACAATTTTCTGGCAGCCTTCTCGAGATCCTCTTGGTTCTTGAGGTCAAGTTCTTCATCAGAATCAGAGTCAGATTCATCCTTCTTCTTCTTGCTTTTGAATAAATCCTTTGGAGGTCCTTCAACCTCTTCTTTTTGCATTTGCTCCTTTCCGAATTCAGACGGATAAATAGTGACGTTTTTTATGACCCCTCCTTTCGGAACAAACGATGCAAATGTGGCCATTAAGTCAACTGCACGGACATTATCCCAGTCTAAATTGACGACGGCAAACCTGCTGGAAGGTTCACCTTCCTCAGGTTTCTCTTCTTCCACTTCAATTTCTGATTCTGACTCTTCCTTACTAGAATCCGACTCGTCATCAGATGATGAGTCTGATGCTAGGCCTTCACCTCTAGCCCTATCAATAAATGTTTCGCCGTCAGATTCATCTTGTTCTTCTTCTTTTTCAATTTCAGCATCATCCTCGGATTCATCCTCCTCACTTTCTTCATCATCCAGAGAGTCTTTCTCGACTTTTCTCTTTGAAGGTTTAGGTAATTCTTCTTGGGAGGAGGTGTCATTTTCAGAGTCTGAACCTGATTCGCTATCACCTTCACTTCCAGACTCAGTCCCATCTTCTTCCTCGAAATAATTATCAAAAGTTTCGTCATCCTTTGTGTCCAACTTCCGGCCGTATCTGTCAACCTTGGCTTTCTTTCCTGTAGCGGTCACATTCAACTTCTTCAACTCTTCTTTAGAAAAACGCTCATCGACTTTGATCTTATTTTTCTTCAAACTTGGAAGCTTGAAACGGGGGTCATACAGCGCAGAAGAGAACCGGGGGTCCGAAGACATACCACTATTCTTTTTTCCTGGATTTCCCATGGTTGGCGTGGGGGGAGATGCTTTCTTAACTATGAGGATTTTTTGTGAGATGCTCTTCTCGTTAAATGTGCAGCACCACATTTTCGCATTAGGTCCATATTCGCACTACATACATTTGGCATTTGAAATGTACTATTATTCAATAGCCGCAAAAGAATATAAAATAAAATAAAATAAAACATTTTAAGAGCCGCCTGATCCAAGATTGCTAACTAAACCAGCCATTTCTAGGAATGCTCTCTCTTCTCCCAAGCTTCTCATATTGACACTTTGTCTCGCCTTTGCTTGTTTCTCTTCCCATTCCCATTGCTTCTTCTGTTCCTCAAGTTCCTTAGTTGAACCCAATCCCCAAACCTCAAGATTGGTAATCATAAATCTATCTTCGTAGTCCTCGGTGCTTGTATCAATTTGGTTAGAACATTTGAAATAGTCGGGTGTGTTCACCGAAGCATTAAATATGTGTCGAAACACGGCAAATTCGAGATTAGCCTCAACTGTCAACGAGACCCGACCCGGAAGATATTTACGAATATTATTTTTGTTGACCGGCTGATCATTTCCAAATCCAATACCCATACCAAGATTATTGAAATATATCAGTCGACCATGTAGTATAGGGTCAGATCTACTCTGAAATAGATCGTATCTTGGTTGCAAGCTTATGATAACGCTTGATTCGTCACCAAAATTTGCTTTGTTTGAATTATGCCACGGTACCTCCACATAAACTGCAAATGTGACGGTATCACTTTCAGATTGCCACTTCCGCATAGGGTTCTCTGTAGACCTGAAGAACCTCGGATACTCGTTACTGAAAGAGTCGTATCTTCTATTAGTGGCGATAGTTTTCAGTCGTAACCTTTTGCCAGAAATCAAAAACAACGTAGGTGCTTGCCATTTGAATATTTTCAGCTCAAGAGAACGGATGGAAAAGCCCGCATTTGAGCCGTTGTATAACTCAACAATCGATTCCCGATCGAGTGTGATGTTAACTCCAGAATTTTGCAACGCAATTGTGAGATACGTTAAAGTGGCATCATTCACGAGGTTGCTTTCATGGAACTTTGACGGTGATTGCTTCTTTGATCTTTCTTCCTTTTTCAGTCCAGTATCTTTAGTAGATTTATCTTCTTCCACAAGTTCACTTTTTGTAGTGATGTCAGATTCAGTAACATCAGTATAATTAACTTCTGGAACAACTAACCCGAGAAGACCCGAACTGAAAATACGATTAAAAGCACTAGGAATTAAAAAGCTGAATCCATTTTGCACTCCAGTTTTAAATTGATCATAATTGATATCAGTTTTCTTCAAGTTGGGGCCGTTCACATTAACATCAATGTACCTGACAAGTGCCAATGCAACGGATTCAAATCTCGACCAATTGACGAAAAGGTTCCGCTGCAACCGCTGTTGCATTTTATCATGTGCTTGCTTCGGAACTGATTTGACAATTAGTAGCAATGTAAAAACCTTTACTAAATGGTCAGCAGGGATACTCAACTTGGAAATATCTATGCCATCACTTTCAGATAAAGGCTTAAAAGATTTCCAACGTACAAGCTTTGAAATGAGCTCCAACAGATTTTCTGAGCCCTCGGGGATTTCACCTTTCATTTCCAACTCATAATTTTCCACAAGCAATGGCAGAGTAGAAGTCTTCTCAGAATCGGTATCTTGTTTCTCTGAAGCACGATTTGGGGACTTCGTGACGACTGCTAGAGATATGAAAACGAGCTTCAAGTAATCAAGATCATGCCAAATTTTTCCAATTCTTCCCGTATGGACTGCAGCAGCGATCAAGAGTCCATTAGCTGTGAGCAGCGATTCCTTTGTGGAATTCAAGCAATCATGTAAGAACGGCAACATCCCCAAAACTTTCAAAGAATCATAGACAATTCTGACGGAAGCAGCAAAATCTTTATGCTTTGCAAATGCATCTGTATTCTTATCGTTGTATAACTGTAGCAAGAAAAGAAGATCAGTTGGAGTGATCACGAGGGACAGGTCATTTACTGTGGTGACGTTGAGCTTAGAAGCAATTGCCGCAAGTTCTGACTTGGAAAAAAGCAGGGCTACTCTCCACTGGAATATTTGGGCCACCTGACTCTTCGAAAACAGTTTTTTCTTGCATACTGCCAGGTTGGTGCTAGTGGCTTGCCCCATACTTAAGAAAGGAAGGAAAAGTAATGCGGAGGCGATTGCGCGCAATCCTGCCTCATCTAAAGGTACCAAGTACTATAATGTAGAGTGATTTAGAATAATGCACAGTAATGTAGAATAATGCACAGTAATAAATAGCGAATTGCGCAGTAGGGTTTCATTTTACCGAGCATTCCGTTAGAGCAGAGTCTTTTCTTTGATACATTTTCAAAGATTTGATTAAAAATTTCGAAGCTGTATCGTAAACTGTGTCCATTTTTAGTCTTACCTTAACTTATTTTCCGCACTATTTTCAAAATATCCATACATTCAGCACATAGATACAAAATGTGGACGATCAAATAAAATCAAAACTATAAGAAACCGGACCTTCAATTTGAGTAAGCTAACTATAGGAATTATCTTAAACTATTGGGAACATTACTTGTCATGCTATATTATCATTAAGCAAAGAAATCTGTGAATTTCTGTTTGGATCTGGTTTCAAGTTCGTACACGACTCTCTGGATACGACCCCATAAACTAGTTGGGTGAAGAACTTCCTCATCCACAGAATCTGTACCATGGCTTCTCTGATTAATCTGAGATTGCTTCAAGAGTTGTTTGACATAAGAAAGAAACACCAAACAAAAGTAGATCCGAGAAGCCGTGGTGAATAATGTACCACTAACAGTCAAGAACAATTCTCTGGCAGGTGACGCAGATTGGGAAGTCTCACTATAGTCACGGGATGCCTTCGGATAAGGCGATACCTCCAATGCACTTGGCTTGTATGAAGAAGAGGCAGTGTCTTCTCTACTGAACCAGAAGTAGACGAAGTAAATGGTGAACAAAAAACCAACGAGCGTATCTAAAATGTAAAGAGAGCAAGAGAAACATGATTTTCTAACATTGCAGGCTTTGTTCAGAATGTTGCGGAGGGCCGAAATGTAGAAGGGAAGAGTAGCCACTGCCAATAAGTTATATAGCCACTGGAAAAAGTTCATATGGTGGCCAGTCAAAATGGACAAAATACCATAAACACCTCCAGCCTTATTGAGTATAGTAATTCCAAGTATGAGCTCAACACCAATATATAATGGGATCACAAAGAGGAACTTCTTGAATTGAGTTAGTATGGTGTCGATGCGTAGGCAGTGTTGATAGAGAAAATGATGCCACGGGATCCGTTTCGATAAGATTAGTTATTCACATTGGTCCACTTTCTTTTTTTTCTTTCCAATCTCTGTCCCAGAATGGTTGCCACATACCGAAGGAAGTATTTGGCTCAAAGCCGTCATTGTCATTGAGAGTGTTCAGTCAGATTCTCACTAGCGTGTATGTTAAGTATGGGCAGAAGGTGCGATCGCCTGGGCTCGCAACACACGAAACCTGCAACTAGGCATCTCATCTCGCATCAGATACCACCCTAGTGCTAATCCTAAAATGACGGAAATGGAACAAAAATTCAATGACCTAAGGGTGTCTTCCGACACAGACTCGAGTGACAGTGAGGGCGAGATGCCAAGTGGATCCAAAACGATTACAGACAGAGGAGAAATTGTTGAGAAATATTCCAGTGTCATTAATGTTGAACCCATGAAAAAGGGCCCGAAAACCACCAGGGACAGAGCCAACAGAGCTACCGTGGAACAGGTTTTGGACCCTCGTACCATGAGGTTTCTAGGCAAGATTATTAATAAAGGTATTATTTCCCGTATCAACGGGTGTATTAGTACCGGAAAGGAAGCCAACGTATACCATGGAGACCACGAAGATCCCGAGGTATCTACCCGAGAGTACGCGGTAAAGATATACAAGACATCGATTTTGGTTTTCAAGGATAGAGAGAGGTATGTCGATGGCGAATTTAGATTCAGGAATACCAAGAATCAAAGTAATCCAAGAAAAATGGTTAAGGTATGGGCAGAGAAAGAGTTTCGCAATTTGAAAAGACTTTATACCAACGGAATCCCATGTCCTGAGCCAATAGAGCTTCGGTCTCACGTCTTAGTCATGGAATATTTAACTAAAGGTAATGCTCAGCCCTCCCCCAAATTGAAAGACCATCCATTCAAAGACTTAGACGACGTTGTACATTATTACCAGCAAATGCTATTCTACATGAGAAGAATGTACCAAGAATGTCGTCTTGTTCACGCGGATTTGAGTGAATACAATTCCATTGTCCATAATGATAAGTTGTACATTATTGATGTGTCACAATCGGTGGAACCTGAACATCCAATGGCGTTGGACTTTTTAAGGATGGATATTAAAAACGTCAACGATTTCTTCTCACGTAAGAACATCAACGTTTATCCTGAGAGGTTGCTATTCAAGTACATTACAGAGAACAACTATAAGCTCGGCTTGGAAGACAATTCAGACGAACAATTGGGTAAATACTTGGATCTTCTTCCGTTAAAAAGTGAACTTGACGACTCGAATTACGACGATGAAGTGTTCCGTTCGTTGCATTTGGTGAGATCCTTGAACCACTTAGAGGAAAGAGATTTCCAAAAATTTTCAGAGGGTAAAGTTGACACTCTTACCGACCTTGTGGCCCCAGATGGTATCTTGGATGAAGACGACTCAGAGGAGGAAGAAGATGATGATCTGGAAGTTTCAAGTAGCGATGAAGAAGAAGATTCTTCTAATGAAGATTCGGACAAAGAATCCGAAGAGAAACCAAAGAAGAAGTGGGTAGAACGTGAACTGGTGTTGAAGGGCAAGAAGCACGAGGATAAGGAAAGTAAGAAGTTGAGAAAAAGTGCTGCAAAGAGTGCCAAAGCAGAAAAGAGAAAATCCAAAATGAAGAAACACGTCAAGAAGAAATTGATCAACAAGAGAAAGACTCCATGAGGTTAGTGGGTGCGCAATACATAATTTATACACATCAGGCATAAGCAGACAAAGAAAAAAAATTAAAGTAGCACATATTGAATGAATGGTTGTGAAGGGAACCTACAAGGTCAACTCATATGGCTGCTTTCTTTCATCTTATGAGAAGAAGATCAACGTGAACGGCATGAGCTACCTTATCAGTCTCAGCCCAGGTAGTCCCTGGTGAGGAGACTGAAGTCCATAAGGTCGCGCGCCAACCAAGAACTAAGCAAGCAGTTAATCTCCATAGACACCAATAACTATCAGCCAGCGTCATTTTCACACCATCAGCAAAACAATTGAACACAGGAATTTCGGAATAGTCCGAGAGAACGGTATTTTTTAAATAAAGAAACACTTCTATTGCAAGCTTTAATTGAATAAGCCGCATTTTCTCGTCCTACGAGATATTATTATTATTATTATTATTATTATCATAATGGAGGATTTTTTAAAGGACAGTCCCTTTGACGACAGCACGGCTGCAGAAAATGAAAGTACAAAAAACTGGACTGGCGGCGATATTGCGCAATTGGGCGATTTCGACTTTTCATTATCCCAAGCACAACCTGAAATTGGCGAAAACCAGCTGCAAGAACCTTACTTAGAAGCATATGACTTTATTGGCTCTCCTACGCAGCAATTGGCTCCTGATAGCGGTATAGATATTAATGCCATAGAACCGCAACTACAGGAATCTCTTCAGTTCTCAGTCAACAATGATCCTGTGGCAAATTTAGACCAGTTGATACTGCCTGACAACCATGTGTCGGGAAACTTAGGAACAGATATTTTTGCTTCGTCGCAATACTTCTCCCCTGGAACTCGAGGGGGAAATGGTGGGTTCCTCAATGCAATTGCTGAGGATAGTCTCCCCGGATCCTTTAACAATGGGTTCAGTCCTAATATCCTGCGACATGGAAGTGTGAGTGTGGCGGTTCCTCCACTGACAACTCTTGCTACTGGATCGTTTATGTCCCCTCTAGGAGGACCAATTGATCCGCTCAAATCTCCATACTCGGGCCTGTACTTGAACTCGCCACCACCACTTCACTTGACCCAAAGCGGCAATGCCAACAACAACTTTACTACACAAGGTGGCAATATTGCAACCCAAGGGAGCAGCATTCCAGCAGCGGGAACGAGCATGCCAAAGGCTGTGAATTTCCCGCCTTCATACACCTCTAGCACTGTTTCGCCTCCACTGAACAACCTCGGTGTTTCCGCACCGAGCCTGTCAAGTGCCCCAGCTACGCAGATGACGCAAGAAGAGAAGGCAAAGAGGCGGCGTGAGTTTCACAATGCAGTCGAAAGACGTCGGCGTGACTTGATTAAGGAAAAGATCAAAGAATTAGGTGTGTTGGTTCCCCCTTCATTGCTTACTCCACAAGTTTGTGCTGTTCAGGAATTACAGAAACAAGCGCTCTCTTCAAAAGAGATTCAAGAATTACTTGCAGTAGTCAAAGTCAAAGAATCGCGACCAAACAAAGCAGCTATACTCCAAACGTCGGTAGAGTACATCCGTCATTTGCAATATGTGTTAGATCAACAGGAGAGAAAACGCAAAGAAATAGAACAAGCGATAGCACGGCTAGAGCTGCGAGTTGGCGGTCTTGAGACATCATTTCCCCAAGCGGACCCTTCACAGCTTTCGACAGAATTCAATCCTGATGACTTTTTTACTGATGTGCTTGCTGAGGCTCCCATTTAAGTCTTGTATTAATGTGACGAAATATTGGGGGAGGTGATGGAACACAAAATCATTGAGCGATGACTTTTATACTAGAGATATCAACCGAGACAGTGGAAAATAGTGCACAGATAGATTGTCGCTATTTCCCAAAGATTTACAATGACTTGCATTTTAGGTGATTTTAACGTGAGAATCTCTCGGTGTCTGTTGTACTGACTCAAATGTGGTACGGCGTATAAGTAATCGAAGTATCACAATGAGAACAGTACCACAGCAACAAAGATGCATCCTGTGAGATCAATGACTTTAATTCCAATTTATTCATGAGATCATTTACCTCACTGGTGGGGCTTGAACTCTATGTTTGTTGTATTTGCCTTGCACATTGCTAATTGTTCTGGTGTAAGTAACGGTGTGCATAATGACTGTGCCGCTCATGGAAACGGCTGCGTGCACGCATTCGTTTTCATTTATCATTCTTTTTCTTCTTACGACGACACGATGGATTCTAAAACAAGAGAAGCTGCAGAGAAATTTGTCTCATTTGTGAGTGCTTCGCCATCACCATATCACGCTGTTTCCAACATCAAAAGTTCCCTCGTTTCCCAGGGGTTCGAGGTGCTCAAAGAGAAGGACGAATGGAAGATAGAGCCTGGCCATAGCTACGTTGTCACACGTAATGGCTCTTCGCTTATTGCATTCCGTGTCGGTGAAAAATTCAAAACTGGCGGACCTGTGGCCATTGTTGGTGCCCACACGGACTCCCCTTGCCTTCGAATCAAACCTATCTCGAAGAAGACATCAGAAGGCTTCATTCAAGTAGGCGTTGAACAATATGGTGGCCTCATTGCTCACCTGTGGTTTGATCGTGACTTGAGTGTTGCTGGCCGTGTCTATGTGAAAGATAAATCTGGAAAGTTTGTCCCTAAGCTTCTCCATTTGAACAAGCCGTTGATGCGCGTCCCCACATTGGCAATCCATTTGAACAGAGAGGTGAACCAAAAGTTTGAGTTTAACCGTGAAACAGAAATGGTCCCAATCGCTGGCCAGGAGCACACATGCAGCACTGATCCAAAGTTGCAACTCACAGATCTGGAGTTCGAAGCTGTAGAGCACGTTGTCAAGCGTCACAACCAGTCGCTCATTGCTCTCATTGCTAAAGAGTTGAATGTCGACCCATTGGATATTGAGGACTTTGAGTTGGTGCTCTGTGATCATCAAGCGGCAACTCTCGGAGGAATGAACGATGAGTTTATTTTCGCTCCTCGTTTAGACAATTTAACTTCTTGTTTCTGTGCTTCAGAGGCTCTTGCTAACTCAACTCCCGCCTCAGATGGAATCCTGATGATCTCTCTTTTTGATCATGAAGAAATTGGATCTGTTTCAGCACAGGGAGCAGACTCATCATTCTTGCCAGACGTCTTGGCACGTCTTGCAGACGAACAGAATGGAGCAATGGCCCGCATGTGTAGCAGGTCATTCTTGCTTTCATCTGATCAGGCACATGGTGTCCACCCAAATTACGAGCGTTTTTATGAAAAGGCTAACCGTCCACACGTCAACGGAGGTCCTGTGATCAAGATCAACGCCAACCAACGGTACGCCACCAACTCCCGTGGAATTGTTTTAATCAAGGCGGTTGCTCAGAAGGCGCAAGTTCCATTGCAATTGTTTGTTGTGCGGAACGACTCTCCCTGTGGTTCAACCATCGGCCCAATGCTTTCAGCGAAATTGGGACTCCGCACCCTTGACTTGGGAAATCCTCAATTGTCAATGCATTCGATTCGTGAAACAGGTGGTTCACATGATATTTTGCGCTTAACTGGATTGTTCCGTGGATACTTTGACCACTTTGTCGAGGTTGACGCTGCTGTGGAATGTGACTAGATACGAAGGATAGCACGCGCCCATCGCTTATATTACTGATCGATTGCTGGTGTATAGGTAGTAATGACTTTGATTCGATGCTAGATATTGTAGATCTTAAATGGTGACATGTAAGTGACTGTCGCCACCAAAGCGAATATGGTATAGTTTACAAAATTTAAAGTGTCTATTATTCGTCTTTATGTAGGGCCTGACCAGATGGGGAAGAGCATTGCAAAGTCTAATTAAAAGAAAATGCAAAAACAACAATCACATGTCGCTTCATACACACTTGTAGTGTTTGGGTTCACCAAGCAGGGCCCATTGTTTTTCCTACTTCTTTTACGATTTGGCATGGATTGGACAAGTCGTGAGGGTGACAGGGCGATCGCGACCGACACGTCTGCGCCACTCCATCTCCGCGCCCCAAGAGAATCATAGAACAAGCGCGCACGATCACCACAAGCAAAAAGGCCAAGCCACTGGCGAGAAAAGAGCCAACAGGAAAGGAAAAATATAAGGGGCATATCACTCGAGCATATATAATAAAGCCCTAGCAATACACAAGAACGACAAAACAAGAAAGCCTTTAGAACACATAACACAAGAAACTACAGGAATACCACGGCCTAGACAGCACGTCACCAATCCAGCATACCAGCTAGCCAACATCTCACAAGGTCTACCACAATGAAATTGATCTGTTGGTTTCTCTTATCGTTCGTCGCATGTTCGCCTGCAGCTCCGGCAATCATCATGTCACACAAATTGGTGCCTAATGTACGAGATGAGATCCAACAGCCCTTGACCACAAGGCAAACACCAGAAAACATTCGTAATGCAGTGAAGAAGATTGTCCTGGAATGTTCAAGTGATATTTATTTATTGATAGATCTCCCTGGTCTCAGAGCGAACGACATGACTGACGCCCATGAAGATCTTTGGCCAAATGTCCGCCGGTACTTAAACATGGCGCTGTCAGTGATCTCCGTACCCTGGATGGAAGATACTGTGGATCTTGAACACTTAGAGACATACATTCGCAAGACTTGTCGTGCAGAGTCGATTCCCGTGCACCCTGGTGACGACCCAGTGACTCCGTACTACGATATTCGTAAACGTGTTGCAAGAGTGCAGATGGATCCATTACCAGAAGAGCCAAGTGCCCGCAGAGATGCTCTTTTAGAAGCAGATATGCTTGTGCGGCGGGTGATTCGTGTTGCTCCCTCTCCGCATTATACTGTATTGTTAACACTGAGCCAGTTAGAGCCGGTGCACCCCGTGCCAGATTTTGTATTGGAGGAAACACCTGAGTTCTTCGTTCCATTTTATTCTGAGGTTACACATCCTCTGCGTGCGCAGGATGTGGAACGTAACGATCAGTTGTATCGGGAGGTCACCCCGTACTGGAATGACAAGGCGGAGCCAATGTCGCTCTATATGGACAGACGCCGTAGTGATGAGATACATTTCTTTAACCACGAACTTTGGCGTGACAATGAAAGAGTTGTGACCACAGTGTTGCTCATGGTGGGAACACTTTTTGTGCTTAAGTTCGTATCCTTTAGTCGTGGAGTTGTTAAGAAAGTCAGAAAACAAGAAGTGAAAATTGATTGATTCCTTGACCAAATTGAATGCAACAGCTCATTTCACCAACAGAGATTCGGAACTAATGCCTAACGAATCCGTCAAGTCTACGCAATGGAATTTGTAGTGTGGGTTGCCAGTGCTCGAGTTAACTACTGAATTTTAAATCGAGTCAACTGAAAGCACTGATCTAACATGCCATTGAAGCACAGTACACAAACCCATCATGACAAGTATTCTGAAAACGAGGAAGAAACCTAAGTATTACCACTCATCATTGGCTTCGATCCCATTTCTGCTTCGAATTAAGAGTACCACCCAACTTAGCAAATTGTATGCGAGTCTACTACATAGTACTTCAAAAATACGGGGCCATAGTGAGCGAAAATTGGCTGAAAGTGTCCATAATAAAAGCAGCGTTTCAGTCATTTTCCGATGTGCTGCGACCAGGTCTCTTTCGCCTATTGTCTGGTGAGCGTGCAAACTCAAACTTGAATCTGGTGCACCCGATTGCCGCTGGCCCGGGTAGGCATTATTTGCGTCAGATTACATACAAAATTACTATACCCTACAGAAATTGCGGAAACATTTGTAACTTGGACCCTTTGATATATTTTTAACCGAACCACCTCGGAGAAACTCTCGAACCCTAGATAAGCATATCTTAGTAATCAAATGCGTTATTGTGTCAACGCATGAAGGAAAAATTCGCAATTTGACATACAGTTGCATGTGAAACCATCAGTATCCATAGAGGAGATTGAAAACTTTCCGACCTGATTGCATTTACATTGACACAAATTCAAGCAAAGAAGTGGCACTATACACTCATAGGACTATATGCTTTTGCCGACGTACGTTTGCTGTTGAATTCGGGCCACCACACAATTGCGCGGTTCAGGTGAGATACCGTTGCTCACAGGCTCTCTTATCATTCCTTCATATAGGGATATAAAGCTATGGTAGGGCCCTTAACAACGGCTCTTTCAATGACAATCAAAGGCCGTATAAGCCAATTGACATTCTTACTCACAAACCCGGCTTAAGTAATCTTTGAAATTGTTTTTGCTTACAGATTAACAGTGTCTCCCTTACATAAAGGTCGGTTCGGTTGGAGGTATTTTCTTCGGTTTTCTTTTTTAAATTGAGCCGCGAAAATCACCTGTTTTTTCATGCCTTAACGTTTTTTTTTCCTCCGCATTTGTTTCGTCCGTTCATTTGTATGGCCATAAACAAACATAGCACCCTACGAAACTTGGACCCTCAAAAATAACCAAGACCATGAATAAACACTGTATAAAAAACTATGGCAGTCATGTACATCACGTGCAGTGATGCAGCAATAATCCTTAATTCCGTTACTCTACCTTTACTCTAAAAAATATACCTGTGCGCTACTCTCTCTGTTACCCTCAGTGCAATTTGCTTAGAAGCGACTGCACAAATTGCCCCATAATTTTGTAGGATGTGCGCGCCATCTTACAACCTCTCAGCTGGCCTAGTTTCTTTTTATCACTAATTTGTACATTAACATTTGGTCCTACCCGCCCCCCCAGATTTCAGGCATTAGTTCTCGTATTGTTTTGCATTTTTGAGTGTTTGAGACAAACTTGGAATCAAAGCTGACACTTTAACTTTCTGGCCGTCTCTGTTGTTTTATACTGTGCCAACAAGGCGTTGTCTTTCCTTACAAACGCATAACGTTGGATATACAATTGACGTCAAAAAAAAAATAAAAAAAAAAATGTCCGAATATTTGAGTTTTGTCACTGAGCCTTCAGGACGCCATAAGGGGAAGAAGCATATCATTATTGTCGGTGCGGGAATCATCGGTGTCTTCACTGCTTACTACCTAGTGAAACATCCCCGCTTTGACCCCGAAAAGTACCATATTTCTATCGTTGAGAGCAAGAGAATTGCTGGAGGTGCTAGTGGCAAAGCTGGTGGTCTTCTAGCATTATGGGCATTCCCACAGCAATTGGTTTCTCTCTCTTTCCAGTTGCACCAGGAGTTATCAGACATGTATGATGGTGAAAGGGAATGGGATTACAGACGCCTTACCACTGTTTCAATAGAAGGAGACATTAGCCATATTTCAGATAATAAGGGGTCCGATGACGAAGTACTGTCGGAGGATCTGGATCTGCACCATCCCGCCCCTACGTTATCTAAGCCTGCCCCACCAAAGAAAACATCTCAGGCAACAAAGTCGCTAGATACGAGAAAACTTCCAGAAGATTTGAACTGGATTACGGAAAAGAACGTTACAGCATGCTCATCATTAGGTGGCAAGGATACAACTGCACAGGTTCAACCGTACAGACTCACCAACTATATCTTGAAGAGGGCGGTTGAAGATTCCAATGGTGCAATTGAGTTGATCTTAGGCAAAGTCAATAAAATCTTATACCTGATGGAAACAGGTGTGGCGAATGGAATCAGTTACGAGCCAACAAGTATCAAATCCACTCAGTCTCTGCCGGAGAAGAAATTGATCACTTTGAAGGGTGATCAAATTGTTCTTTGCGTGGGACCGTGGACATCAAAGATCCTACCTGATTGTCCAATTTCTGGGTTGCGTGCCCATTCCATCACCATTGCACCCTATAAGGAGCAAGTTGTTTCTCCTTATGCTATTTTCACCGAGTTCAAGACTGGGGCTTACTCGTATACATCACCAGAAATCTACGCCAGAAAGGATGAGGTGTTTGTGTGCGGTGAAGGCGATTCTGCCGTTGATGTCCCAGAAACTACTGACGACGTGGAAGTTGTCAAATCTAAGTGTGATGAGTTATTTAAGCAGGTGGGCAAAATGTCCCCAATGTTGCGCAAAGGTCGTATTTTGAAACGTCAAGCATGTTACTTGCCCGTTTTGGATGTTCCTTCTTCAAGTGGCCCATTGATTGGCGAAACGAATGTCGAGAACTTGTTTTTATGCTCTGGTCATTCTTGTTGGGGAATTAACAATGCCCCAGGAAGTGGAAAGGTAATGAGTGAGTTGCTTTTAGATGGACGTGCTACTTCAGCAAATATTTCTTCCCTTGATCCTTCATTGTATTTCGATGCATCTTTGTTGGTAAGCGATGACGAAGAGGACGAAGTCGAAGAGGACGAAGAGTATAGCGACTCAGAGGGTCCGTTAGGCGAGAGGGGTAATTAGGAGTCACTGACTCAAATCATTGTAAAAAATTACATGGGGGAGTAGAGACAGCCAGAAATGAACGCAGTTTGAATCCACAATTGTACTAAAAAGCCCAGAACATCTCGTAGACCGTGTTAGGGTTGATATTGGAAATAGACCGTAGGAAAGCGAAATAGTCACTTCAAGTATAAGAAAAAGAGAAAAAAAATGTTCAGTATAGAATCCAAACTTTACATAACCTTTTATCGGCAATATACATTACAGTTATATATTATGAATGTAAGTCAAAGGCTTACAGAAAAGGCAAAGACACGCTTAGTTTCTCTTGGCGAATCTTCTTGGACCTCTTTGGGAAGAGATGGCAACGGTTTGCAAAGGAATCTTGAAACCCAAGGTCTTAACCAAGTCAGCGGTCTCAGCGTCAACCTCCAATTGGCCGTTGGTGTGGGACAAGTCCAAGGCAGAGACTTCTGGAACGTATTGGTCCTTTCTCTCACGCTCTTCTTCTTGCAACTTGAAGGAGATACCTCTAACTGGACCCTTTTGAATTCTCTTCATCAAGTGGGTGGTGTAACCAGCAATCTTGTTTCTGAGTCTCTTGGATTGGATCTCAGCGATCTCAGAGGTCAATCTCTTGTTGGTCTCAAAGTCCAAGGTCAACTTTGGGTAGAATCTTTCGATCAAAACCTTAGAGGCTCTCTTAACAGTCTTAGTTCTAACACGACCCTAGTGTTTGTTAGTATGATTTCTTTGATGTAATATTGAAGGTGTCCATTGGGGATTCTGAATACGGGTGACGAAATGTGGTCGAGACATAAAAAACTTAGGAGGGGGGATGAAGGGAAAGGAACTTATATCAGATCCGTTGGTAGGAGGATTGTCTTAATTGAATTCACAAGTTGATTTTCTATGAGGGACAGGGGACATTATTTCAAAATCCACATACCATTTTTGATGATTACTGTTTTCTTGAAGATGGAAAGTTCAGAAAGGTAGAAGTGAGATGAAAAATGCCTAACAAAAGCGAGGAAAATTTTCGAGCACGGGTGCCACTGTACAGGAAACAACATCATTCAGCATGCACGTGTTGACTAGTGACTGTCTTTTTCTCACTATTTTACACCAGTACATCCAGATGCGACTCCACTTGGATTCTCTTACTCTGTAACCTGGAGAGGTACTGTTCAAAACTACTACTGACTGGATAACATCCGTGCATCCTGGAAACACCATACATTCACTAGTTACTTGCAGTGTATACAGATGATGGGCAGAATGACAACACGTAAACTGGTAGAAACTTAAGAATCATTAATCACTTTGATCAATGTACTGAACTAAATTATCGAGTACCCCAATGTCATACGATGTCTCACGTCGAATAAATCCTATTGCCGCCTCACGATAATGAATACTATGACCAGTCACCAAGGCATACACGTTCAGTAAGTGGTAATTAGGACGGAAAAAACACCTAGATCTCCATTTGCCCTTCGATGTACGTTTCCCTATAATCTTACAGAACATTTTATAGATTCACGTGGATTATCACGTGATACGTGAGATTGAGGTTTATGTAACAAACACGCCTGAGCAGTAATACAAGCACAAACTACGTGGAACATGGAGAAGGGACGGCTTTATCACTGTGACGTATGTTCGTCTGATTGTACAAACAGAATTCGAATAAAATGCGCCATTTGTACTGATTACGATCTATGTGTCCCTTGTTTTGCTTCGGGATCCGCCACCCTCGATCACAAGCCCTGGCACGATTATCAAATCATCGAACAGAATACATATCCTATTTTTGATAAAGACTGGGGTGCAGATGAGGAAATGCTTCTTATACAAGGCTGTGAAACTTTCGGACTAGGTAATTGGCAGGATATCGCCGACAGTATTGGTAATCGGTCGAAGGAGGAAGTTGCGCAACATTATAATGATATTTACCTTGAATCCAAGGAATATCCGTTACCCGAGATGAATAAAGACTTTAGTGATATTCTGGCTGCGGAATTTTTACAGCAGCGGAAGCAGCGGCTTGCAGAGCGGAAGAATACTCCACTTCCTCCTCCCAAGCTTAAACCTGCTGCATCGGTGCCTCTTTGTCACGAGATTCAAGGTTACATGCCTGGGCGGTTGGAATTTGACCATGAAGCCGAGAATGAAGCGGAGGTTCCTATTAAGGATATGATCTTCGATCCGGAAGATTCTGCTGGTGACATTGAACTCAAGCTTACAATCCTAGACATTTATAATCTGCGATTGACTACTCGTGCAGAGCGGAAAAGGGTATTGATTGCCAACAATTTGCTAGATTACCGCAAAAATATTTCTAACGATAAGCGTAAGTCGAAGGAGGAGAAGGAGTATTTACGCAAGATCAATGCTTTCATCCGTATCATGACCCCCCAAGACTTCGAAAACTTTTCAACAGACATTCTCACCGAACTTAGGTGTCGTTTGCGTATACATCAACTTCAGACCTGGCGTCGAAACGGTATCACAACCTTGGAGGATGGTGCCAAGTTCGAAAAGGACAAGCTTATTAGACAAGCACATTATCAGCGTATGGGAAACGGGTCAGGTCTTGCAGTACGGACTGCTTCTGCACAAGCAGCTTTGGCAAATGGTATTAGGAAGCCCAATACTCCACAACCTGAATACAAGCCAAAGATTAACACCAGTCATGCTAGAATGCCGCTTGATATCTCGAATGCTACCGACTTTGACCTTTTATCTGCCGAAGAGAAACAATTGTGTTCTACGCTTCGTATTCTTCCGAAGCCTTACTTGGCGATTAAAAATCAGCTTATGAAGGAAGCGATAAAAAACAATGGTGTGTTGAAAAAGAAGGATGCACGACTGTTTTTGAAGATTGATGTCAACAAGGCGTCTAAAATTTTTGAGTTTTTTGTTCAAATGGGTTGGTGCTCCCAGGGTTAGGAACTCGCTTATGCATAATCCAGACTGAGATTATTGACTGAGACTCCATTCAATGCGTTATTTTCAAAGAACAAAGAGCAAGAAAACACACATCATAATCTCAATCCAAATGATTTAAGGATTAAAATGGAAAGAGAAACAATCAAGAAAATGAGCTATAGTTTAGTATTTCTTTGCTCGTATCGTCAGTCCATTTAATCGGTTCTGGAACATGGTCCTGTATATAATGAACGCGCTATGCGTGGTCTTTCCCTCCCGATCATCATCCAAGTTGCGACGTTGTCCTTGTGTGAACTACATTTCTACAGCTACACTCAGAAGTTCTTGACTTATCAAGAATTAGATTGTTTAACCATTCATCAACTATTTCCAGATAGAGATGAAAGCCTCTCAAATTCTATTTTGGGCCGCAGGTGCTGTGGCAGCATCTTCCCAATGGTACCCACTTACATCTAAAGGTGAGATTCCTGAAATCGAACCGTACGAACTTGGACAGGATGTCATTATTGATTGTATCTCAAGAAATATTGATAATGGTGAGCACAAGTTCGATGAAAATCAGAAAATCATACACACCGCTTTCCCAGTCTGTAAAGAGACAAGCAAACCTCTTAGTTTCCATTATGGAGTCCTGGAAGATTTGAATTGCACAATTGAATTCACAGATGAACTCTTTCATTTATTCCAGCTCTATATTCATGAAGATGTTCCTTTCAGTTGCAGAATTCCTCTCAGCTCAAAAGCACATTCGTTGGAACAGGGTGGTGCCTATATACCATTGACATTTAACTTACGTGGTGAGGTACATGAATCGCACGTGGATTTGGACCATCACTTGAATATGATTGTTGTCCAAGGTCAACCTGATAGTACTGGTCGACTGAGCATGGTGAGTGCTGTGGCGTGGTCCTCAGGAACAAACGCCACCAGAACTATTATTGGCGACTCTTTGACTTTACAATTGGCAGTACGTTGGTACGACTCACTCAAGAGTTACGGAGGATTGGCACCTGATAGTCAAAAGTTGCCATATGCTGACGGTTTTTACAAGCTTCCTCTCAACTATCTCCCAATGAGCTACTCACAATTCATAGTATCGTTGGTTTTGGTTGCGGTTGTGGCATGTGTGGCGACATTCACGTTCAGTTATACACTCAGAAACAAAAAAGGCTACAAGCCGCTTGATAGCGAATCTGTTTACAACGGAAAACAAGACTAGTTGAAATGTTACGATGAAGAATTGCTGGCGTGTAATACACATGTATTATCTAATGCGATTAACGACATTTTTGAATGATAGCCTTCAATATAGATACGGTTCTTTCAGATTTCTCGTCCGCACTGTTCACAAATCTGTCGGTCAAATATGCAATGTAGTCCGTTGTAAGTTTTTGTTTGTCTTCGTCCTTCTTCATGCTCTTCTTGTATGCGTTGAATTTGTTCACCGAGAGCTGCAATGCCTCAACGAAATCAGCATCTCCCACAGAAACGTTTCTAAGGGTCAATGTAACATCAATAAAAGTAGTCCGAGGGTCGTTTGTGTAGTATGTTTGCAAATAATTCAAGATGTGACTGTACAAGTAATCTTGATTTAAGTTAGAAAATTTGTCAACCAAGGCCAAGAAGGCATTGGACACTTCAAAAACTTTGTCTTGTTTGAACTGGGTAGCCACATGCTTGAGCAACTCAGGAATGCACATATCGAAAAGGGTCAAGGCAATATCTCCCTTCAATACTGGATTTGTGTCAGGGTTTCCCAAAATATTCATGTCTGCCTCCGGTAATTGGGTCAAGGAGGATTTCATGGCCTCTTCATCATCCTCATCGTCACCCAATGCAATGATATCATCGTTTTGCTCAACCCCATCCACATCTATCTTCGATTTTCTTGCTTCAAGCTCGGCCTTTTGGCTCTGTAAGTCGTCGGACTGTTGCTTCTCAGTTAACAAGCCCAAAACTTTCCGACGAGCAAGTAATTTAGACACATAAGTTAACTCAAACTGTGCATAGCTCAACCATAGCTTTTGCAGCTCTGGGTTCAATTTTAAAGCCCGCTGGTACAAATCTCTTGCACCCTTTGCATTTGCGTTTTCTTCAAATTCATATTTTGCAGCAGAGAGCCAAGCGTCAACATTTCGAGGTTGTAACAGTAATAACTTTGCGTACACGCGGTAGACTACCTTGATGGCGTCTCTTTCCTTGGCGAAACTGAGGAATTTGGCCCACAAATCCATATCCAGAGGGTATCTTCTAACTGCTCTATCAAATACAAAAATGATTCTGCGGAAGCCTGCCCAATCAGAGATACTTGGTTTGGTATCAATCAAATTTGCCTTCAGAAGCCTGGTATATCTTTTCAGTCGGAGTTTCTCCAAGTTGATTTCAAACTCGCTGTACTTGATGAAATCTCTGGGCTTGCAGCCTCTACCTTGAATTCTGTGTTCGAAGTCTGTTCTTCTTCTCATGATCATAGTGATCTCTTTTTGGTCAAAAAGACCCTTTTTAGCGAGGTCATCGAGCTCTGGAACACTTTGTTCCAAGTAATATCTGATTTTGGATGCCATGGTTCTTGTCTGTTAATCGTGGAAATTATGGATGAGTATAAATTTTGAGATGAGGCACAATGTGCAGGAATAATGATTTCAGGTAGTAGCAATATGGAATTGATGAAGGGATGTATTTTACTGCAATTGAATCTTTTCAGCTTTTGAAAATGGGGTTGTGATTAATAGGGGAGGACAGGAATACCGTATGATGATTTTTACATTTTTATCATGAACTTCAGTTCGTCATTACGATAGTGAATATTTCATAGAAACCCAGACACCACCACGTAGTTATTAAACACTAGCATAGCATAATCTGAAGTGTAGAAGTCGTCTGGAATCTGAAATTAAATGAGTTCTTATCATTTTCAGTATGAGCTACAATCTAAGACAATTAAAAAGTGAAAAAAAATGTTAAAGACAACTGCTCCAGGAGGGGTTTGAACCCACGACCGTCGCGTTCCTCACACGACCGTGACTTTGGTATAACCAAGGTCGTAAACCGGCTATAAGCACGAAGCGCTAACCCACTGCGCCACTGGAGCACCTGCACGGATTCCCTTCAGCCAGCTTGATAGGACAAGCCTAGAAGACGAGTAAAAGTGACCCAAAGTCGTGATGAGGTACGCAGCCTTCATTGGAGTCAATATTCAGAACATCACAATTTGAGAAGCTTTAACTGTATTAGAAAGTATCAAGGGAATTTCTAATCATGGGCTACTTCATTTATCATGTGTCAAATCTCGATTCCGTTCTTCATCCTTCAATGCTAATAAACGCCAATTGACCAATTCACCGACTCTATTCAATGCACATGATGACCATGCATCGCAACTTTGCTCTATTTCTTTTCTGTATTAAGTTCTGCATACAAAGACACGGGCCGATCAGAAGGCAAAACAAAAGCTACAATTCCGAGCCACGTGAAGACAGGCAGTAGGGCGGAGTTAAGTCCTGTCGTTCCCTCGTTTCGGGAAACTGAGCAAAGGGGAGTTGAGCCACAGTTAAGAAATAATGCATGGAAAGGCGAAGAATAAGGTCTAGTTATGATATAATGTAAGCTTCAAATAACTCTTAACCTAATTAGTAATACAAAATATCGGTAAAACCAAAAACAGAAATATGTTCTTAGCTCCGTTTTTCGGATCGATTCCGAATGTTGTATACAGTGGAGTTAGATTGAAAATGTTGAGGGCCCGGGGCCCGCGATGGACGAACTAATGCAGTACGGCATATGAGGACGTCGCCCTGGAAATGAGCAAGGGCGAACCAAAATGTGATACCGGAAAGAAGCGCTCAGATAGCTCGATTGAAGGTCAGCGTTCTCGATATAATCAATAGTACAGTTTGCTCTGTATGGCCCTTCTTGAGCCCCAAAAGTAACCTTAAAAGATCCAAAATAAGGGCGACCCATCTCGGATCCGAGCATCCCTTCCAAATTGATATATGCATGTATTTCTCAGCCGTAGTTGCACAGATTCGGAGTACATCCGAGACAGAACCTTTCCCGGGTAAATCCGCAGGTGCGGCTCTTGAGATGCTAGTACTCGATGGATTTGCGGCAAATATATAAATTGAGCACCATCTCTCCCAGTCTAAAGGATTTCATCTGCAATCACATTACAGTTTATATCCTAATATCACTCAATCCCTTCAAGCGCAGTTTGAACACAGCACACGAGAAATCCACTTTTGCATAATGTTTTACAAGTTTGTTCGTGAAAGTTTCTGTGGACGTCTAGTTTATCACTTGTCCAAGCACAAGTACTTCAGTTATGTCGAAGAAAGCCCTAATTACATTATTCCAGAGAAATATTTGGGATCTGGGGAAAAACAAATTTCAGGTGAATACCTAGAGAAAGATAAAGAACAGGCTAGCGCATCTGGTTCCTCCAGCGATTTGCCAGCAGATGACAAAGATGATCTTATAGTTGTTACTTGGGAAGGAGATGATGATCCAGAAAATCCTTACAACTGGCCATTGGGCTACAGAATCTTTTTTGCTGCTGAGGTTTGTTTCCTCACAGCTTTCGTGTATATGGCCTCTGCCATTTATACTCCTGGTGTGGAAGAGATTATGGAGAAGATGCATGTTAACCAAACTATTGCCACTTTGCCTTTGACCCTTTTTGTCTTTGGTTACGGCATTGGACCAATGGGTTTCTCTCCAATGACTGAAAATGCCCGCATTGGACGTACTTCGGTCTACATTGTCACACTCTTCATTTTCTTCCTTTTGCAAATTCCTACTGCTTTGGTCACAGACATTGCTTCATTATGTGTCTTGCGTTTCCTTGCTGGTATTTTTGCCAGTCCATGTTTGGCCGTCGGTGCTGCAAGTTTCGGTGACGTTTCACCCTTGGCGTGGTTGCCTGTCACCATCAGTACTTGGAGTATGGCTGCTGTCTTCGCCCCATCCTTGGGTCCATTCTTTGGTGCTATCTTGGTTGTTAAAGGAGATTACCATTGGACATTTTGGTTCGTTTGTATCGTCTCTGGTGTTCTTTGCATAGTATTGAGTTGGTTGCTTCCTGAGTCCTACGGTAAGACCATCTTGTACAGAAAAGCAGAGAGATTAAGAGCTATTACTGGTAACGACAAGATCACTAGTGAAGGTCACATTGAGAACAGCAGGATGAGTACTCGTGAATTATTGGTGGAAGCTTTGTGGCGTCCATTTGAAATCTTCCTTTTCGAACCTGTTGTTTTGGCTATTAACATATACATTGGACTTATCTACTCCATTATTTACTTATGGTTTGAGGCGTTACCTATTGTGTTTTCGGAAGTTCATCACTTTACGTTGATTGAAATGGGTGTCAGTTACACTTGTATTATGGTTGGTGTCATGATCAGTGCAAGTATCTATATTCCTTTAGTCTACAACCTAATCACCAAGAAAATGATGGCTGGGGAATATCCACATGCTGAAGTTTTAATCCCAATTACAATTGTTGGTTCTGTGATAATGCCACTTGGTATTATTATTTTTGCTTGGACCAGTAGTCCTGATACACATTGGATTGGTCCTCTTGTTGGTGCTGGATTCTTCGCCTGTGGAGCGTTCATGGTATTCCAAACCCTTTTCAACTACTTGTGTGTGGCGTTCTGGAGATACTTGGCTTCAGTTTTTGCAAGTAATGACTTGTTCAGAAGTATCATGGCTGGTGCGTTCCCACTTTTCGGAAGGCCTTTGTTCAAAAATTTGGGCACAACAAAATGGCCTGTTGCTTGGGGCTCAATGATCTTAGCATTTAGCTTGATGGTAATGATTTTGATTCCAGTTACTTTTTACAAGTTTGGTCCTAAGTTGCGTGCCAGATCGAAGTTCGCTGGCGCTTAGGTTTGACTAATAGTCTTTTTTGGTACCGCTGATATAGTTAGAATAGAAAATATAAGAAATTCATCGAGTTTTGTATAAAGAAATGTCCCTTCGTCTATTTTCTGAGGCCATTAAAAGCAATGTTTAGTTGATTCCCCAGAGACAAGGTAAATATTTTGTCTTACATGATTCAACAACTTGCATATTCACATACGGAAATAAATATAGAACTATAAGACTACAATAATAAACCCTACCCATATCACCTTCAGTTCCTCAAATGAGAAGACTCATCAAACTCACGGTTGCACCGTTGCTAGTAGCTGATGTCTAACTAACGAAGAGGGAAATACATTAGATATTATTTGCCGACCAGCTTGATGTCGTTTGGCAGCAAATTCAATGGCAATTCGACAGTAAATTATCAGATGAGACCCCCTCAATGGCAACTCAAAGATAAATTGTCAGAATGTGAGCCCCACAAGTAGTGGCCCAACCCTGCGCCAACTACAACAGCAAGCATGTACCAGCCATTGTAAGTCATGAAGACAAGCATCAACATGAACGCGTAACCCACTTGAAATGCGTAAAAAAGTGACAGTTTTGTCTTAAACGTCTTTATGGACGCAGAAGTGGGGTTTGTGGAGTTACATGCTGAGCACCTGTTTCTCCAACCAACGATCCATGACCTGCTGAACTCGTAGCCCATTGAAAGGACACAGATGGCAACCAAGGTCCCCAAGAATCCTGGCAATGTTTTTACATGCCACCATTTATACACTACACATGTGTTTTGCCATTCCCACGTGAATAACATCTGTCGGTTAGGTGTGGTTCTTGGTTACGGCGACAATGAGTACGTACGTTCATTTTGCACATTTCCATTCCTGGCATGTCATGGTCCATTCCTGGCATGCCGTGGTCCATTCCTGAGTGATCCATAGTGGAGTGGTCCATATCTGAGTGGTTTATCTTGTCTTATAGCGGGATTTACTGTGAGCGAAATACGGATATATGATTTGTTTTTGGTACAGGCGCGGCAGCTATTAAGCGCGCAACCACCTCATAAATTTGCTCGTTCCTTCTGCCGAAGAAAGCTATAGTATGGTAATTCTTTGAAGCAATTCCACAGTCTAGCCCAAATTATTCAAAACAATTTACGTAAGTTGAACAATTATTACGTAAGTGGTGTCCTTTTTCTAAAACAAGTGTGACTGGGAGTGCAGGGCTCAATCCAATGGTTCGACTACAACAGATTTATTCCGAGTTCCGAGTTCCCATACAGGGTAGTAAATCGTCGTTTCAGCTTTTTTCATCGTTATGGAGCTCTTTTTTCTTTTTTTTTGGGTTGGAAAACTGGATAAAGAGAGTAACCCTTTCTTATACGTACTGCTGACATTTCCTAACTTCTAGTTTTATTTGTATCCCGTATGTATACCAAAATCATTCTTAAGGAAGAAACCGGGTACAGGAACGTTTCTTTTGCATTTGCGACATTTGTGTATGTGGTCATGCATAAGGGAAGAGTCTTCAAATCAGCTGACTATATATAACGACTTAAATCCTTTGGAGACAAATTGTTTATTTCATTCTAAAGATTAGGTGAATCCCCATTCGGCATTCAGTATATTGCTATTGTTCTCGCATCAACCTTTGTCTGGTACTTGAACAGGAAAGCCGTTTACATCATCCTATAGAAGTTTTCGCACACAAAAGTTCTATTCGCACAAAGGAGTTATAAAATTAACTTTCCCGAACCTCCTGATTATTCTTATTAATCCCAATGAAGATCATCACTCAAGAAGAAAGAGAAGCTCACTCTGCCCATGTCCTTGCTGAAGGTGCAAAGGGTTTGTTCTATGGAGGTTTGATTTCCGTTGGTTTGTTTGCTTATCTTAAGACTAGACACCCCGTTAGATTTGCCAGCTTTAACACTTCGGTCAAAACCTGTATCCTTACGATGCCAACCATCACGATGGCTGCCTTCTATGCCGATGAAGGTTCTTGGGACTTTGACAAGAAAATGTACCACTCTGAATACGAGAACCAGCAAATGATGGAGGAGTACAGAAAATGGAACAGTATGTCTACCCAAGACAAGCTTTTCACCACCTTGAACAACAACAAGTATAAGATTATCTTCAGCTCCTGGGTTGCTTCCATGTGGGGTTCTTGGGTTTACGTCAACCGTGACAAGGTGATGACTACACCACAAAAATTGGTGCAAGCAAGAATGTACGCCCAGGCTATCACTATCGTGTTGCTTTTGAGTACAATTGTGTTGGCTATGAAGGAAGAGGAGATGAACAAGGGAAAGCCTGCTCCATTGCCTGAATGGAAGAAGGTTTTGTTGGAGAGAGAAGCTGAGCAGAAGGCCAAGGAAGCTGAGATGAAAGACTCTGTTTAATTTATTATATCTTGTACATACACACTTCATATGGATATTAACGATTTTGAATTTATCATATTTGAGTTGTATGGATGCATGTCAATTGTTAGAATATGCCCATTAACCCGTTCAGAGTATTGTAATGGGTTTTGCTAGTTGTAGTTGATAGTTTGAGGTGTTACGCAGTATGACTTCCTAAATTGAAGACAACTACGGAGGCTGTGATCTATGGGTTGGTAACTGATTGCCATACATAATGCGTTTTTAAGGAAGAGTATCTCTATTTTGAACTCTGAGAATGATTACCATTTTGTACTTTCTACAGGTTTCGAGCACTTTAGGTGCAAAAATAAAAGCTTGAAATTGGAACAAAAAATCCAAACACAACGCCTTACTACATAGCTTTTTACTAAGTTTCAGTATAAGACAGATGCACCAAAACCTATATTTAGTACAAAATCAGACTTTAGTCAGTGTTCAGATCCCCACAGACATCTTTTGACCAATAATAACAAGCTGAGATTCTTCATATGTCTTTTTCCTTTAAATGAGCATTTAGCCTTTCTATAGCAAAATAGTAACAATTTTTCTCCTCAACTATTCAATTACGCCCAAAATCCAAGTCTTTCTACTCTCCAACCCATACTGATCATGGCGTCTGATGGGATGCCGATCACGTGACTCACCTCATTTCACGAAAATTCTGGAGACCCGTTTGTTAGCAAAAGCATTTCCTCCAGCATGCCTCCGAAAAACAAAAAACAGAAAGAGGTGGTGCAGGATGAACGGTTTCAAGCCATTGTGCTTACCGATTCATTTGAGACGCGGTTTATGCCGCTTACCGCCGTTCGCCCTCGGTGTCTTTTACCGTTGGCAAATGTTCCGTTGCTTGAATACACTTTGGAGTTTTTAGCCAAAGCTGGAGTCAACGAAGTTTACTTGATGTGCTCATCACATGCCGACCAGATCCAGAAATATATTGAGACACTGAAATGGGCACATAGCCTGGCATTTTCCGTGACTACTATCATGAATTTGGAATCCCGATCCGTAGGAGACGCAATGAGAGATTTAGATAATCGTGGGCTCATTACAGGTGATTTCTTGTTAGTTTCAGGCGATATGGTCACCAATATCGACTTTGGAAAAGTTATGCAATTTCACAAGAACAAAAAAGCTCAAGACAAGGACCACATTGTTACCATGGTACTCACTGCGGCCAGCCCACTCCATCGTACAAGGACACAGGTAGAGCCTGGTGTGTTTGTATTGGACAAAGCAAACGACCGTTGTCATTTTTACCAAGGAATTGCTCCAGCATCAGGCAAGCGAGGCTGTATTGCTATTGATCCAGAACTCTTGGAAGAAATGGGCGATGAATTAGTTGTCCGCAACGATTTAATTGACTGTCACGTTGATATTTGTCTGCCTCATGTTCCACAAATTTTTCAAGAGAACTTCGACTATCAGACTCTCCGTAGCGACTTTGTTAATGGAGTCTTAACACTGGATTTACTTAAAAAGACCATTTATGCGTACATTACGAATGAGTACGCAGCCAGAGTTGAGCTGTGGCCGACTTACGCAGCTGTATCACAGGACGTGTTGGCTCGTTGGTGTTTCCCACTTGTTCCGGACCTGAACTTGGTTGCCGGATCATCATATGGCTATGAATTCAACCACGTGTACAAGGAGGAACAAGTTGTGTTGGCTCAGTCATGTCGAGTGGGAAATAGCACCTGTATTGGTGCCCGTACGCTGGTGGGAGCGCAAAGTTCCCTTGGAAAATCTGTTATTGGCCGTGATTGTCGTATTGGAGCCAACGTGACCATCCACAAATCATACATCTGGGACGGTGCCATCATAGAAGATGGCGCAACCGTGGAGGGTGCTATTATTGCTGGAGGCGCCCACGTTAAAAGAAATGCAGTGATTCACCCTGGTGCTGTTGTGGGGTATGGTGTCGTGGTTGGTGAAGGTGCCACTATTGACCGCGGTATTCGTCTCGCTGAACATGCAGTTAAACATGATGATGAAGGTGGTTTTGATGACGAGAGCGATGACGGAAATGCTGAGGATGCTGCAGACTTTGACGTGGTTGGTGAGGATGGCCATGGTGTGGTATACTATTCCGCAGCAGAAGATGAGCTGGAACTGGAATGTAATTCGGTGACCTCATCAATGCTTTATCAATTGAAAAGTCTTAATGTTTCTGACGACTCTATTGCATCTGTTCTGCGGCGGAAGGCTAAGCGTCATAGCAGACGCAGACGGTTATCGTCTACTCTGATGATGTCCACCGATTATTATTCTGAAGAAGATGAGGAAGACTTCAACAAAGAGGCGATTGCTACCGTCGACCGTGCAATGGAAAATTCGCATGACTTGGATACGGCTTTGTTGGAACTTAACACCTTGCGAATGTCGATGAATGTCACATATCATGAGGTCCGTTTGGCTACAGTGCTGGCAATGGTGCGCCGTGTAGAACATTTCATTTCAACTGGAACTTTGAGTGCTAAGGACGCCGCAAGTAAGGTGTTCGGAGAATGGGGAGCGATGTTCCACCGGCAGGTTTTTTCTGATGAGGACCAAGTCGATTTGGCCCAAGTTCTACAAGAGGCATGCGCACCTCTGGACAATGGAGCAGTGGTTTTGTTCGTTGCTCTTCGGCAACTTTACGAATTAGATGTCATGGAAGAGGACAGCATCATACGCTGGTGGGAGCTGCCGGCGTCAAGTGCACGTCCTGATTTGGTTGCGGTAAGACTGTTAGCTGCCCAATTTGTTGAGTGGTTACGTGATGCGGAGGAAGAAAGCGACTAGGTATAAACGACAATACTGACCCATTGACCTGAATATTACAATGTTGGTGCTTCACTGGAGCAACCGAGCTCCTATTGCTACAACCGAAGGATAGTTGCAAAGGGATCAATGATATAGAGAAATAAAACTATTAACTAATGGAATTCATGTACTGAAACGAGCTCAACAGGCGGTGAAGAAGATAAGGATTACGTCCTGTGTGACAGAGATCAAAAGAGAATTTTGTTAAATACATTTCCCATGACAGTTGTGTTCAAAATTGTCCCCTTATTCTCCCCAGAAACAAACACTCTCTGTTGATTTTTCTTGGTCTGAGTGTGTCGACGGCCTTAGTAGTAATGCATCAGAAATCCCATCATGATGGTCGTAGATACAAGACGAAATTTCATCTGATGATTTATGTGTAGCAGAGGTACAACCATCAAAATGACCTTAATTTACGACATAAATGCTACGAGCATGTAGATTGCCTTAGTCTCAGATTACCTCGTGATGTTACATGGTACACTCATATCGCATCTAAGCACAATTAGATTTATCATAAAATGCATGTGATTTATGCTGAAATTGCAAGCTGCAATGCGTTTTAAACAAACCGAGGATACAACATGCAAGAAAGTCAAAGCAAACAGTCCATTTTGGGCATGATTATGTGGTTCAAAACTGTGCTAATTGGAGCCAGATTGGCCTCTCAGCATACGGAAAAATTTGAGAACCTTGAGGGAATGTTAACAGCTGAACAAAACGCTAGTGACAGTTTACAGCACTCTATTCCACATTCCCTTCAGCCAATCGATAATCATACGCTGACGAAATCAACCGATCAAAGTGGTCCGATTGACTCGTACTGGGCACGTGCACACGGCTGTGCGAGATGAAGTGACATGGAAGTAGATCTGGACAGAAAAAACGACACAGATAAAATAGAAGGCAGAATTGTAACAACTATTCAAACAAAAAATGCACACAAATTCTCATAGAGAAAAAGCAAGTAAAAAAGCGAATGAAATAGCACAAATATACCATACCAGAGCAGAGAAAACGTACTACAGAATCGCATCTTAACGGTCGTACTTCGCTTAGTGAAAACGCGCACCCACTCGATCAGCTGACCTATACGACACACGTATATAAAGACTGGACGCATCTCATCGAAACAGACAACAGCCACCGTCCGCCCGCAAAAAACACACAACTTATCTACAATATGAACAAACCAGAATATGATGCCCTTGTGATAGGCGCAGGTGTGGTGGGCCCGTGTATCGCCACAGCTTTGGCGCGGCAAGGCAATAAGGTTCTCATTGTGGAACGAGACTGGCTGGAACCAAAAGACAGAGTGGTGGGTGAGTTGATGCAGCCAGCAGGAATTAAAGCTCTTCGCGAGCTTGGGATGGTCCAGGCGATCAACGGAATCGGCGCATGCAATGTGCGTGGTTACTACATCAAATTTCATGATCGGTCAGTGAGCATAGACTACCCAAGCAAACAGGAGGCACAAACTACCAACCCAATGCGGCCTGTAGCCGGGTGTGTTTTTGATGATAACGATAAGATGCGTACAGATGATAAGGCGTTGCCGCAGGAAGAGTGGGAAGCAGACCCCAATGTACGTGCAGTCTCCTTCGAACACGGAAAATTCTTGACCAACCTCAGAAACGCAGTGCGTGCTGAACCTAATGTGACTGCTTTGGAGGGAACTGTGACGGCCGTGGTTCGTGATCCGTCTGACCTGTCCATTGTACGTGGAGCCCTGGTGAAGTTACGTGACGGTACCGTGCGTGAGTACTACGCCAAGACAACGTTTGCTTGTGATGGTATCTATTCCAAATTCCGTCGAGAACACGCTGACGACTACGTGCCAAAGATAGGTTCTTACTTTGTGGCCTTGGCCTTGTACGACTGCAAACTTCCTGCTTCTGGCCGTGGACACGTGATCTTGGGCGACCATGCTCCAGTTTTATCATACCAGGTATCTGAGTCTGAGACTCGGATGTTGTGTGCATATCGTGGTGTAAAGCCTCCCCTGCTGTCATCTAATGAATTTCGTGATTATTTGGTGAACGATGTGCGGCCTAATTTGCCCAAAGAAATGCTCCCCTCATTTGACAAAGCCGTGGCGTCACGCAAATTCCGTGCCTTGCCTAATCAATACTTGAGCGCAGCAAAACAAGGTAGCCATAATAAGGGATTTGTGATGTTGGGTGACTCGCTCAACATGCGCCATCCGCTCACAGGCGGTGGAATGACGGTAGGCTTGAACGACACTGTTTTACTTGCAAAGCTCTTGCACAAGGTTGATCTTGGTGATCATGAAGAAGTAGCACGTAAGTTGGCCCAATTTCACACCAAAAGAAAGAACTTGGATTCTGTTATTAACACTTTGTCTATCGCATTGTATCTGTTGTTTGCTGCCGACGACACCGGACTCAAAATTTTACAGGAGGGTTGCTTCAGGTATTTTCTTTTGGGAGGTGACTGTGTACATGGCCCAATTGGTCTTCTTTCTGGAATGTTACCATTCCCAATGTTGTTGTTTAACCACTTTTTCTCAGTTGCTTTTTACTCCATTTATTGCAATTTTGTCAAAAGAGGGTTGACTGGCTTCCCAGTTGCAATTTTTGAGGCAATCTATGCGTTTTATACAGCGGTTGTTGTTTTCACTCCATACTTGTGGGGCGAACTTGTCGCATGATAGACGAATAAAAATTGACGGTAGCCAATAGTTGTAGAGAAAATATATGAAATTTCACATCCGCTAAAACCTGTAATTACTATGATTTGAGCATGAGGATGATCACTACACAAGAAGTCTATATACTCAACTAGATTCTATAGATTAGGCTTTGTGGGCTTACAGAACACCGGCACCTGTTTGAGCCTGGCCGTACCTGCATGATGCATTTTAGACTGCAGCACAAGTACAAATATTCCGCGTGTGCGACTCAATTAATGCATGCTATATTGCAGCTTAGTCGTTCGCAAGCAAACGTTAACTTGTCAACAACGTGATGTCTGAGCAAATTGCACTTCTTGGACGCCGCAGCGCCCCATCCATTACCCGAAATATTGTTCAGGCTACCCGGTTGACATTGGCTTCATCTCCTGTCAACTACCTCCTTGTCATGGTACCGCTTGGTCTTTTGGCCGGGTTTTTGGAATGGAGAGTTACCGCTGTCTTTTGGATTAACTTCTGTGCAATTGTACCATTGGCGCTGGTACTTGCGTTTGCTACGGAAGAATTGGCGGAGCATACTGGCCAAACTATAGGAGGATTGTTGAACGCAACCTTTGGTAATGCTGTCGAGCTTATTGTGCTGGTTATCGCCTTGAAGGAAAGACAAGTTCGTATTGTTCAAGCGTCCATGCTTGGTTCGATTTTGTCTAACTTATTGCTTGTTTTGGGCTGCTGCTTTATTGCAGGTGGATTAACTCGTGTTCAACAAACGTTTAACCAGACCGTTGCCCAAACAATGTCGTCGCTTATGGCGTTGGCTACCGCAGGTCTTTTGATCCCTGCCGCCTTCCACGCGTCAGTTCCACCCCCAAAAGATAGTGTAGGGTTCCCAGACCCAAATTCTGATGCAGACACAAAAATCTTGAGCTTATCCCGTGGTGTGGCTATCATTTTATTGATTCTTTACATTTTGTACTTAGTGTTCCAATTGAAGACGCACAAGGCATTGTTTGAGGAACAAACACAAGAAACGGACGACGGAATTATCACCCTGGCTACTCCAATTGCCGCCAAGTCTGACGATGACCGTTTATCCATCGTGGGCCTGCTTTCTGTTTTGGTTATAACTACCGTTCTTGTCTCCTTCTGTGCAGACTACTTGGTTGGTGCAATTGATGGAATTGTTGAGCTGTCTGGCTTGTCCAAAACTTTCATTGGTTTGATTGTTATTCCAATCGTTGGAAATGCAGCAGAACATGCCACAGCTATTATTGTGGCAATGAAGGATAAGATGGATTTGGCTATTGGCGTTGCAGTTGGCTCCTCGCTACAAATTGCTATTTTCGTCACCCCGTTTATGGTGATCATTGGCTGGATAATTGATGTCCCAATGTCCTTATACTTTTCCACTTTTGAAACTGCGGTTTTGTTTGTCTCCGTTTTCATTACCAACTTGGTGATTCTTGATGGTGAATCTAATTGGTTGGAAGGCGCAATGCTCTTGAGTACTTACCTAATTGTCGCGTTGGCCTTCTTTTATTATCCTGATAACATTGTTTAGTCAAGCATTTGTTGAGAAATAAAGATTTCTCTTTGGTCGGAGGTATAGAGTGATAGAGAAGTAGATGAAGTGGGGGAAGTCGTTAGTGATAGAATCCATGGTAGGAAAGTAGTCGATGAGGAAATGGTCAGTAGAAAAATATTTGGTGAGAAAATAGTTAGAGTGACTGACGCTAGAGTGGCTGAGTGTTTGGCCAACTAGAAGAACTCAAATGACACGGCTACTTCCGTCCTGGTTCTATAAAGAGCTTCACTAAATCTTTTTCCCTTTCTAGTAGAATTCCCGCGTATTAATTTTTACAGAACGGTCGAGATAATAGAATAAAGATCAATTCACAGTTGCAGTCTGATTCGAGTCTAGACGTAATTGAATGTAACAAAGTGCTAGTATATTTTTTGGACATATCCGGAAAAAAAAAGATAGGGACATAATCTGCGAACACGAAGGTGGTGCAACACACGAACAAAGTCCAAGACTTTCTCTCTTCACTGTAGGAGGTGTTTGTACCTGTCTGTCACTTTGTACTCTCTCCTGTAGATTATACCTCTCCTGATTCTTATCTTGGCCAATGCGACCTAATATACCATAACCCTGACGCAGAGGCTCCTCTGCAAGTTGCAACAGGTACACGCATTCATTTGCATGAAAGTCGGCCGGAGCTAAACCAGCCACAAAGATGCAGCAGTTACAGAAGAAAATATGCGAATGCTTGGGTCTAAGGGGTTGAAGCTTGTTCACACAAAGACTTATTCACACACGGTTTAGCCATTACCATCAATTGAAGGATATCTTCAAATGGAATTCAGACACTAATCTAACTTCTATGACAAAAAATTAGACTGTACCTGAATTCGCAGGTTCCATGCATCATCTTATGCATTGAATGCACGAATGGTATACTCGTGACTCAGGGTCCTATGAAGGCATACGCGTGTCGCGCAGCTTGAGTGAAAAAAAAACTCATCCCCCCCTGTCAACCCTAATATGTAAATAGTGCCTTGGAGGCGAGCGCGTCTGGGCGCGAAAAATCATACAGACACCATCTATATGCAAGTCTACTTATAGAAGTCGCGTGTGGATGCGTCAAGCTTATAAAGGTACCAGAGTCCCAGAATGCCCTTACCAGAGCCATTCGAAGTCATCCTATAAAGAAAGTTAATACGTGTGGTATCATTGTTTACCACTCTTTCCCAGCAATATAGAACATCTAACCTACGCCGCCTTTTCCAGTCTGCAATCCTGCTCCTGTGCCGTTCCTAACCTCATCCATATCGAATCCAATGTCTGATGCTGAAGCGTTGAAAGTATTTTCCCGCCAACCGGTATCTCGCAAAATGGTTGAATTTTTAGCAGCCACTACTGAGTCAATCCTTCGCGTAAAACCGGCGAAGACTAACAGCAGTAAATATGGGCTGCTATTGGTGACCCCGGTGCTGCGCCCAGTGTCATTGACACATTTTATTCTGAGGCTAGTGGAGTGCTCAAATGTACAAACCCCTACACTTATGCTGTCTCTTGTCTACCTTAACCGATTGCGGAACGCGTTGCCGGGAAACGCAGTAGGAATGGAGACCACACTCCACAGGGTTTTCTTGGCTTCCCTTATTTTAAGCGCAAAGTCGTTGAACGACTCCAGCCCGCTCAATAAGCACTGGACGGCATATACTGACGGACTATTAACTAACGCTGAAGTCAATGCTGCTGAACGTGATCTTATTGGACTCTTACAATGGGACTTATGTGTCAGTGAAAGCGAATTAGTGGCTGTTTTACAGCCATTTCTTGTGGATATCAAGAGTGACCTTGCTGCTCGTCGCAATTACGAGTCCCGAGCAAAACAAGAATGTTACCGCATGTCAAGCTTCCACAGCAACCGCTCACTTTCGTCTGCTCATACACTTGCTTCTTCACACACGCTTGCATCCGCACGGTCGATGTCGTCTGTGTTCTCAACACTGTCATATTCATTGGCCAGTGTGGGCCTGGGCCTGGTTCTGCCGCAGAGAGAGAAACCAATGCGCACTCGAACTGTGGCAGCCTAAAGTGCCAATGACGGAGTTCTGTGTTCCTGTGATGATCATCAAAAAACTGTCTTTGCTGACGGTTCCTCTGCGCATTAATCGCAAGTCCAGTCTACTTTTACTGTGCATGCAAGACTTTATACTTTATACCCGCCAGTTCATCTGGCATTGCATTTTCATTTCTCAGCCTTCCCTGTATAGACTCTATAAACAAACATTAGTGCTGATGGGGGTCCTCCTTGGGCGCATCTGGAGTAACAGTAATCATGGTATCGATACGCAAAATGGAAATACATGCTTCCAAAGCCAGCTTTAATGACTTGATCTTACTAACAGTAGGCTCCAAAACACCATGAACAGCTTCATTGACGATCTTACCATTGAGCAAATCCAAACCATAGTTACGGTATGCTTTACGTTTGGTGTCGTCACGAGCCGCAGTCTGGGCAGCAGCATGATAAGTTCTCAACTTGGCGATCAAATCACTCAGGTCCTTTGCAGCATTAACAGCCAATGTCTTTGGGATCACCAAAAGTGCGTTCGCAAATTCAGCAATAGCCAATTGTTCACGAGATCCAACAGTGGTGGCAAAACTCTCCAAGTAAATGTTGAGCGCAGTTTCAACTGCACCTCCACCTGGAACTACACGTCCACTTTCGAGTGTACGCTTCACCACACACAAAGAGTCGTGGAGAGCACGTTCCATTTCATCCAAGGAAAAGTCATTTGGACCACGCAACACGATAGATGCAGCGGAGTGTTGGCGAGGGCCACGAACCAAGATACATTCGTCGTCACTGAACTTGGTTTGCACAACCTCAGAAGCGTAACCCAAGTACAGAGCCTCAAATGTTTCGTCACCATCTAAGTTGGACAAGTTTGACACCAACGTGCCGCCAGTAGCACGAGCAATACGGCGTAAGTCTTCCTTCTTACAACGACGCACAGCCATGGCACCAACTTCCACAAACTCCTTAAGACACAAGTCATCAATTCCCTTGGTGGTGAGAATGACATTCGCACCTGCGTTAATGATCTTACGAACACGTTCAAGGACAATTCCATGTTCACGTTGACGGATAGCTTCCAATTGATCTGGGTCGGCAATATTCACCTGAACACCCATGGCCATACGGGCTTTTTGTAAGTTGATGTCCAAGCACGCAATTCGTGCTCCTTCGACTCTCTTGACCATGCTCTGGGCTGCAACAGTACAGTTCAATGCATAACCATCGACTAAGACAGATTCACGCAGAGACTTACCATGTGCTTTAAGCACATTAACAGCCTTGACAGGATACTTAGTTTCCCCTTTTGGCGTAGTCGTTTTTACAGCCAAAATTGCATCAACAACCATCTTACCAAACAAATCCAGGTCGGCACCCAAAATCTTTGACAGCATCGATGTACGCGCAATGTTCTCCAAACATTCACGACCCAACCGATCCACATCTTGCGACATAATCTCCTGGATATACCGCACAGCCTCACGCAAAGCCAACCGGTATCCTGTGATGATAGTAGTTGGGTGGATGCGGTGGCGAACCAACTCATTGGCACGACGCAACAACTCGGCGGCAATAATGACAACAGATGTTGTTCCATCACCAACTTCTCTGTCTTGCTGCTGCGCCAACTCCACTAAGATTTTGCCTGCTGGATGCTGGACATCCAAAAGGGATAAGATAGTAGCACCATCGTTGGTAACAGTCACATCACCAATGTCGTCGACTAACATTTTGTCAAGACCCACGGGGCCAAGGGATGACTTGACCACATTGGCCACAGACTGAGCAGCCATGACATTTTGGTTTCTGACGTCGTCACCGCTTATTTTCTCACCTCCGAGAAAGAGCGTGTCAGAACGGGCAGCTGAATACATTATGGTTTGGTTAATGCTACTGAGAAAAACCTGTCTTGTGGGTGTAGATTTGGGGAAGCGCACGACCCAGGAAAGACATGTTGAATATTTACTATTGACAAAATAAATTCCTATATATTCATAGTGTTTCTTTCTTTTACTATTTTGCTATGTTATTGGATAATGCAGAAAGAACTTGTTCATTCTATTTCATAGGGTACTATTGCTTCGCTACCATATGGGGGAACACCTAAGGAGAACACCATATGCAGTATGCAAATTTGATGACGAGGGCTGGTAGAAACATTCCAAGGAAACTGAAAAAATTGTAGCTAATCTCAAGGTTGCAGCTTCTTCAAAAACTATAGTATTAGCAACAATGAATTGTTAAATGTGATAGCCTTACTCATTTATATGGAAAGATCTGTGTACACTATATGCAGTACAATGAATATAAAGAAACCCTTGTAGTCTCATTTTATCATTTCTCAAGATAGCCTTGGGAATTCCCCGTACATTCTATGATCTAAAATGTATAAGGATTATTATAAATGAGTTCAGAATTTGTGATCAAGTAAACTATTCGGTACCAGACCAGTAGTGCATATGAACAATACACGGGAAGGACGAGAATCCCTTGTCAAATGAACATCAAACGAGTGTGTAAGCTATATAGAGCAGGCAGGGAAGAAGCTTGAGAAAGTTAAACAAACAAGAATAAAATTCTCGACATATGTCCCATCATTGAATGTATTCTTACATTGAGACACTGCATCACGTGATACATAGAATATTTGAAGGAGAGGAAGAGTGTAAATTGTAATTTACATGGAACATTGATGAAGTGATAATTCAGCAAAGTAATGTCGACAAACTTCTGACATCCAAAAGCATTAAAGGAACAAAAAAAAGCTCCGCGACGGGGAATTGAACCCCGGTCTACCGCGCGACAAGCGGTAATTCTAGCCACTAAACTATCACGGATGTTATTGAAAGAGTTAGGATACAAATACATATTAACTAATTAAACACATGTAGATTGAAGCCAATTAAAGCCAATTAGGCAGGCCTGTGGAAAGAAGAGAAAATTAATTGAAATTTCTTTTATTACAGATTTAAAAAACGGTCCCTTGTACAATTGTTCTTGGAACCATCAACCAGAGCCATTGTTACTATTTTAACAGAGGCTCCATATGTTGAGGAGCACGTGGCAAGAAAACGACCATTTAGAAAACGGTTGCTAATTGTTGTGGAGGACATGTACCTGTAGAGTCCACCGATGGTAAAGACAGAAACTTTAGGAGAGGCAGAGTATTTTTGGACAATGAAAGTTATTAAGGGAGTCTGAGGAGAAGAAATGATGATACTTTCCGTAATGAATGAGAGGAGTCAGTTTTTCCCTGTTCCGCAGGAGTAACCCCACAATTAGTTATAAGGAGTATTTTGTGAGGTACACAAAAATCTAAATTTATCCTTCTCGGTGGACAACGGGTACTCCGATATGTTTAACGGCATTACCGCAAGCAGAGGTTGCAGCATTACCGATGCCGAGACGATCTAAATCAATATGAAGAGCAGAATAGAACTTTTCACTGCACATCAACGTCATACAGCTGCAGAGGTCATTATTATTGATGTGTCCATTGCCTCACATAAACAAACATGTACCTCGATGCAAGTAATTAAAGTGCGAAACTGTTAGAGCTCATGACGAAAGTCCATTACAGCAGCTCAAATTATGGTAAGGAAATTTCAAAATCAACATGGTGATGTCAGTCTTTTCCAACTTATTGTCACCCTATGAATTTTCAAATCTTGCCTGAAAAAAATACAGTTCAAGATGAGTAAGAGATGTCAATGCTCTATGACGTCAGGATTTTTTTCGGTCATGCGTGGGGTGTCTACAGTTTTCTAAATATAGATGTATGCAGCACTAAGCTTATGGCTGCAAAAGCATTCACAGAGACATATATAAATGACAGTCATGTCCACCGTCAGAATTTTTTACTATCTTCATTATCAAACAATCAAACCACAATGCAATACACAATCTTCCTTTCTATGTTAGCTACTGCCCTTGCAGCCAAGAATTTCGGTGTTGTCACCATCAGATCAGCATCTAACTACCAATACCTTGGCCTTACCGATTCTAATGGCAATGTCGTTGCTTCCTCAAAGAACGATAATGCCTTAGATCTTGTTTTGAATGACGACGGCTCTTTAGCTGACAAGACTTCTAAGAAATATGTTAATGTTGGTGATGACGGATACCTTACCTTGACCTCCAAATCACAAACTGGCTTTGCACTTGATGGCACTCTGTTGACCTACAAATCTAAGGAGATGTTCGGCGGCTGCCCAGACTACAAAATCTACTACAGTGATTCGGCTCCTTGCTCCAATGGTCTTGGAATTGCCTTGATGGCCGTGGGCGAGAAGGACGTCTCTGATTACAAGCCAGGTTCTGACTCTGTGGCTTCTTCAACAAAAGCAACCTCAACCAAAACTACTGCTACTCCAACCAAGACCAGTACACCCGATGCTCCTCCAGCCAAGACAACTGATGCAGCTTCTGATGTCACCCCTGGCAAGAAGTTTGGCATTATTGCTATTCACTCTGGTTCAGAATACCAAAACGCTGGCATTAAACAAGTGGATTCCCATCCACATGTGTTCTCCGTTGGAGGCTCTGAAGGAAATGATCTCACATTGAGCTTCCAAGACGACAAGACTTCCTTGGTTGACGCTAAGGGTAGAGGTGTTAACTTAGATTCCAACACTGGCGAGTTGGGTAGCGTTGCTCCATTTGGCCGTGCTCCTGCCACTACCGGCTTCTCCATTGTTGATGGTGAATTGGCATTCGACAACAGCAAGGACTGGTACGCCTGCCCATCTGGTAACGGTGCCTCGTTGTCACACAAGTCATGTACCGGGGGTACCAGCATTGCTTTGAAGGTTGTCTACGCTTAAATGAGCTAATATTTCGGCGAACCTCAGAGCCTTGTTAACGACGTATGACTGCATCTAAAATGACATTTATCTTTTCTTTTAACGTATAGCGCCCTCCGTGCTCTCCAGACTCAGTTACCCAAGTTATTTTGTTTTCGGTTTATTAACTTTATATCGCATATTGATTATTCTCAATAAGATTTGTTTTACTTACTTCATTGTAGCAAGTTTGCAATACTTTTTTTGTCAGTGGTTATGAACCGCACGAAAACATCTTCGCGTGCATGAGAATAACTGTATATGCATAAGACGTTATATTTTGTAGCGCTCATTAGATGTGATGGTGAGATGACGCAAGCGAGTCACGTGAATTTGAAGACCGATTCCCCTCTAATCGTAATTGGTTCCAGTAGGTGATTTACGGAAACTGGAACAGAGTAACACCTACTAAATCTGTACGTTTTAGATACTGCACACAGCATTAGGTAGTCAGCCCAGAAACAAAGTCCCAGATCGATTAATGGCCAGAATTGTCAGAGACGCAGAGTCATGTATTGGCATCTGGATTGGAAAGGGAACCGTTTGTGATTTTTAGTGACATTTCTCGACATTTCAGGGAGTCATATAGTAGACGTTAGGAAGTCAAATAGTACTGTGCGTGTACACTCACAAAAAAGAGTGCGAAGATCACAACCCCACCTTTGAGATACACAATGGAGGTCCTCAGGCTACCACAGAAAATTAACAAGACATTGCAATTTCCTGCATTGGACAAGCTCTTGGATATCAATAATCGGCAAGAATACAAAGCCCTCATTTAATAAAGAGTTCCGCGTCTTGCAAACGGTGTTGAAGTTGCGAAACACTCATCTCAAACGACCACGAAAGTTGACAGTATTTTAGCAACCAGTCATTCAAAAGAAAGAAGTGGCATTGACTACATACGATACAGTGCTCTAAGACTATTTTTCCAGAAGTTAGAGTATTTTCCAGACGATTGTTTCTTCAGAAGTAGGAAGCTTTCGACGGAATTCTAGTACAGTCGGTAGTAACGGGCGGAAAGTCGCTGACAAGCGAAAAGAAAAAAAGGGACATAAAAGATTGGAACATAATTAGACAGACAGAACCAGCATGACTCGTGTGGTTGTCACAGGAATGGGTCTCGTGACACCGGTTGGTGTCGGGCTCAGTAGAAGTTGGACCAATCTTGTGGCTAACCGTAGCGGGCTAGTGGCAACCGCATCTTTAGGCGGCGACGAGCACCAGCGCGCTCAATGGGCACAGGTTCCTGCGCAGGTTGTGGGGCGCGTACCGCGTGGGTCAATCGCAGAGGGCGCCTGGGACGTTCGCGAACATATGCCTCCAGGGGAAGCTAGACGTATGGCAGAATTTGCCCATTATGCCATGGCAGCCACAGCAGAGGCATTGGCTGACGCGCAATTGGACCCCAGCGAAATGGATCGGGATCGTGTTGGTGTGGCTTTGGGGTCAGGAATCGGGTCGTTTGAAGATGTCAGTAACAATGCAGTGGCTTTTGAACGCGACGGTTACCGAAAGACCCAGCCGTTATTTATTCCTCGCGCGCTTGCCAATATGGCTGCGGGCAACATTTCTATTAAGCACGGATTCACAGGCCCAGTTCACTGTGTGAGTACTGCATGTGCCACGGGCCTTAATGCCATCGGGGATGCCTTCAATTTCATCCAAAATGGCTATGCTGATGTCATGGTATGTGGAGGCACTGAAGCCGCAGTGACACCATTGGCACTCGCCGGGTTTGCCCGTGCGCGCCTGGTGGTAGCTGGCGGAGGCGATTCCCCAACAGAAGCATCTCGGCCATTCGATGGTTCTCGTGGAGGTTTTGTTCTTGGTGAGGGTTGTGGAGTGATGGTGCTAGAGAAACGCGAGCAAGCCATAGCGCGGGGTGCTCGTATCTATGGTGAGATACTCGGGTATGGCCTTGCAGGCGATGCTCATCACATCACTGCACCTGCGGAAGACGGCGCGGGCGCACATCGTGCCATGGCCATGGCTTTGCTGCGGGCGCGGGTCGCGCCGCGCGAAGTGGATTACGTTAATGCCCACGCCACATCAACGGTGATAGGAGACCGAGCAGAAAACGCTGCCTTGGTTCGTTTGTTTGCTGACAATCCCAATTTGGCTGTATCCCTGACAAAAGGTGCGGTTGGTCATTTGTTGGGAGCAGCAGGGGCGGTGGAGGCGGTGTTCACTATGATGGCACTACACACCAATGTGGTTCCAGCTACATTGAACTTACATTCTCCAGGAGGCCATCCGGACGATGATTTGGAGGCATTTTCAAAGTTTGACTATGTTCCCCTCAAAAGTAAGGAACGTACGACTGACATCGCCTTGTGTAACTCGTTTGGCTTTGGAGGCGTGAACACTTCTCTTCTCATGTCGAAGGGATAATATATCGGCTTCATCTAGACTCTATTTATGTACATAGCAACAGCCAAAAAAAAAAAAAAAAACAAGAGAAAAACAAAAGTTACTGTATCTGAAAGAATTAATAGTTTATGTGTTTGCTACTATCTGCACATCCGGTGAAATAACCACCTTTTTATTTAACTAAACTAACACTTATGGAGAACCTTGTTACGCGGGAACAGGTAGCCCGCAGCTTCCCACGAAGTCATGTTTACATTTTGATACGCATCTCCATGGGCACTAATGTAATCGGTAGTTGGGTAGTCAGGAGGGTCGCATGTCATATTTATATCATCCTCTGGTTGATAAACCCTAACATAGTCAATACGCATGTGAGATGGAAAGTGGATGGAAGGCCAGTCAATGTATGCCCAACTATTGGAGACACCCAAATTCATGATGATGGACATTGGTTCTTTAGAGATCCGACGGAATCCAACATTGCCATTAGGTCCCAAAGAATATGAGTGGACAGTAAAAGTGGGATCTTTACCAACATACCACGTAATGAAACCGTTATCATCGTCATTCAAATATTCGTAACCAAATTCTTGATACTGCGCACGATCTTCACCATATTCATACCACGTGGTGTTTAAGGTTGTGACGGCAGAAACTGCTTGCTGGAAAGGGCCTCCGGCGTAAGTGTTCATGCTCGTGACATCCCTATTATGGATTTCAATGAAATTGTAGTCTGGCATGTACCAAATATCCATCGGAGCAACTTGGTAAGATTGAGAGGCCACACCAACTTTAATGGTGGTATCCACTGCACCTTCAATAATATCAATTTCAGGTGCACCACGCCCCGTACCAGTGTTTGGATGATCTTCACCTGCACATGTACACTTATTAAGTTTTTGACCAGGTAAGTACGAGATCCCATCAGGAGACGACTGGTTGGCAGTAATTCCTGCATCGCAGGAATCGTAGGTGTAGGGCCAGACTCCCTCTGTTGTCGAAAGATATCCGGGACGTCCTAGATTTCCCATAGTCCAGATACCAGGCCATAATCCAGAAATGTTACCGTAGTTGGGCAAACTTGCAGAGGCAACAATCATTCCCTGGGTAAAGCATAATTTATTCCAAGACTGAACCATGCCTGACCGATAAAATAAATTATGGTTTTTGATAGCATCCATAGTCAACACAAGCGATCCATTGGCCGTAGTTGCAGCATCAGGATCATACCATTCCAAATCTTGAGTTGCCTTATAGTTGAGGTCTACTGCCTGGAAAAACTGGTCGTCGCCGTCATAAAAGGTCCTGCCCTCGGCGTTAAATTCGTCAGAAAATGTTAGCGTCCAGTTTAAACCATCCTTGGTAACACGATAATGTTCACTAGATGGAGTGTCTGGGTCGATTAAACTTGTCCGGACAGCTGAGGCGAGTGGAAATTGATATTGTGTCAATATCTCGTACGTCTGTGGTTTGTAATGATTGGATATACCAGAATACGTTACCACTGGTAAGACGATAAACACCAGGATCGCAGCAAGAAATAGAATCAAAAATCCTGCTAAGCCATACATGGAGCGGCGGTCCATATGCTTCATATCATACAAAAAGCGGTTTTTGTCATACTCTGCATCTGCTATTGGGTCTGGGTTGTGTAAATCATCATCGTCTTCCTTCTCATCGATATGAAGTGGAAACTGTGATGCTGGGTATCCTCCAAAGGGTGACATGTCCATCCCTGACATGAATGGGTTTGTTCTCAGACTTGAGGACAGCAGCTCTTTCATATTTGCGTCCCGGAACTGCGACGCAAGTGACGTGGATGATACTTCCCTTGATGTTGCCATCAGCGGGTATCTGTCGAACTCAGAAGGAACAGTGATGTTCGTTTCTGGGGGATAGCCTGCGTGGTTATCATTAGGCCCATATCTCAAGTTTGAGCTTGGTGAGAGCACTCGGTTTGGACCACGGAGAAGCGTCTCCTGCGGATCTTCAGTGCTAGACTCAAACGAACCATCCTCAAATGGATCATAACTCACATCAGGGTCTGATTGGTTTTGGGTTAAGTTACGAAATGCCATGGCAGAAAAGCGAATGGAAATATGTAGCCAGGATAGAAGATTTTATGGTGTGTTCAAATTCAGATCACTATCGTGCTTTTAGACGTTCTATTGTTAATGTATTGTAGTTGGTGTGTCTTTATGGGAGAGTCTTTGTTGATATTGCTGACGCGGATCACTTTTGTTTATGGACCGCGGAAATTGGATGATGTGGGGGAAAACAGTAATAAGAGTGAACCTTAGTGTAGCTTAGGAATTTCACTGTAAAGCTATTTGGAACACAAAAAGAATGATACACACAAACCACTTGCGATAAAAAGAGAAGAGAAAAGGAATATCTCAATGTACAGCCACCATTTTCAACGGGGCCAAGTCCTAAAAGATGTATGCAGAACTTAGCTTGGCCCATAAGTGTAACATGCAGGGTTTGAGCAGGGCAAACACAATCCGCAATGAAACCTTTGGTTCTGCGGGGTGTGCAGGCGGATATCACCGTCAGCTATGGTGCGTGCCTAACAGCTGTTAAGTCGGTGTTGTCTTCCCAACTCAGAACCGATGCAAAAAGTAGTGTCAATGCAAAGAATGCACTTATACAAATTGTATGAAGATAATGGATTTTTTAACAGCCGTGAACAAGACGGTTACGTGGCATTTTGTATCCAGCATCTGCCCAGTGGGTCAAGTTTGAATTCATGTACGCATTCAAGTGTCCATTGATGTAATCAAATGTCGGGTAGTCATCTGGATCACAAGTCATGCTGATCGCATCTTGGGGCTGGTAAATACGCACGTAATCAATTTGCATGATGACGGGAAATTTGATCGATGGCCAATCAATGTAAGCCCAATTGTTGGAGACACCCAAGTTCATAATGATAGACATTGGCTCCTTAGAAATACGACGGAAGCCAACATTTCCATTTGGTCCTAATGCGTACGCATGGACGGTAACGGTAGGTGTTTCACCCACATACCATGACAAATAACCAGTGTCATCGTGATTCAAGTATTCATACCCATAAACTTGAAAATTGTGTTCTCCGTCTCCTAACTCATACCAAGTAGTGTTTAAGGTTGTGACGGCAGAAACTGCTTGTTGGAAAGGGCCTCCGGCGTAGGTGTTCATGCTCGTGATATCGCTATTATGGACTTCAATGAAATTGTAGTCTGGCATGTACCAAATGTCCATCGGAGCAACCTGGTAAGATTGAGAGGCCACACCAACTTGAACGGTGGTGTCCACTGCACCTTCAATAATATCAATTTCAGGTGCACCACGCCCGGTACCAGTGTTTGGATGATCTTCACCTTTACAGGTGCAGACGTTCAATCTTTGTCCTGGTAGGTATGAAATTCCGTCTGGGGATGACTGATTGGCAGTGATACCAGCATCACACGAGTCATATGTATATGGCCAAACACCGTCAGTAGTTGCCAAATAGCCGGGACGTCCCAAATTACCCATAGTCCAAAGACCTGGCCATAAACCAGTCACATTACCATAGTTGGGCAACCGTGCAGAAATAGTGATCATTCCCTGAGTGAAACAGAGCTTGTTCCATGACTGGACCATTCCAGAACGGTAGAACAAGTTGTGGTTCTTATAGGCATCCATGCGCAACACTAAAGTTCCGTTTTCAGTGGTTACAGCATCCGGGTCATACCATTCTAAATCCTTCGTAGCATCATAATGAATATCCAATGCTTGAAAAAACTGGTCGTCCCCGTCGTAGAAAGTTCTTCCTTCGGCATTGAATTCATCGGAAAAAGTGAGAGTCCAGTTCTCTCCATATTGACTCGTTTTATAGTAAGCAGAAGGAGGAGTATCAGGATCCACCAAACTAGTTCGAATGGCTGCTGCCAATGGGTAACGGTAGTTGGTTAAAATCTCATATGCCTCAGGTTTGTAATGATGGGTTACACCGGAGTATGACAACACTGGCACAATTATAAAAATCATTATTGCAAACACGAAGAACAAAAGGAATCCCATAACGCCCCAAAAACTACGACGATCCATAGTCTTCAAATCATACCAGAAACGATTCTTGTCGTACTCGGCGTCGGCAATAGGGTCCGGGTTATGTAAGTAGTCATCAGGTTCTTTTTCATCGATATGCAAAGGGAATGAAAGAGCTGGGTAACCTCCGAAAGGAGAGAAGTCCACATTTTGTACAAATGGGTCCATTGATCTATCAGATGCATCATCTTTGCTAGAATGGCTCTCATACTCCTTGTTATCCACATTGAATTGGGACGCCAATGATGTTGAGGAAACTACTCTCGAACTCGCCATGGAAGGGTATCTGTCAAATTCAGATGGAGCCGACAACAAGTTTTGTCCAGAAGGTGAGCCCTGTTGCTGTTTCTGATCAAAGCTTCCAGCGGTAGGAATAGGAGATCTGCGACCATCATGGGATGAGTTTTCCAGTAACAAATTCGAAGAAGTTCCATTGCGGGAGTTGTAGCCCGGGTAATTTGTGAATGGTTGGCCGTACTGGGCAGAAGCGCCTGTCTGTTGATGAAGATGCGCTGTATCAGAGGAGGCGTAAGATGAATCCAGACGTTGGTCAGATCTATCCGAGAAAGGATTTTGAGATGGATCTTGTGTCTGTTCAGGAACCAGTGTTGAGTTCAAAGTTAAGTCTCTTTGAGCCATGATGATATGCAGAGGTGTCGTTTCTTTTTCTGTGGATCAGGAAAAAAACTAAGACAAATAAAAAGTGAAGTTACCGATTTAATATTAACAGCCACCGAGGGTTATGGATTTTGGATTTTCTCACTAAACTGTCCGCTTGGGTTTTATCAAGAAAAGGTCCAAAGGGAGGCGGTGTTTGTTTTCCTTCCAGGGGCAATCTATTGCGGGCGAATCAGAAAAAAAAAAAACCTGCCTGCTGGAACGGTTAAAGCAAATTTGACAGCTGTCACTGGTTTCTTGGCAGTTGCTTAGTTGGAAGAGAGTATATACCACGGAATGAAGAAAAACAAATGACGAGCAAAAGTTCGTTCACGCGTTGGATCAGGCCGAGGTGTAAAAAAAAAGTCTCCTACAAAAAGAAAACGCACCTCTCTACAAGCCTCGTTGCTTACACGCTCAAAGAGTGATTCTCGTGAGCGAAGCGACGTTGTCTGCAGGATGATCTTTTGAATGTCTTTGTTTGTTCTGGTCGTTTTTTTCTGCAGTTATATGAATTATTCTAGAGATTTAGAACTTACAGGCAAGTCAGGTGGCAGTGGCTTTTAATGTTTGGACGTAGATGGTCGCTTTTGCTTATTGAAAACTCTACAAATAAATGACTGTTTTTTTTTTTCCAAAATAGCCTACTCTCCTGCATCCTCTTACACGAGTTCTATTTATAAGAGTACTTCGCCTGCGAAGCGTGTTTTAAAAAAAGAAAAGAAATAAACTACAAAAAAAGTAAATCAAAACACATCAAAAAAGACAGCAAAAGCTAAAAAAAAAAAATGAAAATTGCAAAATAAGTTGAGTAAAAGAAGCCAGGGGAATATCAGAAAAAAATGTCGGATCAAATATTTGAGGCGAGACGTTTACGGTAAGTTTCGAGTCTAAAAACATACAGCAGCGGTTATATCTCAAAGTAAATAAGCGAACGAACTTATCAGGATCCACGTCCGCTAAGTTGCTTTTCTGCTTTTGGTATACTCACTATGGATATCATTCTCGTTCTCACACTGGGCCGAATTCCCTCGTTGGACGATATAATGATTCCCCCGATCCTGCCGGTGCATTGGGGCTTTCACCTTTGCTCCTGCTGAAAATCCTGAGAATATGCACATCCGGCTAAGTTGGCGAATTGGCGAAAAATAGAAAAAAGAAATTTCTGACAGAAATCTTTCGTTCTTGACACCTTGCCAAGGCTGGATTTGCAGCCCCCTAAGATTCTTTTGTTCGAGGCATCCCGAGTTCATAATCCTACTTCATCTCTTTCAAAGATAGACATATAAGAATCTTGCTTGTCATGTGCCTTGACGTGCATACAGCACGCTCCTGTGCCTTATAATAAAGATGAATAACCGGGTAGTCACGTGCATATCTTTCAAAGCACTGAAGGCGTCTATTGCAAAGATCTGTTTCGGCCGTTGACGATGGAACAGACCCATCCGTGATTTAACAGCAAAATCGGCCTGCCAACTAACTAAAACAGCTGTAATAATGAACCACTAGCACTGACAACTCAGTATCACGTGACTTTCTTATTAACAAGTAAGGTTTTACAAAAATGTAACATACATGTATCCTTTGCACTATTTGCGAAGTCTCAAGTCCGTTTTATATCCTCCACGTGTGAAGAAACCCGCCAAACAATACTCTAGATGGGGTTCATCATTGGGTTGACTTTTTGTACTAAAAACACCCGTGCACCGCACCTTCTTATCGCTGTGCACGGTTAAGAAATTAAGCCCCATGTCCCGCTACAACCCCAGGGACCAACAATCACAGAGTTTGGGTGCAAGTGACACGTTTCTTTCACGTGTCTTTGGGCTCAACTCCATTTATAATCAATTACATGATAATTATCAGTTGTATGAGCCAGAAGCTAGTGCACCTCAAGTAAATTTGGAGTCGCGACTGATGGGGGCACCAGCAAGCAAAACCAATAAGAACCTCTTAGATTCTGAGCTGGATCTGGATTATTCATCTGACCTGGAAACACCACTGTCGCCACTACTTGATCGAGTCGATCCAAATGCGTTTCTTGCTCGACCCAATGGGATCCTGAATTCAGACTCACGTAGGGATCTGGGGCTTCTACTATCACAAATTGGCACTGGGTCTCGGTCACCTAATTTAAAATTCCAACTCCCGGAAATAAATCGTGATCCAAGAAAGTTATCTGATCTTGAAGAAGGGCTTCTGCCTACCCAACCAGTGGAGTCGGTTTCCTTTAGGCGACCAAATGGTATTCCGGAAGTGTCAGTGCAAACCCAGTTTCAACGGCACCATGCAAGGCGAAGTCGTATGATGATACCTCCCAAAGAACGTGCGCTTTACTTGTGGGCGAATATTGTCAATATGGACGAATTTCTAATTGACATTTACTTCTATTACAGAGGGAAGGGATTCGCTAATATTATCGCAACACGGGTAGTGGACATTGTGATTTTGGTGTTTATTTTGGCTTTCACCACCTTCTTGAGATGGGGAATTGATTATGACTTTTTTTTCAACCAATGGACCTCCAATTCCAAAGTAAGTTTGACTTTGGCCGACCTAATTATACCTAGCTTTTTCTTTACTCAGGTTCCATTCCCGGTGAAAGTTTTGCTCTTTGGATTTTGCTGCTATATTGCACTTCGTCTTGTTCAACTTTATCTAGATTACAAGTACAAATTGGCTGAGTTGAAAAATTTCTATACACAGCTCCTCGGCATTTCTAATGATGTTGAACTTATGACGATTTCCTGGTCTACCATAGTGGAGCGCTTGATGCTGTTGAAGGATTATAATTCATTGACATCAACAACCCCAAATTTGCCATTGCATTACGTTAGTGATCTAAATTCTAAGGTTCGCCTAAACGCACATGATATCGCCAATAGAATCATGCGCAAAGAGAATTATATGATTGCGTTGATTAACAAGAACGTGCTCAATTTATCAATTCCTGCTCCTTCTGTAATGTCTGGTTTGTTTGCACAAGGTTCAGTTCTTACGCGTACGTTGGAATGGAATTTGAAGTTGTGTATTAACAATTTTGTGTTCAATGAAAATGGACAAATCAACCAAAATATTTTGAAAGAATCAGCCCGAAACCAACTCTCGCAGGACTTGAGCGCCCGATTCAAAATGGCAGCCATAATAAATCTTTTGCTCTGTCCATTCATTGTGGTTTACTTTGTGCTACTTTACTTTTTCCGTTACTTCAATGAGTATAAATCAAATCCGTCATCACTCTTAGGTCTCAGACAGTATACACCATGGGCAGAATGGAAGTTAAGAGAGTTCAACGAGCTTCCTCATTTCTTTATAAAGCGGTTGCATTTATCCATTGGCCCTGCTAACACTTATATAAACCAATTCCCAAGTGGTGTTTTGATCAACAACGCGATGACATTGGTCAACTTTATCTCTGGTGCGATCATGGCGGTATTGGTACTTATGGCAGTGTTTTTTGAGGACGAAGAGCATAATTTCTGGTCATTTGAAATCACGGAAAACCGAAGTACATTGTTCTACATAAGTATCTTTGGTACGCTTTGGGCAGTGACATCAAATTCACTTGCTACAGCAACTATGTCTAATTCGGCAGAGAATGTGAATACTCAGGGTGTGTCGTTTTTCTATGATCCCGAGGCAAGTTTGCGGTATGTTGCTCAATTCACCCATTATTTGCCAAGCTCATGGAATGGTCGCTTGCACACAGCAGAAGTGAAAAGCGAATTTTGTGAGCTTTATAGCTTGAAAATTCTTATCATTCTCAATGAAATTCTAAGTTTGATTCTCACTCCATTTGTCCTTTGGTTCAGAATCTCCAATAGTTCCAGTGCTATTGTTGATTTTTTCCGTGAATACTCGATCCATGTGGACGGTTTGGGCTACGTTTGTTATTTCGCAATGTTTAATTTTGAAGAAAAGGATAAAAACATGATGCATGGATTGAACAAGAAGGCTAATCATAAACGAACTTCGCTGATCGATCCTGATGTATCAGCAAAACAAAACCATGCAGGTGAATCTAGTGACGATGAAAGCGAACCTGAAATGGGCGAATATTATCAGGATGATAAAATGATCAAGTCATATATGTATTTCCTTGAAAGCTACGGACAAAATGGCCAGGAGCCTAAGAATACACAGGCATCTCGAACCAGAACAAGACGTGTTATTCCTAACTCATCTCCTGCTCCGGCCGCCAACTTTTCTCCTTTGGAGAGTATTTATGAGTCGGCCTATAATATGCGGCCATCAGTCACTGAACCCAAACAAAAAAAGAAAGGAGTTCTTGGAATGATCAATCAGTTTTCCCGGCAGGATTCCGGAAGGTGATGCGACTAAGCTCTTTTAGGAGAAGAAGGTTTCTTGTAGCAGTACATAATTCTGTCAGTTTAAATTCTGCTACTTTTATGGTTGTCTCGGTATTATGTCAAGATTCACAAGCGATGATGCTACACTTTGTCTGGCGAAAAATCATCACATAATAAAAAAAAAGAAGAAAAAAAAAAGAAAGAAAAAAAAAGCCTAGTCATGCCTTTGGAGTAGCTATTATGAGATGCTAGGTGTGCTATCTGGTTTCTCTCTGTATTGAGATTTACTATATATCCATCTTAGACTCATTATTATCCTAATCCAAGCGACAAAACAGTAGGTTCAGTGCGCAATTGGCCAAACTCTTCAAATTAGACTCAAGAAACTCAAAAAGAAAATAAAAAAATAAAAGAAAGGAAAAGAAACTTAGCAGATGAAAGAAGCACTCACCAGCAGGTACAAAATCGTTCTAATTATAAAATTTATCCCCCAATAGCTTTAGTATCAGTATCTAATCCTTACACCATATATCTCATAACCTGCATATACTTGCCTGCACAAGAAGAGACACCCATCGCGAAAGAAATATAATGCTCATCACCATCCTCTCGGCCAGAACCACAACGAAATGGCTGGATCTCAGTTAAAGCAGCTCAAGGCCGCGCTCAAAGCCAAGGGCCTAATTGGACAGACAAATGTGAAACGAAAAAACAAGCGCACAGCTGGGTCTGAAACCCGTAAAGATGCTGAACAGCACCACAAAGATCTTTCCAACATTCGGAACGATTTCAACCAATTTGATACTAAAATTAACCGCACCAAGCATGATTATACTGTGATTGCAGGAGGTGAGTTTGTTAAGGCCGGCTCTCGTCAACATAATAAGGTTCTGCGGGCCAAATCAGGCGTGGAAAAAGCCATGCGCAGTGAATATGAAGCACACAAGAAAACACATGGACGAGTAGGAGGATTGGTCGATCGCCGTTTTGGAGAATCCAACCGAAACATGCTGGAGGAGGAAAAGATGTTGGCCCGTTTTACACGTGAGCGTCAACAGAGTTCACGGCGTAATATGTTTTCCTTGGAAAGTGATGAGGAAGATGATGGGTTCGAACTTACACACATGGGACGCCAAATCACGTTTGATGAAGGCGATAACAACGAGGACGATAGCGAGAGTGCAGATTATGAAGGTGAGAGAGGTGCACTTGGAGGAGAGTCGGCAGTTACACTCGAAGGGGAACAGCAGAGTGGGCGGAAAAAAACCAAAAAGGAAGTGATGGCCGAGATTATTGCCAAATCGAAATTTCACAAGAAGCAACGGCAAATGGCCTTTGAGCGTACGCAAGAAGACATTATGGATTTGGATGACGGATTTGCTGATGTTATGGGAGAAATTCGTGGCCTGGGTATCAGTAGTGGACCAGGCGGTAAGCGTGGAGCCCTTTCAGTAGCAGACCGTGAGTATGACGCTAAGGTGCGCGAGTTGACCTACGAGCGCCGTGCGGTGCCAGCGGACCGCACTAAAACCGAAGAAGAAATCGCAGCCGAACATGCAGAGAAAAAGCGCCAATTAGAAGCGGCAAGACTCCAACGTATGAGCGGAATTGAGGAGACCGGTGGTGCTGATGATTTAGACGATTTTTGGGAAAAGGATGAGGAAGATGATGAAAATGACGATGAGGATAAAATCGAAGGTTCGGGTGAAGAATCCGAAGAGACTGAAAACAAAGGAACCTCGCGTTCTCGCTTCGGAAAAAGTACGCCGGCCGCAGTTATGCCTACCTCGCATGAGCACCTTTTGGAACTTGTGGCAGACATTCCTGTGGAACGTGTGGCGGAACATATCGAAAAAATTGCCAAGGCTTATCATCCACGTCTTGCGGAGGGAAATTCGGCTAAAATGGATACATTAGTTGCTATTGTATTTGAACATATTTTGCACCCAGGCACTCCAGCGGAAGCCCTTCTTCGTCTTCTTCGCGGCTGGGCGCCTCGGCATAACCAGGCGCTTGTGCAATTCGCGCGCGACCGGGTGGCTGCTACAGAGCCACGTATAGTGCAGCGCGCCCTTTCGCAGGGAGACCTTATTTTCTTCGCCGCCCTTGGTGTTGTTTTCTCTGCCTCTGACCATTTTCATTTGGTGGTTACACCGGCGCTTTTAGCAATGAATCAGTTTTTAACCCTGCTTATGGGCAGTGCCATGACACTTACACAGGTTGCGCAAGGTTTGTTTGTGTGTGATGTGCTTCTCAATTACCAGCTGTTTGCTAAGAGGTATGATCCCGAAGTGGTGCGGTTTGTTTCTCGCGCGCTTATGCTGTTGATGCCAGAATCTGAACTGGGCGAGACCAAGTCAAGTCTAGACACTGTGGAATTGCGGTTACCAAAGAATTTCCGTGGTTCAGAAATCACATCGTCTGATGCTATTTCTGTGGGTTCAATCTACGAAATTACAGATGCCAACGTTCTTAAATGGCAGCTTGTTGGCCGGGCAGTGGCACTCATTGATCGCAGTGTTCTGTTGTGGCGCGATAAGACAGCCGCGCCAGAAATTGTTGCAACTTATGCGCGCTCATTACGCCACAGCGCCCGGTACGTGGGCACAGCGCTCCCAGCGGTGGGCGACGTGCTTGCGCGGTTGCGTAAACTCGAAGGTAACATGGTGGCCAGTCGCCGTCCATTGCGTTTACAAGAACACAGAGCATTGGCCATCCGCACATTCGCACCAAAATTCGAAGAAAACTTCAACCCAGACAAGAAGTCCTACGACTTGAATCGCGAGCGCCAGGAAGTCAACAAAATGCGGGCGCAAATCAAAAAGGAAAAGAAGCTGGCCCTCAAAGATATCAGAAAGCATACCAAGTTTGTTGCACGCCAACAAATCTCCGAAAAGAAGGAGATGTACAGCGATTACCATCGCAAGATGGCCAATATTGTCAATTCTATTTCTACGGTAGAAGGCGCGGAGAAGAACGAGTACGAGCGCGAGCGCAAGCGTCGGAAGCAACGTTAACCAGGAAAATTTTGCATAGTGTAATAGACATTACGAGAGGATTCTGTAGATGAAACGAGGTGAAATTAGACCAGTATTGATTCGGAATTCACCTGATTGAGAATGCACAACGGAGAATTGCTTCCTCCTCCTTTCTTCCCTCGTAACCTCCTCCTTTCTTCCCTCGTAAAGTACATCAGTACCTTCCCTCATTACTTTCTTTCTTAATTGACCTCCGAACTTGTTTACGGATTGTTTGAAGTTCCTCAAGATATAATTTCTGTCCTGTATAGCATTGTCCTTCATTTGCTACTGTCATTCAAGGACTAGCCACTATAATCAAACATACGCGACAATGATATATTTAACTAAACAACGCGAAACGAACAAATGTAACGATTAGAAGAAGGCACAGCGAGGCCCTGGCCCCACCAGTATATTACAACATAACTACGCACATGGGTAACTTTTCTCCGGTAGCGGGGACCACGCACTTAAGCTTGGGAAACGGAAGGAACACCAACTCTTGGAACACTTCTGGTTGTGCTAAACAAACCTCCCTTCAAGACGGAAATGACGGAGAAAATAAAGGACGCCAAAAAGACAAAGAAGGAAAAGTAAAGGAAAGCAACAGAACCTTGTGCCTTTCTGCATCTACCAGACTTACCTTGAGCAATGTTGTTGGAATTAAGGTAGCCGTGGTTGGAGCATGAATGAGCATGGATACCGGCAGCAATTGCAGTGGCACCGGCAAAGGTGAACACAAGGTTCAAAAAGTCAAAAGTGGCCAAAATAAGTGGCCAGGCCAAAGCAGCAAAAAAGTATGCCAAAACTCCGTACAAGGAGGAAGTCAAAAGACCAAAGGCAGCGGCAAACACACCAAAGTTAACTTGAGGGTTACTTTGCCAAACAGTGGTGGCAGCAAGGGAACCAGTCAATCCAAGGGCAATCACAAGGAAAACAAAATTGAACGCTCTTAATATGGTGTCTCCGATAGCCAACATGTTATATAGATATGAATTTTATATTGTTTTGGGGGAGTGGAATTGATGGGAAGCGTGCTCGTAGAAAAAAGAGTCAATTTCCGCACACTAGGCGAGGGGTGTCAAGCGGCTTATATATAGATATATAAATGTATATTATTGATGCATAAAATCCGGCCACAGCAAGGTTCTTCACATTGAGGGAAACATTAAGGGTGCGCTATGCATGAGCTCTTCCAGTGGTTGCCGGATTATGGTCATGTTTATCTTTCTGCCCGAACCGGTTATAGTGCAGGCATATCCGAGGGCTTCCACTTGCTCCACCACATGTATACAGGGGAGCAAACACCCAACTAGGTAAATGACACCCCGGATATTCCCTATTGTCACCGAGGGCTCTGGCCGCCGGCCCGGTCGGCTTCTAGCAAATGAACCATACGAGGTAGTGCATCCGCACCCAGTTGTGGTCATTTTCTTAATTGGTCACCACTTCGGCCCCTTGCGGTTCAGTGCCCTGATGTCACATCGCCGTACCATGGGAGAACATCTCATTTTACCACCTATACCATTCCATTATTGGGATTTACCACCTTCCAATCCCGCCTCCCGCACAAAGTAGTCCCGCACCGTTTTACTGGCAACTTCAATTGGCGTTTCGCCCGCCCCGTCTTTCGCTGTAGGGTCTGCCCCTCTCTGCACTAAAAGGACGCCCACATCTCCATGGCCTTCTGCCAATGCGTGATGAAGCGGTGTCCAGCCGTCCCGGTCTGTAGCATTCACATTGGCCCGGGCATCAATTAGCATCTTGACAAGAGGCTGGTTACCCACAGCGGCGGCGCGGTGGAGCGCAGTCGTACCCTTCTTGTCCTTAGCACGCACCGAGCACTTGTACTTGGAAATTAGAGCTTGCACAACATCCTGGTGAACTTTGCTCACTGCCAACTGGAGACATGTGGCGCCTGTGTCAGTGGCCAAGTCAATGTCTGGCTGTGGCTTGTGTGACATGAGTTGCTCGAGTATCTCCATGTTTCCTGTGGCTGCGGCAATGTGCACAGGTGTCCATCCAGCCTCATCAACCAAATCATCAATCTCGCCAATATGGGGAAGGAGACATTTCACAATTTCCCTGTTGCCCATGGTACAGGCCCAATGGAGCGGTGTACGGTGATCTTCATCCTTTGAAACGGCTAGTTTCGGGTCGCTTTCAAGAAGTTGTGTCACCACAAATGCTTGGTTGTCGCGTGCTGCTTCATGGATAGACATTGTATGAATTTTGTTTGAAATGTGGAGATGGTGGGTTCGCCATGTGCGGTCTTACATATAGTAAGGAGGTAGTGCGCCACAAGAACGAGCAAGGCCGGAGCTTGGAAACCCCAGAGTATAGGCGCAGCGGAGACAATAAGATGGCATGAACACGGCCTGCTTTTTAAAAATATCTACAAACAGTGAGGACGAAGACTAGGCCTTCTTGAGGTGCGAAAGTACTGTGTGACCGCCATAATTCATAACCGTTTTAACGGTACATAGTCCTATGACTCTAGTAAAGTCACGGGATACAATTGAAAATGAATGGAACGGTTGGACTCACGTGCCCAGGGACTTCATATTCGTTTTTGGTCCATGACACTAATTGTGACAAAATGAACTAAGTCATGCTTTCCTTATCCGCTTCGCATTTCCTCCGGCGTAACCGCCGCATCATCAACATACTGCATAATGTCACAATTATCGGATTCCTCGTTAGCAACGGAGCCCCCGATAAATCCCGGAATTGGAACTTCCGAGGCTACACACTTTCGAGGGTTTTCTTGCGCCATTCCGTTATCGACCAGGTCAAAAAATTATATTCTGCCTTAGGTACCACAATTATACTTTGACATTATATTATATTTGACATTATATCATATGTACGTTTTTACTGTTCACTTTCTGTTTGCTTCCCTTTACCTCAAGAATTTGGCCACAGCAGGTCCCTTATTCTTTTTGGAACTATTGAATATGTGGTGTGCAGGCGTATCCCAATCTAGCAGTCACCTTTCCTATTCTAGATGTAAAATTCACAGCATACGATAGAAATCTAAGAATACTGTAGTCCGCATGTCTATTCTTCCACAGCCGCGCGATGACTGCAGATCATAATCGCCTTGTTTGTTCTTCAGTATTATGATTATTCAGAGTCCGAATCGCTGGGCGGGTTGTTGAAGAACGGAGCCGCAATAATCTTCATACTCACCCCATCGATACCATTGGAAACATTTGTTGCTGAAAGATAAGATTCGGTATTAGTTGAAGCACCAGTTTGAGATTGCGACGAGTTAAAACGCCCAGTGGATAGACTAGCTCTCTTTGAAGCGTTGGGCATGCGCGCAAGTGATGTAGATGTTTGTGATGTTTGTAACTGTCTCCCACTCAAGCTGCTATTTTGCCTTGCGAGTGAGTGTAGGTACTTCTGATAGTCTGTGACGGATGGGGACAGCATAAACGAACTGTCTGATGACGAGCTACTTAGTGTTGGTTCGAGTTGAGGGACGATAGTAATATGATGTTTGTCTTCGGGTATCCAACGATCGTCTTTCTCATTCAATTGAGGATCTGTCGTGCCCGTAGATGGTGCCGGTTGTACGTTGGTATCGTTGGTGAGATCAACAGGATTATTCTTCTCATGGAAAAGCTCTTCAACATCACTTGAATGTGACAGCGGGTTGCTCCATAGTTCAGCGGGCGCTCCGGGCGACAGTGAATCAATATTAAGGGCAGAAAGTTTGGCACCTGTGCCGTTCCCTCTAGTTTCCCATTCATTATTTGGTGTGTGAATTGCACTCTGGATCGCATTCTCCGTAGAGCTTAAGTTATCGTACTTAACCGCCCTACTCTTGAATTTGGTGGATTCCCGTGGGTTTGCACAGGTAACGTACATGAAGTCCACCTCTTCCAAACGAAGACCCTTCGTCTCATAAACAACTAGGTAGACGAATAGCACCCCCAAAGCATTGAGACCACCCCAAATAAAAAAGATCTTTGTACCCAATGCAGCTGTATGCTCTCCCGTATCAATTAAGTACGGCGTTATGTATGCAAATATGAAATTGACCAACCAGTTGGTCGCAGCAGTAAGGGAAACAGCTTTCTGTCGAATACTTATACCAAAGATATCAGAAGCTAATGCCCAAACAGCACCTCCCCACAGTGACGCAAAGCATGCGATAAACGTACATGAAAATACCACGCAAACAAGTGATTTTCCTTTTGGTTCACTAACCGTAACACCAACAATGGCAATAATAAAGTTGCTAATGGCCATTCCAACTCCTCCTAATAGAAGAAGCTTACGCCGTCCAATGATATCAATAAAAATAATACCAGGAATGGTGAATACGACATTTACCAAATAGGTGATAAAGGACATGAGGTAGTAGTTGCTGACTCCTGTGGAAGAAAAAAAGTTTACCCCGTAATAAAAGATAAAGTTGATACCTGAACATTGCTGGAAAGCATGTACGCCAATTCCTGTGAGCATACGAAGACGTTGTTTATGACGTCCTCCCCCCAGTCGGAAACAGTCTAGAATGGTTGTTTTTCCAAATGACATTTCGTAATCGTAATTGGCCTTGATTTCTACCAACTCCTCAATTAGGTCTGCATCATCTTCGGGGAGCCGGCGGAGTTTGCTGAGACTCTGAAGGGCAGCTTGAATGTTGTTTTGTTGCACAAAGTAACGAGGACTCTCCGGTAAGAAAAGCATACCAGTACATAGAGTAAGGGACCATAGAAACTGGATGCCTATAGGAATACGATAGGATGCGCTCGATGTGATCCTTCTTGTACCCTGGCAAACAGCCAGAGCAATGAGGAGTCCCCAGGTAATGGCCCATTGATAAGTAAAAACAATGGATCCACGAACCCATTTTGGAGAAGCTTCAGCTTGATAAAGTGGAACAATAGCAGATAGTATACCAACAGCTAAACCTGAAACTGCTCGTCCTCCATAGAGGAGTTTAGTTCCAGTAGCAGACACTTGAAGCACATTACCAACGTTAAATAATACAGCTGAGCTTAATATGATGGAGAATTTCCGCCCGTAAGTGTCAGATATAAGTGGAGCTATGAGTGCGCCGCAAAAAGTACCCAACAGCAATATGGCGGTGATTAAAGCTCGTTCGTGTACGGTGAAGCCTTCACCCGGATTTGACGGTATATGTGTCTTCACATATTGCATTTCCAAAATATCATTGATAAGACCAGTATCATAGCCATAAAGAAAACCACCCACAGCAGCCACTAAGCCCACGATGATTGCACTATTAGAAGATGACTTTTGTCGTATTTTGCGGTTGTATTCTTCCTCGATGGTGTTGTCATACAAAAGACCCTCTAAGAGCCGTCCCAAGTGCTTCAACACCATGTTAAGAGGATTCTGATTTTACCTAGCACTTTTGCTGTGCTTCTTCGGTGAGCTGATTTATGTTCGCTCGAATAGTGAAGTAGTCCGAGATCCTTTCTTCAATTTGGAAAATTAAAGCTTGAGATTTGAAATGGGGGATCGCGTGTGTGCAGGCTTTTAGTGGGGAAGCCGTTATGCAAATGTACCCTTCTAACAACTACTTCTTTTGATATAGATTCTATCTCATAAAAAAGATGAGCCCTAGGATTCCAGGTGAATCTTTTTTTAAGCAAAGAAGGCAATAACAGGGCGTGATCGTATTTGCTGAAGTGTTGTCCCTGCCCATTCTTTTTTTTTCCTGTCCACACATTCGGCTGTGCGTGGTTAAACTAGCTCAACAGCTACTGGCATGCGAAAATGGTGCAATCTCAGCCTGTGTCAACACTGGGGGAAAATATTTGTAACTGATCAAGATTGACATGATTGACCTTTCCTTTATCTCGTTCTTCCTTCCTTGTGAGGTAATATCTCTCGTGTTTCCTTTCTTTCTTGGCTCTTATAAATCGTCGTGTCTATTGTATAGAACTTTCCCGATTCCCCTTGTCCCTGCACTCTAAAATCGCACTTTGTGCTTAGGTGAAGTGTAAATACTTTTTCCATACACAGCCTCCAATCGTAAGAAATAAGACTCCAAGTAATACGGATTGTTGCAACTAACCGAATCTACATAAACATCATATTATTAATTTCTCGAGGCACCACTCGAATGTGTAAATCCTATCGGATTCGGTTTAGAATGCTCCATTTTTATGGAAAAGAGTAAGACTCCGAACGATAAAGGATATGAGCTGTGGTTTATAACCAAACGAAAAAACCGGGACAAAAAGTGTGCAAAAATTGAAGTACATACACTGCTACAATCTCTTGCTTATATATTAACTTCATTAAATCTCATCTGGGCGATGGCTGTATAAAAGTTTGCAACCACCTCATTATATAAACTACTGAGGACTACTACGCACTTGATCCTCATAATCAACATCCGTGCCTCTGGATGGTCGCAAAACCATTCATAACGACACCTCTTCCAACTACCAATTCTTACCCAGTTCCCCAAAGCCAAGATGTCACCAAAGTTTCCGGGAATTGTCGATTTGGCAGGATTTTATATCAGGCACACTCTTTTGCTAGCTGTCTTCTTTTTCATGTCCATATCGCGTAATATCCAGTTTGCGTACCACAAGGCATGTCTTCGATTCTTTTCCATGGCATATTATCCGAATAAGACGCCACAGGTGATCCGTGATGATGTGACGAAGTTGAAGAAAATACCAAAGCATGTGAGCTGTATTGTGAACTTGCGGAGTGAGGATGACGAGAATGGTGGAGTTGATGGACTTGTGGGCGATATCTCTGAGTTGGCAGCTTGGTGTTTATCTGCGGGTATCCCAGCATTGACTGTCTACGAATACAATGGTGCTATAAATGGTAGCTTACCTGAATTGGAGCATTACATCAGTCGTAATTTACGTGCATATTTCGGTAATCCCGTGCCTCCTTTCTCCATCCGAGTACCACACTCAAACGTCACCCGTTTCGCCAGCGAGGATCCTTCTGCCACGCCTAGCCTTGAGATCAATCTCCTCTCATATGTTGATGGTAAGCCCACTATTGTGGAACTCACAAAAACTATGAGTGAGCTTACAGCAAGCGGCGAGTTGTCGCCAAAGGATATCACGGTAAAGTTGATCGACGAAGAGCTTAGGGAACTAGTTGGACCTGAGCCCGATTTGTTGATTTGTTTTGGGCCAGTGTTGGACTTGCAGGATTACCCACCTTGGCATATTCGTCTCAGTGAGATTTATTGTGATGCCGACAATACGAGTGTCAACTACGCAGTGTTCATCCGTGCGTTGCGCCGTTTCGCCTACTGTAAGGTTAATTTGGGAAAATAGAGGAGTGTAACCAACTGCGAGAGCTATTGAGCTGTGCAAGAGCCGTCTAATATAGGGTATTCAATCCCGATTCTGATGAATCCAAAGAATGATTCAATGTTTGTAATTTAACTAGGTCACGGGCTAATATATTCCAAGGTTGCTGTGATGTAGATTGGGCATCTTGAGATTTCCTACTGGAGCTTCTCTGTTTAATTTGTTATTCTCTGCGTTATGTGAAACATTATTTACCACTTTGTTTTGTTCCTAATTCTGTTTGATGAGTTACGACTTTGTTTGGTGATCCTCCACGATCAGCTTGGATGTGACTATTACCTCGGCCTCGTCCACGTTATCTACGGTGAAATTTCTTAGATTTGTTTTCTGATTTACTGTTTGTCTTGTTCGTGGCTTGCTGTCTTTTTTGTTTTTTTTGCAGCCGTGACCACTTTCCCATGAGCCGCCTCAGTATGACCGTTCTGCACCTTACACCATTGCATGATTCAGGCTATAAGTCGCATTGTGCTGGACGGGAGATAGACGTGAGCACGTGCTTGAGCGCCCGCAACGGTTGACACAATTGTACGGCTTTTAGTACATTCTTCCATTAAAATGATATTGCCTTGGGAAGACAAAAAGCACAAGAGGAAATCAAAAGATAAAAATAACACGAAGACAACCAGTTACTGGGCTTGACCAGTCAGCACATACGACGGAACATTCTTTTAGAAACAGATAGAGACAGGGGGACGCGATTTGAGTGAGTGGCACACGACTAGTATCCTGCATGCTTGCGGGGGCGCGATTTGCTGTTCGTTTCGGTCCTCGACAAAAGCAAAACATAATTGGTTGACTCTTCCAAAAAACACCCCTTGAGCCGACGCCAAAGCACCGTTTTCTCAAAGATCAGGCACTAATTATACTAAGGGGAACCTTTGATCGAATTCACATAGTTTAAAAGAGCAGTATGGGTTTGTCTTTCTCAAAGTTGTTTGCCAACCTTTTCGGCAACAAGGAAATGAGAATCTTGATGGTTGGTTTGGATGCCGCTGGTAAGACCACCATTTTGTACAAGTTGAAGCTTGGTGAGATTGTCACAACCATTCCAACTATTGGTTTCAATGTGGAAACCGTGGAATACAAGAACATCTCGTTCACTGTTTGGGATGTTGGTGGACAAGACAAAATCAGACCATTGTGGAGATACTACTTCCAAAACACCCAGGGTATTATCTTTGTGGTTGACTCCAACGACAGAGACCGTATCGCTGAGGCAAGAGAGGAGTTGCAACAAATGCTCAACGAGGATGAATTGAGAGACGCTTTGTTGCTTGTTTTCGCCAACAAGCAGGACTTGCCAAATGCCATGAACGCCGCGGAGATCACCGAGAAGTTGGGTTTGCATTCCATCAGACAGAGACCTTGGTACATCCAATCTACTTGCGCTACTACAGGTGATGGTTTATACGAGGGTTTGGAGTGGTTGTCCACTAACTTGAAGAACTCTTCTTAAGCGGGTCAGAACATACGAAAAGGTCAAAATTTCAACAAATACACCCACTTTTTTTCTGTTTCTTCACTGTATGTGCCTCAAGGTACTGTTTTAGCTTGTGAACCCTATCACTGTATAGAATGCATGTAATGTTAAGTACGATCGTAGACCTGTGCTCATTTACCGTGCTTTCTGGGGTCTGGATCAACCTTCCCCGGAATAGCCACCGCCCCCAGATGTTTCTGGCGCGTGGGCTCAGGTGGCGAGTTGTTGCTAGGGCTCCAGCCCTAGTTTTTTCTTTTGCGTGATTGTTTATATTCAGTCGCCCCAATTAAGACAATACACCCGTGCACCTCATCCCCCTGCAGACAGCGCAAACGATTCGCAGGTCGGGTCCGCGGCGCTGAAAATTTTCGTTTGATTTTCTCACTCTGAACCTAATCCTTCTACATATACTACTACAAAATGGTATGTTTAAACACAGAAATTCATGTTGAGGAGTCCTGTTAATGAATGTGGTGCCATGTCTATGTCCTGCTATTTTGAAGAGCCGTTTCGTACTACTAAAACGTGAGTTTCACTGAGGCATCCTTCCCATGCTAAGGAGCATATTTTTTATGTTAGTGGTATAGCTAAGGATCATATTACGGCTACAAAGAAAGTACAAATAAGTCTGAAATAGCAAAGCTCATAGAGAGGCCAGAACAGCATGGTTTTTTTTCATTGATTGACAAATTTTCGTGATTGTTGACCAGCTTTAGCCACCCCTTCCCATACATTTTCAGACTCACACAATGTCCCCTTAAAGTGACTCTATACTAACAAAACAGGCTGGTGTTAACGTTGCCGAATTGAGATCCAAGTCCAAGGAACAATTGGAACAACAATTGGTTGAGTTGAAGCAAGAATTGGCCTCTTTGAAGGTCCAAAAGTTGACTAGACCTGCTGTTCCAAAGATTGGTCTTGTCAGAAAGGACATTGCCAGAGTTTTGACCGTCATCAACGCTGCCCAAAGAGAAAACGTCAGAGCTTTCTACGCCGGTAAGAAGTACATTCCAAAGGACTTGAGAGCCAAGAAGACCAGAGCTTTGAGAAGAGCTTTGTCTAAGGAGGACGCTGCCAAGTTGACCGTTAAGGCCCAAAAGCAAAAGGCCGCTTTCCCAAAGAAGGTCTACGCTATCAAGGCTTAAATTACATAATGTTATGGTAGTAATATAATTGTACGGATATTTTCTGTAGGTGATTTAGTATGGGATGGTTACCATGGGTAGTCGTTTTGTGGAATTGCCATTACTATAGGATAGTTACTATACCATGTATGTTGATGTGGGAACGATGGTTCCTCTTCCTGCTTATTGATATCTTTCTTTGGTAAGTAGCATCTGAATCGTTGTTGATTTGCCTATTTATGGGTTCATTTTCGAGCTATTGCAGATGTATCTGATGATTTTGCTGGCGTCTGAGACGTCTGGATTAGTGTAAGAAAGCTTTGGGTTCCTACTGAAACACGACTGCAGCACGTCCTTCTATTGAGCCTTTCATCTCATTCCGAACTGTATTTCAACTTCCAGCAGGTCTTTTATTGCACCAGTCACGACCGCAGTCAAAATCAATTAAAATCTGTCTTGGTAGAAATCTTGTGTCGTGGTGCCGTTCTGGCTCAACTCTGACTTCGTTTGTTCTGTTTAAATTGTGCAATCTTTTCTCTCATTTCAACATCATCCTCTACCTCCTCAAGCTTCAATGGCATACGGTTAAATGGATCAGTAGGATCACTCAACAAATGTGCTTTAATGGTTGACCGGTCAAGAGTGACCTTGGATCCAGGCAATTTCACGGGGTCTTCCATCAAAGTGTACATCAATGGATCCAAAAATTCGTCTGGCACTTCGCCCAACTCCAATTCTTCATTCTCAATCGCTTTCTTTTCCTTTTCTGCCTCCAATCCAAATGAATAAAACTTCTGAATAACATTGGCCAGTATGGACGTCTTCCTAGTCAAAATATCCCGAGCTCTTTCGAAATATGCAATATTGAAAGATCTTCCGTCTCGTGCAACGGCTTGCAAGAAATGCTTCTCGTTACTTAAATTGCAATAAACTTGGCAAATGTCCCCCAACACTCGTTTAGGGTCAAAGTCGTACTTCTCAGGCTCCTTGACTTTCAAGTTGGAGCATTTTGGCCCAACCATAAGGCTCAAATTGTAGTCCAACATTCCAGCCAAACGGTCCACCAACTCGCTGATGGTAAATCCTTCAGGAACTTGCTCGGTAAAAAGCTTAAACAACTTCATTGTTTGATTGGCAAGGCCCATCAATGAACGTGCTCTCTTTTCTGCATCTTGAAGGTTTGTTTCCAATTCTTCTGTCGTACCAAACTCTTCCTCATTTGGCTCTTTTCCTTCTTCACGTGCTTTAAGTTCTTGCTGGGAATTATGGATGGTGTTCAACTGATTGAATGATTCGTCAAACAAGTACGTGGTGTCGTTCAACATACGCGCAATAAAACGAATGAAAAACTCCACATTGTTTCGTGAGTAGTCACCCAATTGCTGCCGGTAAATCGGGTGTTTCCATAACTCTTCAATGATATTGGAAATGTAATATCTGGTGTTGAATTTGTCGTAGAATTGAGATGACGCTCCAGTCTTTTCAATGCTGACATAGATGTTCAAGAGTGCGTACAAGATGTTCTGTTGAATCAATTTACTCTCGAGATAAACATTGCTGAAAGGTCCTGGCTTGCGGTAAATTGTTGTTTGATTGCCGATAAATAGAATTTCCACTAGGTTTCCCTTCATGTGGGGATTACCAATTAGTTCCGGACACCGTAACAACACTGTTCCAAACTCGGCAAAAATGGACAATTTGGAACTATCTTGCAGAATAGGAACTCCAAATCCAGTGACAAATTTGAAGTAATTGATCATTCCTTCTAACACAAACTCCGGGTAATATTTCCATGGTACAGGTGCCTTAGACCGAAGAAGTTCTTGGTCGTCTAATTCACTAATACTCTTGATTTGGTAAAAAGGAATTGACAATTTCTGGCTAGGATACTTGTGTTGTGGGTCCACAAGGTTACCCATGAATTGGATCATTCCAATAATATAGTCAAAGATTTCACCACTGAAATCGGAGAATAACACAACCAGTTCGGTGGCATGTAATTTAGATTTAAGGTTATTGATCATGACACTGTACCGAGGACGTAAGGCTCTAGCACGAACATCATTTTCACCTTGTTCCATTGCACGGGTCAAGTTTTTGATTCCGTCCTTGAATTTTTGGTAGTTTGTACTAACGCCCCCAAGACCGTATTGGACATATGCTGCTGTCAAAAAGAAGCACTCAGTAATGAAGTTTGGCTCCTCATGCATGTGGCCTTCATAATATTCCTCTGCTTCTTTAATAGTAGAATTGAGTCTCGACTCCTCTTTTATATCCAATAATGTGTTCATAGGTCCAAAATAATCTTGATGGATTTTTCCAAGCTTGGTATAACCCGGGTAATCCAAGAAAGGCATGCTCAATCTGGTCAAGATCAATGAAATATTGAACATCAACGAATCTGATGACATTTCTTCTGGTTTGGAATGTGAGCCAACTCTCAAGTGAGATACATTGACTAAATTAGCAAACCATTTCATAAGATCTTGTCTTGTTTGCACAGAGCCCCTAATAAGCTTCTCCACTATAAATGAAAGACGATCGAGTAAAATTTTGTACTCTGTCTTGATCGTACTGAAAATCGACGAGAGCTGAGCATTGGAGATTTCTTGTACTTCTGATGTGTTTCTGTCTCCCATGAAGTAAAACAGTGCAGCATTTTGGTCCAATGGTCCAAGTCTCAATAATGGGCCTAAAAGCGTCTTGTATTCAAAATCTTTCGCTGCAGAAGCGTCTGGTGGATTGAAACCTGCAATTTTGGAAAAGTTGGCACAGACACATTTAATGTTCATGAGAGATTCCCAAAACGACACGTACTTTGAAAACTCACGCTTATGAATATTGATCTTCACGAGCTCTGCTGCAACAAAAGGAAATAAATAGTTGAGCAATTCAATTAAGAAATCTTGCTCATTGGCCCTGTTGATAATGTCATGTAAAAATACACGTGAACTTTCGTTGTCAACAAAGTACTGGACTGCCTTGCCCAAATCGTTTCCCAACACCATTTCGGGGATTTGGAAGCAAATCAACCCGTAGGACGAGCACAAAGACTCCACACTGGAAATCACTGCCAATTTCTTTTCATATAACGGATCTTTCTTTGGCATAATACGGCGAAGTCGTGCCACCCGTTCATATATTCCAAGAAGATACGCCACAGGGATTTGAGCCTTGGGAACGCCAATTTCAGTCAAGATTTCAACAAAAATTTCATCAATTGAATCCTGAGAAACTAGCATATCCTTCTGCAGAAAAATGCCGACATCGCAGTCGAAAACCAGTCGAAGTTCTGTCTTTATCCAATCGCTTAATGCCTGCTCAGGATTCTGAGGTAAACGCGAGACAATTGGCGCTTTCGGGGCCGGTTGTCGCTCTACCGGCTGCGGCAACTCTGCTTTTATCTTTTTGACCGGACTTGCCTCGTTTGCTGCCTTATTACTCTTAGGTGGCGGGCTGGGTTCGCTGGCCCGCAGACTCTCTCCAGATGCCTGGCTTAGCGCGGCAAGCTTAGCTAATCTTTTCGCTCTGATCTTTCGAAGTTAGTATTTGACCATGTGACGTTGTATTTTCTATGTCTTTTGTTGTGATTCTTACATACTTCATTGGCGTCACTCATGATTATGGCTTCACACGTTGGTTATCCTATCTCAATCAGATTCACCATGTTCCAAATCGTATGGTGTACGGGTGTATTTCCCAAACAAGCGTTCCAAATAGTAAAGGTTTGAAAGTAGACACTCCATCCTATTACGATTCCTAAGTATACTATCTTTACCGAATCCTTGAGATGCATCTCATTGCCCTCGCTTGTCAGCCCTACATCTCTCTTGTACTCGTGTAGAACAACCAAAATCAGTGACATCACGTGACTGGGGTTCAGCTAAGTTATTTACTGTCTAAGAACATTTTGAACCTTTTGAAGTGTCAAGATCAATAGTCGCATAACGAGGTCATTGGTCATTACTTCGCTCATTAGATTTAACCGCCCAACTGTTGAGTCCACATTTGGGTGAATATATCCATCAAATCTCAATTAGGATACTATTAGAAAGGAAGAAAGCGACTTGGTCGTAATACGACTGACAAGATTATCTTTCACCTAACACGGAGATCCGGGCTTCTTTTTAATTTGTTTGGATTATTAGTTGCATGGTGATACCATCTATTTTTACCTGTTGTGCAGGAAATGGGACTAAGAAATCATGTGTGAGGTAGTGATCTACGCCGACCTGTGCGGCATAGCCAAAGCCCTTCACAGCAATGCTAATAGGAAAAGCTGGTGTTCGACTTGAAATAAAAATTAACCCAAACAATAATTCGCCTTTTATAACGGGTGGTATTGATACAACTGGACTTTTTTTTTTAATGAAAAGAACACATTTTTTCCACATTTTTAGCCGCGTCGAAAGCATATGACATTCGTGGAAGGTACCAGGCAATCGTCTATGTGCAGTTTGTTCCAGCTAATTATGCGACATATGAACTGTCGTTGATCCTCAAAACCGGAAATCGTGTACACGTTTGCTTCAATTGAAAATGTCCCACGAAGATGATTTGGTCCCAGAGACCGTGGAAGGATACACCGTAGGTGAGAAGAAAACCATTGATGAATATAACAAACTCGATGCCGAGGATGAGAGTTTAGCAAAGTGGAAAGCATCATTGGGATTAGCTGTTGATTCAACCCCATATCCTGTTCAGCCTGGCGACAAGAGAACAGTTGTGATTGTGGAGATGGCTCTTACTTTTCCAGAGGACCCACTGTTGAAGTCTGTCGTCATTCCCTTGGAGGACACTGCTGGAAAGACCCTCGAGAACGAAATCACATTTAACATTAAGGAAAAAGCTGTCTATGAATTGCAAATCAAGTTCCGCGTGCAGCATGAAATTATCACAGGCTTGAAATATTTACACTCAGTGAAGAAAGCAGGTATTCGTGTCGATAAAGTTGAAGAGCCTTTGGGATCTTACGCTCCTAACACAAAGGAAAAGCCATACTATGAGAAGCTGTTTGGAGCTGTAGAAGCTCCATCAGGATTCTTGGCTCGTGGCTCATATTCTGCTATCTCCAAGTTTGTTGATGACGATAAAACTGTGCATATGACACTCCCATGGTCGTTTACCATCACGAAGTAGTGTGTAACAATAACAGTGTTTCGCCCGAAGTTAGATTACCTTGTTCCAAGTCTCCGCTTAGTACCAGACCGGACCGGTATATATGTCGGTGCCCTTTTCGTACCTATTGTAGATTGCTGTCCATTTTTAGGGCGGACAGGAATGTATGCTGGGGCTTTTGAACCTCGATTAATATTTTTTGTATTGTTCGATGATGATTCTTGATTCACCTCTTTTATAGTCAAGCTCTTTTCATGCAAAGGTGGTGCTTGTTTAGTCTTCTTATCAAAAAATGACATGATGTTTTTCGGTCTACTGGATATACCAGATGCCATAGAAGTCTTCCTAAAGGCAGTACTGGATATCTGTTTTCTTTCATTTAATAGCCATCGCTTTTTGTTATCAGATGGTATTAAGTTCTGAGTTCTTGCTGTAGTAAACCCTGTATCAACATTGGATGCATCCCCACCTTGTTTTACAAATGCGTCCATAAACATTTGGTGTTGCTTGCAAAACCCATTATAATCAAAGTCTGTTGGAAACACTTTACCCAGACGTATATACACCAGCTTGATATCATCAAGCAGCCCAAGAGGCAGCAGCAGTCTTAAACATTCCTTAATACCACCAAGAAATCGTGAGTGCTTCTCTATCGGTCTGCGACCCCATTTTGCTTGTTCTGGACGTTCAGTATACGACGACATGAATAAAAGGAGTTTGGCTCTTGTAGTGGCAACATATAAGCATCTCCGTTCCTCATCGATAGTCTCGGGTTTGGATTCATCAATTGCAAATGTGGCAGGGAGTAATCCTTCACTGAGACCTGGTACAAATACGATTGGCCATTCCAAACCCTTGGCGGCATGAATGGTGGATATTGCAACTTTTGATCCTTCATCTTCTTCAGGTCCCGTTTCTGCAAGACTGATCAGTACAAGAAATCGACGTAGCATATCTTGGCCTGGAGTTTCTTGGATTTCCTTGTCCATATCGATTTCATCTTCATCATCGCGGAAAGCTACTAACTGCGCCATAACTTCCATAATATTCATATGGCATGCCAGGTCTTCAGAAAATTCCTTCTCCAAGCCAGACTTAGAATACAACGAGAGAAAAAACCGCTCCAATTCTTCCAGAGTATTTGGAGGGTCTGCTCGCAGAATTGGGCTAATACATGACCGGGCATCTGAAATGATACTCAAAAACTCTTGAATCAGTCTGCGTTTCAGTGGCAGTAGAGATGACTTAATTGTCCCATTTGAGACACTTTCAAGTAAATTAAATGCCAGAAGACCATTCATTTCAAGATGACGAGTGTGAAGTCCCTCCAATTCAGAGATAGTCTTTGGTCCAAGGCCACGCTTAGGTAAAGTTGCCAGACGAAGCAATGCGAGACGGTCATAGCTAGATGCTACACTCCGCATCCAATCAATTATTGCTACCACCTCCCGACGCTGCCAGAACGCTCGTCCGCGGACCATAGTGTAGGGTATACGACTGCGCGTAAGCTCTGTTTCAATTGCACGAGACTGGTGCGCTGATCTCACGAGAATTGACATGCTTGAGTATGGGAATATTCCTTGGGGTAGCTTGTGGAGGTGGACGATTTGATAAGCAATCCAGCGAGCCTGTTGTTCCTCGGACTCAAGAGCCGCATACTGTGGTTGTAGTGAGCACTCTGGCCATTGCAGTCGAAGTAGTTGTGGTACCCGTTGATGTTGTTGGTTCATTAATTTCTCTGAGACATGGAGCACAGAAGGCGGTGAACGATAATTTTGCTCAAGACGTACCTCTGTACAAATGACACCTAGAAATGCGTAGTATTTGCGCATAATTTCGAAGTTACCACTGCAAGCGTTGCGAAACGCATATATGCTTTGATCTGGATCGCCAACTACGGACACATTTGGACAAAACGCGTACAATAACTGAAGCTGAATTTCGTTTGTATCCTGAAACTCGTCCACTAGAGCGTGACGCAAATGTGAAAGGAATTTAGTAATACGGATGCCGTAAACAAGGCAATCGTCAAAGTCCATAAGTCGATTCGAAGTAAGAAGCGATTGGTAGCGCGCAGCCACTGTATTGACCAACAGGACGCTTGTTGTCAGCGAGTGGTTATGCTTTGGCGATTTAGATTTAATCAGCGAAATTGCACGACGCAATTTCACGGGGTCCAATGACCCTTCTCCTGTGGTAAATGGGGAAACTTCGTTTTCAGGAAACTGCGACAACTCCTCGGGCGATATCTGATCCAACGCCTCGGCCAATAGCTCTTTTGAATCCTTCTCATCTGCCACACCAAGATTTGCAAGCCCAATTTGTGGCCCATACTTGCGAATAAGTTGGTAACAAATGCTGTGGAAAGTTCCGACCATGAGAAGATCAACCGCGACCGATGACACGCCTAGCATGCCCCGAAGACGTTCCTTTAGTTCCTTGGCGGCCTTTTTTGTGAAGGTTGTGACGAGGATATTTTGTGGCTCCACCTGCTCGTGGACTAAGAGATGAGCCACGCGTGCAACGAGCACCGTTGTTTTCCCTGTTCCTGGCCCAGCGATGATCTGAAGCACTCCAGTTCCTGGCGCACCAGCCGCTTTCCGCTGCCCCCAATTGAGACCCTCTAAGACACATTGAGTAAGTCCTAGCCGAGAACACTTGGCCGGCCCTGGACATGTATCTGGATACTGCATGTTTGTGGTCTTGTAGCTATCAATCACGTCTCCATGTTGTGACATGTGGTGTGGACCAGACGCGCGCTGGACTACAGTAAGATGCCCGCACCAGTACGTAGTATGACATGTACCACCTGGGAGCGCAGATAGCATTCAACTTTTTTGCGGATCATGCTCTATTTATATTCAGAGATATTAATAAACTGGATGAGATTTTTTGGTTGCAAATTTCATCACTAGTTATTTTTTTTCGGAGGTCTTCTTCGTATACAATCACCAACCAGACGACACGCAATATCTATACAGCTCTTTATTTTGACCCAGAACACCCGCTCTAGAAAATGATTCACTTTCCACAATTGGGTTATCATTAATGGGTTACCTCGGACCCCTCATTACTGGCTTTTACTTTTCGACTCTTCGTCTCCGGCTTTCATTATTGAGCATTCGATTCTTTATTTGTGTTTGCTCAATACTAAGTTCGATGAGTTTTTTTAACGGGTATCCTGGTTAGAGAAAGTCATTTTCCTGATGAAACTGAGTAGCTCTATCCTAAAAATAAGGCAACCAAAAGGTGGACGGTTCAATGTATTGGATCTAATTCATTTTGCAGCCAGGCTGAACGATAATATTGCACCTACTCACTCACTCATGGTCATACACCTCAAGACTAGGTAATAACAGCAACATCAGTACCTCATCTCAATAGGAATTTCTTGTCTCTAACTTGAGGAGACATCACTTAGGTTGTCCATCAGTGCATGTTCGTCTGTGCTGTGTCCATCACAGACTCATTTCTTGACGCGACTTCGTTTTTCTCATACTTAACCTTGCATGTGGTGCGAACCACATCTGCACACCTTATACCATCACCATACGCTAATCATAACCATCTTTGACTTTGTTCAATAGAAGATGTTCGGATTTCTACGACTTGGGGTTTGGTTCTGCTTTCTAGCATGTGTTTGTAATGCAGAGTCATGGCCAAGCCGTTCTGCCCCAAACAGTAATGAGGCACGGGCACAACGAGATCTTTCGGGCGATATTCCTGTCAGCCAACTTACACAATGGGGCGTTTCGCTTAATAGTTTGGTATTCGACCAGGAAGGTTATAACACTGACTCTTTGAGTCTGGTTCAAAACCTTTTGTCATTAGGGATCGGAAATGTGATGGTGGATTTATATTGGAATGAGTTTGTGCAAACATGGCAGCTTTGCCCTGCCCCTTTTCCTAGTAACGTTACAGGTAACATAAGTGAAACGGCGACAGTATCATGGCAAGGTCGAGATTATCGATGTCTGCCTGATTTTTCTCCGGCTAGCTTGATGGCAATAATCTCCCATTACTTAAGAGAATCGAATGTTAGAGTTTCAGCTACTGTACTCAAAATATTAGTCAATTTAAAATCAATTACTTCAGGAAGGAGTAATTCTTCTTACATTCCGCCTGAATATATTCCATCGGGGTCTGCGTATATGGCCATGGGAAACTCCACACTCCATCTGGTGTTTTCTAACCTTTCTCCCTTTTTATTCACACCAACTGATTTAAGCACATATGTGCAATCGGGTCGAAACAAAAACTCAACATTATACTTTTCTGAGTTTCCGACTCAAGATGAGTTTTTGTTTACATTATTCAAGCGCACTATGGTGTTAGTTACATCCGATTCGCTACATAGATCGCAGCTTGGATATAATATGTCTGACATGGACAACAGCACGTTATTTCAGGCGGACACTCCTAATTTTTCAACAAAAATTGTATCCATAAAAAACTCAACTAATCTATCGTTATGCAAGGCTGCAAATCCTAGCTCAAGGGGCATCTTTGATGCTATTATTCGAGATGCTCAGTTTCAGTTTATTTTGGACAATGATTCTAAACAATTCGTGAATTCTTCTTTCAATGACTATATAAGATGTGGATATACACCCATCTTGAATGCTCTGAACTATCCGATGCTGGCACCGGATTTAGTGAATGGCATTTTGCCTTATCTGTTTTGGTCCTGGGCTCCTCAGGCTTCAAACTATACTGTCGATGATTCGCAACCAGATAAGAATGACTTTAATTGGATAGAGGTATCATCCAATGAACAGGCAGATCTGTGTGTCGCAACAACACAATTCGGATGGGTTGTCCACAATTGCTATGATAAATTTCGCTTGGCATGTCGCAACATTACCGATCCATTTATGTGGACAATTTCCCACAACAACTATGCATATTTCGAAACTGGAAGCGACGAATGTCCGGATGGCTTTTTTTTCGCCGCTCCCCGTCTGAGTCTAGAACAACTTGCATTACAGCAAACTCTTGCATCACGTACCGATAAGTATCCTACATGGGTTGATGTCAACGACATCACCATAGATGGATGTTTCGTTACAGGAGGACCAAACGCCCAATGCCCTTACAAAACGCTTGTTTCGCCTAGAAACCTTGTACACAGAATTGCACCTAGTGTTGTTTTAATTATAGTTCTACTATTGTTACTATTTTTAGAGCGGTTATTCCGTTCTACTGCTATTCACAAAAATCGCCGAAAGTTTTGGAAGAGAAAGATAATTCAGTATGCCAAAGATGATTACGATGGAGTGCCATCTTAAGCACATGGCATAACCCTGAAGAGAGTTCTAAAGCGCGCAATGTTACAAAAGCGTCGTGCGCGTTCCAACTGGTTCCATGAAGGCAAACCCGAACCATTATCCTTATTGCACTCAGAAAGAAGCAATGAACATGAACGATCCTAACTGGCAAAAATTATCACAAGAATTGAGACGTAGAGCTGCAAAGGCTCGTACTGGTGGAGGGTCTCCGCCAAAGTCCCCATTCGGCATGTTTGCAGGCGTTGGTGGACTCGTGCTTTTGGGAGGTGTCACCTTTTTGGCTCAAAATGCGTTGTTTAACGTTGATGGTGGTCAGAGAGCAATTATCTACTCTCGGTTTAGTGGTGTTCAACCACAAATATATCCGGAAGGTACACATTTGATCTTGCCATGGTTTCAAAGACCTATTGTGTACGACGTAAGAGCCAAGCCTAGAAATGTTTCATCCTTGACCGGAACTAAAGATTTACAGATGGTCAACATTACATGCCGTGTATTGTTTAAACCTGACCTCTATCAGTTGCCAAACATCTACAGAACATTAGGTCAGGACTATGATGAAAAGGTTTTACCATCGATTGTCAATGAGGTATTAAAATCGGTCATTGCTCAATTTAATGCGTCTCAATTGATCACCCAAAGAGAGAAGGTTTCGAGGTTGGTTAAAGAAAACCTTGTTCGCCGTGCTTCTAAGTTCAACATCTTGTTGGACGATGTGTCGTTGACTTACATGACTTTTTCTCCTGAATTTAGTGCTGCTGTTGAAGCAAAGCAAATTGCTCAGCAAGACGCTCAAAGGGCAGCTTTTGTGGTTGACAAGGCCATCCAGGAAAAACAACAAGTTGTGGTGAAGGCCGCTGGTGAGGCTAAGTCTGCGGAGTTGATTGGTGAAGCTATCAAGAAATCTAAGGATTATGTGGAATTGAAAAGATTGGATACTGCCAAGGAGATTGCCCTGATTTTAGCCAACTCACCTAACAGAATCTTGTTGGATAATGACACGTTGTTGTTGAACACTGTTGTGGACTCCAGAAAATAAGTATGTACATAGTAATGACAATTGGAATTAAATGCCAATCTGGGATTCCAGGCGAAAAGAAATGGGAAAAATACCACTAAATAGTTTACAGTTCACTACACTACATCACAGCATCACCAACTACATGTCAGGATAATTGCTTCAAAACAGGATACTTGAAACCATGCTGTATATATACATATATATATCCCAAAATAACAGAGCAATTAGAAAATCAGATTCACAATGTCTGAACCAATTGTAGCACCCGCGCCGAAGATAGCAGCGTTGCCCAACTTACTACCGAACTTCTTCAAGTGCTGAGAACCAGTGCTATGGGAAGTTGGTTCAGGAGAAAGTTGTTGCTGTTGTGGTTGCTGCAATTGTTGCTGCTGCGGTGGGTAGTAATTTGTTGATGGAGGAGGAAACTGCGCGTATCCTCCGTAAGAAGGCTCTTGATGTTGTGGCTGCTGTGGTACAGGTTGATATCCGTAGGTAGGAGCCCCCGGAGGTGGCTGGTACAGGGGCGAGTAACTTGGGGGCAAGAGCTTTTCCATTGTTTTCTCTGAAGCGGCATTGAACTCCGATTCAGAAATCACAGTCACATAGTTCAGAGGGAAAATGCCAGCACTTGAAGGAGATTCTCCACATTTGTATCCACGCCACCAATCGGGTGAAAGATGTTCTAAAACAGCAATCTTATCATCTTTCCTAAGAGTCAAGTCGTCCTTTTCCTGTTTTTCATAGTCGTAGGTGGCTTTGCAATAGCCGACTGCTTTCGGCACTGGGGGGGCAACCCGACGCTCTGGTGGGCCAGCTACAGGTTCCAGTGGCGAGGATATTGAGGCTTGAGAAAGTGCAGCAGTTATCGCTTGTGTTGCCGTTGCCGCTTGTGGTGCCCGTACTGGTTCATCGGATTTTGTGGATTTAGCAGCAATTTTGTCTACTCCCCAAGGTGCTGAGTCCTTTGAGTATTTCTGAGGAAGAGCGGAATTTAACGTATCAAAAAGCTCTTGATCGATCACTTCCGAATCGAGAAGAAACTCAAGCTCTGTCCGGATAGTCGTAAGTGATCTATTTATTATGGCAGCAGACATTTACGTGGAAGAAAAGAAGTTGGAATGGGAATTCGATAATTAGATCACGCAGGAGATATTAACCGATAATGACAGGTCACGTGGTCACATTACAAGCTGCGCCTACTGGGGTCACTATAGGAGGAAGGTGACGGTATTGGTGATGGGGCCGCCAAAATTGATAGGAGTTTCATTGTTTGTGTTTGTATGTTTGGTATTGACTCGGAATACGATAATTTGGGGAATTAACTCAAAATCCAACGTTTTCCAATTTGTTATAGAGTATGCAAATTTGTAAGTATTTGCGGATATGGCACAATCAAACAAAATATGGAGGTACAGGTTCGATTCAACCATAACTATGAATAATGAAAGAAACTACTAATTAGAGAAAGCCATGTGAATGAATAAATGTCAGTTATGAAGAAAAGGAAAACAGCTGAAATAAAGAAATGTGATCTGATTTGAGTAAGGAAATGTATCAAACGGAATCCGGAGACGGAACACCGAAGACCATAAATATCGTGGTTTTTTTTCTAGTTTCACTTATTTCTTTTTTTTTTTTTTTTTTTTGATCCGCCCGCAAATAGCGGAGTTTCAATGGTTTATCCTGCTGAAGGGCCATGGCTGGTTACATAGAAAAGAACCACCTTAATGCTTGTAGAGCTTCTTGTCACATACAAGGCAGAGTCGTTCCCGAACCACCGAACCCTTCTGTCCTACAATACCTCGCAGGTGAGACCACATCCGTGCACCCCTGTACCGGAGAATACATGCCGATAAGCCAAAATAATCGTCGTGCGAGACACGGAAAAAAGGTGAATCATCCTCTCCACACATAAGTATAGGCACATCCGTTACACCAACGAACCGTCATACTAACGCCTACAATGAAAGCTGTGCTTCGTCCCGGAAGGCTCCAGCATGTGAGACACAAAGTCACTTCGAGTTCTACATCTGCCTTGGCTTACAAAACTTTACACAGAAACCAAAAGAGACCAGCCTTGCCAACTTTTGAGACTCCCAATTGGTCTGCTGACGCAGCAGTTTCTTCCATCTTGTACGAGACTCCTATGCCATCTAGGGCACCAAGAAAGCAGCATGTTTTGAATTGTTTGGTGCAGAATGAACCTGGTGTTTTGTCCTCCATTTCTGGCCATTTGGCTGCCAGGGGTTTCAACATTGACTCGCTAGTGGTTTGCAATACTGAAGTCAAAGATTTGTCGAGAATGACCATTGTTTTAGGCGGACAAGATGCTGTGGTGGAACAAGCTCGTAGACAAATAGAGGACTTGGTTCCTGTCTACGCTGTTTTGGATTATACCAATGCTGAGATCGTTAAGAGAGAGTTGTTGTTGGCAAGGATTTCGTTGTTGGGTCCTGAGTACTTCCAAGAATTGATTGCTGCCCACAACTTGCACACAACCGACGGCAATACTGTTCCAGATTTGAGTGCTACCGAAAGCGAATTTCACCCAAACAACTTGGCTCCTTCCGAGGCATTGAGACAGAAACACGCCCACTTGCTGCACATTTCCACCATTGCTGAGAAGTTTGGCGGCAAAGTGGTGGATATTTCCGACAGAAATGTTATTGTGGAGTTGTCCGCTAAACCTTCGAGAATCACCTCGTTCATCCAATTATTGCAACCTTTTGGTATTTTGGAAGTTGCCCGTTCAGGTATGATGGCATTACCAAGAACACCGTTGGGAGGTGTCGCCGAGGAGGAAGCAGCTGATGCAAATGACGTTGTGGACGTCTCTCAGTTGCCTCCTGGTTAAAGGTCAAGTGCGATGAGGAAAAAATGAGCCACTACGAGAATAAATGACAGAACCCTCAAGTATGGGCTGTAGTTAAGTTGGACAAGTTGGATTTTGTAGCCTACATGGACGAGATTGTATGATTCATTATCCGTATGGATTTTACCATGCAACTGACAGATTGAATACTTAATATACCTGATAGTTGGCAAGTAAACCTAATTCTAAGGAGGGAATACTATGGAGAATGTTTTTTTTTTTTTTTTTTTTTTTTTTTTTTTTTTTTTTTTTTTTTTTTTTTTTTTTTTTTTTTTTTTTTTTTTTTCGTATGCCCTGAGCCAAAGGTGTAATGAGACGGTGCGGGGCCATGCGCGCTCTGTTGAAGTGAAAACGGGCGCCTGACACATGGCCAAACCAAGCATAATCCGCACCGCAATCCGCACCGCAATCCGCAGCGCCAAGCACAAGCTCAAAATGCTAGCCTCCGAGCATCACAGCATAAGTCGCCCCTATGCTGAGAAACGGGGTTCACAGCATAGAATCAAGTCATGACGATAATTGTTTTCGAGTTTTCAAATACCATGTTTCACTATGTACTAGACGCATGCGCTATGTATGGATTAACTCCGAAACGCTCATGCCGGACCTAACGTTCAGAAACGGAACTTAACGTATCCATGATGAAGATCCGCAGAAGAACCCAGAATACAATATTCTTATTACGGAATTAGTCCTTTGCGAACGACATTTCTAGAACCGGACCACCAAACGTAAATAAGGTTTAATGCCCTATCTTCGTTTCATATTGATAGAAAAATGTGGCTAATTAAAGTTTGTAATCTGCATAACGTAAGAGAGGGGAACAAGATTGTTTAACAGATCCAGGAACGTAGACTACGTCATGAATAGACATTTTCGCACTGAGGCCACCAGCGTAGACAATGTCGTGATAATGACTAGAGCAGACATTTCAACGAACACGCCAATGTAAATCTGGCCAAATATTCACAACTTAAAAGATACGAGAACGACAGGCCATGTCCCAAATGTAGCTTTCAGCTGTTTGCCAATTAACACCGCGGCGTGCACGGTAAATAAGATGCATACGAAAGTAAGTCTCACCGAGTGCATCGGAGGAAAGAGAAGACCAAGAAGGAGAAAATTTGATCAGATATAATGTACACAGACCCAACAGACCCGTAGTGAAAAATAGTCAACAACCACTCTGTATCTATCCATCGCCACATCTGCCTTACGTCTAGTGTCAAGAAATGTCGCGACGAGATTGGTAGACAAAAAATAAAGTAACCGCGTTGCATAACAATTGGTAAAGACAGACCATATGGAGTGGGCATAAACTACTAACACTGAAGGAGGGCACGTTTAAACTAAAGCCCATGCGGATATGTGCATGTCGAATCCAGCACAAAAAAAAAAACTGAAATATGGGAATCTTGTCATCGCATATTGGCTTGGCTGACCTTTGTATGGGTGCAACTTGTAACCCCGCTACAACAATACAACACAATAAACGGCATCATATCGTAACAATGCTAAAGTTTTGGTGGAGAACAAACAGTGATGTCCATTTAGTGGGGCGAGACTGTATGTAGCCCCCCAAGTCTCAGCCACCCGAAGCTCTTCGTGCGCCCTAGTGAACTTCAGTTGCAGTAGACCAGTACCTTCTGCGTCTGTTCATCAAACCACACCCGGCAATAGTGACAAGCAGTATTATGCTTCGCAACCTTACCTTCTTTCTTTGATTTCCAGCAAACTTTTTTTCTTCGCTTTTTTTCGTCCTTATTCAAATTTTGTTTCCAAGGTACCGGAAGTCCGATTGCTTTGAGCGGACCAATCCACCATCCTGTTTTTGGTGATTCTGTTTGTTGACTTGGTTCACATCCAGCGTTCTTCACGATCCTCCAAGATTTTGACTTTTCGATCTTTCAGCTTATAGCTTTTTTGTTCTTTTTTGTTCTTTTTTCTTTACCCTTCTTTCTTCTACTTCGTTGCTTTTAGGCGCCGCAAGATTCAATGCCGAATTCACAAGCTCCTCCCCAGGAAATCCCCGATTGGAACCAGCAGGGATACTTTGCACCTCCACCACCTCCAGGCCGGGATCAACTATATCCACAGTCTCAGATGCCTCCACAATACACTCCCGTCATTTCTGGTCAACCACTGCAAATACTGCCTCCCCCTCCCCCTCCTGGTGGTTTCGCCCCAATGCAGACGCTGCAGATGATACCGCCGAACGCCGGTTTCTTTAACGAGTTCGAAACCATGTGGCAGTATGGCGTATTACCACCACTGCTCGAAGGAATGAATCCAGTGAAGCATGATCCGGAGACCTTTACTGACGCTGGAATCGACGCCAAAACTCGCAATCCAGACAATTTGTCGGGTGGCCAGGGCCCCAACCTGATGGCTCCGCACCAACGACCTCCAACACTCGAAACACCGCTATCCGCGAGCCGGGTGGAAAAACCACGTAGGCGCCGTACCGGCCTCACGGCTCGTAAACGGTCCCTGACAGCGTGTGACGCGTGTCGCCACAAGAAGATCAAATGTGACAATGTCCGCCCTCAATGTGGTGCATGTGAACGTACCGATATATATTGCCGGTATCAAGCGGACGAGACATTGTCTCTGTCCTTGGGCACCGAGCTTGCTATTTTGGACAAACTTGACTTAATTTTGAACGAGTTGCACCAGCAGCGCCAGCAGTTGGCCGGTAGTGCTGCCTTGTCTTCTCGCCCTATGGAGAATGATGACCAGCGCCTGGTCGAGAGTTCCGCGCAACTGGTGCCCAGTGGCCCCGGCCAAACTGCACCGGGAAGTAAACTTTCAACTGGCCAAAACGACTCTGACAGCATGGTACTGGTACGTCCAGAACTGACCTTCTTTACCGGAACTGGTCACACATTTTATGGCCCGCCATCAAAATTTAACGTATGCCTGACTGATTACTTTGCAAGTATGCATTCTTTACCTGTATGGGACATGTCGCTCACATCGATATTACGGTGGAGTTATTTTCAATCGTCTTTATCGTTACCGCCACAAACTGCTGCCAAAGATAATGCTCGGTTGATCCTTGCCTACGAAAAGGCGCTCCCAGGATATCCTTTTCCAACGACATTCTTCGAGCGTTCAAGTACATTACTTGAACTTGAGCAGTTTGTGACCGTGTGCTTCAACCTGTTGATACAGTCATATCTTATCCATTGTCATACTAAAGTACCCTGTCTTGACACTATAAGAATCCTCGAGTATTGTTCCATATACAATATGATGCGACGTGCACATCCCCAGATGGGCCTCATGGCATTAGTGGAAGAATTCAATCGACTTCAGCCAAATCAAGAGGTACTGGCGCTGTATCTTGCTGCCCTTAATTTTCTGGCAGTACAAGATTCTCCTGCGAGACGGCGAGCGTACCAAGACTGCTGCCGTGCTGCTCCGCTCCTCTTGGCCATGTGTGCGTTGGGGGTGCTCACATCGCCTCCACCACGCGATAACTACGCCTCATTCGCAACGTCGTCGCGTGAACGCCTGGACATTCGTAACTGCTCAACATGGTTCTCCGAGGCTGGCTCACTCGTACCACGAGACCGTGCTCATGTTGCTCTTATGCTACTCCAGTATGCTCAAATGTTCCGTTCCATTTTCCCTTTTTGCATGAAAGAGAACTCACCACCTCTGATACATTTCCATATAGTGGTGTCGCAGTATCATCTTGCCACGATGGATCCCTTGCGTGCTCACCGTGAAATTGTCATGGCTAGCACAGAAATGATGTACTATTTGCAAAAAGAGAGGGTATTGACAGGCCTGTCTCGAATCCTGCTGGAAGCTGAACGACTCTTCTGGACTTGCTTAAGACTTGAATGCGAGCTTCGTACAGAACTTAGTCCATATGTTTCCACTTCAGGCATTACAAATATTGCACCACCGCCGCCTTCACAGTTGCCGACAAAAACTGCCGCATCGGATGGCGATCATTTACCGGAATGCATCCCTGTAGCGGAGCATTATCATGAAGAACTTGTGTGGCTTTATTTTCTTACGGAAGTGGCAGTGCGAAAAATCGATAACCGTCACTTTGATACCTTGCATTCCTGCAGTAATCCCACTGCTTACACCGACCCTTCGGTATGGTCGGAGGTACTTGGATTTTTACGCCAGTATAACGCCGTTTTGCGGGCTCTTCCACCAAAGATTCGGGTGCTCGTCACTCTGGGGGATGATGTGGTGAAGCTGTTCACACAAATGAAGCGCAGTGCAGAAAATCGCCATCGCCAACGCACTGTCGGCCAGCTTAGCTCTGATCTTGACCGTCTCGATTCCTTAGATGATTTCCTTTTCGATAAACAACAGTTGGCCGTGGTCCAATCAGATCTGGTAACTTTTATCAAAACTCGTCTTCTTACCTCCAAGTTGGTATTGTTCCGACCTATTGTGTATCTAATCTTACACGATGAAGTGCCTTTAAGGGAGGTTGCAGAGGCAACCACTTATCTATTGTCACAACAGTCATCGGCAATTCAGCGCTCGACTCCGGATGACCGGTCAATGTCAGACAAAGATACATCAGATCGGTCACATTCTGATACGGTAGAATCCAACAATGAGTCGCCTTACGATTGTCTGAACTTGGATGAGTCTGAGACCAATGGTGAAGACTCGACACGAAAAATTTTGCTTCGAGAATTCATCAAGAATCTCATTTCGATACCTCGTCTAAACACACCTAACCTATGGCTGCACCGGCATCCAGGATCGTGGTACTATATTAGAAATTTTGTGTTCGGTGTTATGATTCAGTTTTTACTCTATACCAAGTTTCGGAGTGTTTCACCAAGCACCGATGAGCTGATGATGATGTTGAGCTCGTTAATTTCTCACGAATCTGTTCATGCTGCTTTAGAAAATGGGGTTTCCATGTTGACTTACTGGAAAGATGAGCTGCCTGATTGTGTAGTTTACTTGGAGTACTTCGAGCGGTGCCTTGTTAAATTTGACGAAATGAATCCAGGAGACAAAGAGATTACACCAGAAACCAAGGCTTGAGAACCAAATTGCAGCTTTGTGAAGCTACACTTTTGAGATGCATTGACCTATTGTAAAAGAACTGCAGACTCCCGTTATCTCAAGGTTAAGCGTCCAGCACTTCGCACATATACACTTTCACAAAGTGGGAAAAATCAGGGACTGCATTGCGATTAACTAATTTAGAGTTGCAAAATTGCTTTGGGTGTTAGTAATGCGACAGTCACCGCTGCAATAGATTTTGAAACTTTGGAACCATGTACTTTAAATTAATTTAGTACTATTTCAAATATTTCAGAAAACAGCGAAATTTCAATAATCAAGGTCTGTGAGAAGTCTTAGTTTGATTTCTCATGACCTTAATGAGTGGCGCGCCATGTCCGACCTCGCATATCTCTTTGGTACTTAAGACAGAGAGAATCGCACTACGCCTTGAGGTTCCATACCCTCAAATGCAGGAGAGAGAGGACTTGCGTAACTGCGATTACGAGATCAAGGAACAAGACAGATTTTTGCCTATAGCGAATGTGGCGAGGGTGATGAGGCGAGCACTCCCCCCTCATGCCAAACTTTCAAAAGAAAGTAAGGAATGCGCCCAAGAGTGCGTGTCGGAATTTATTTCATTTGTCACATCGCAGGCATTAGACCGGTGCGTGCTCGAAAAGCGTAAGACACTAAACGGAGAAGATGTGCTATGGGCGATGTACACGCTAGGATTCGAACACTATGCGGAGACGTTGAAAATATATTTGGCAAAATATCGCCAACATGAACAAGAAGTGGCACAAACGCGGCGTCGCAGAAGACCTCGTAACGCCGGCACACTGGAGCTGGGCTCTGAGCTGGAGCTGGGCTCCAGACTGGAACTGGATGTGAGTTTTTTTGAAGTGGAGGGAGAAGATTTTTTCGCCGAAGGTGGTTTTGACTAATCCACACTCATGGGAATATCTGATTCGAATGCGGTGCTACTGTATGGTGGAGCGGGAGCGATATTTTCTCGTTCATAATATCTGCCGGTGCCATAACGAGTACCACAAGGTTCCAGAACCACACTTCCAATACCGCAACATGCTAGTTTTGAGTACATGGAATGCAACACTAATGTTGCGACATTATGAACGGGAACCTTTGTCCAACAACTGCGCTAGTTTCATTTAGTTTGATTCGTAACCAACTAAGCATTTAATATAAGAAAAAAGTTTATACGACTAACTGAAATTAAATACAACATTGCGTCCAGTCTCATGTAAAACTTACAAACCGTTGAATTTTTAGTTGATAACGATCTTGCGTCATGTGAGCGTATGATCACATATCGCGAGGCTATTTAATCGCTGAGGTGCGTTAGCGCGGCTGAGACAAGATGCGAAATCAGGAGGAGAATTAGAATGAAGGGAAATCCGAGAGAAAAACAAAAAATAAAAAAAAAGTAAAGAGTAATACAAAATTGTGTCAATTTATATTCGCTCGCACATTAATATAGACTTTTGCAGCCTCATCATAATCAGCTTTTTATTACTACTACTATTTTCTTATTAGTGCCATTTTTATTACTATTGTTCTTTTATTGTTACTACTACCATATTTATTTTCGACCGTTCTCCAATCAAAACCTACCTGCACTTCAATATTGAGTTTTCTATGTTGTTCAGTGCAATGGTCAACTACCCATACAAATAGGTAGCGCAAGAATTGCAACCTAATTAAAGTAGAGAATAAAAAAAAAAGTGATAGACCACTCAGTCAACATCAACATCTACACATCTTGCATTCAGTTATGTACCTGCTACTAGTACCTGATTAGTGAGCTATACGGCCTGGACCGGTATAGATGGGGCTTGAAGAAGAACGCCGTGCATCAAAGGAGAATGTTGCTGCAAAAGCGATCATAACGGCTTTTTTCCTTTCACAACGGCTGGTCTAATGCACAGAACAACGTGTATGGTGCCAGTACAATCAGGTGGTTTTTTGCCCTATGATGCCAGTTATTGTTATATTTGTGGTGAGAGAAACGGGTCCAGAACATCACTGCGAGGAAGAGACCCTATAGGGCAACTGGCCCGTGCAGCTCGCTGCAGGAAGGCAGAACACGTCTTCGCGCTCCGTTGCCCACCATCCCACTTCGGCCATGATTTTTTACTCTGAGGTGTACGGGTGTCCCAGTCTGCGGTTCTTCCTGGCGGTTTTTCCTCAACAGCCTACTTCAGCGCCCATTCAGCAGGCAAAGCGCACCTTACACACTATTCAAAATGATGAAACCCTTCCGTAAGAGCAAGCGGCTGTCAAACTCACTGAACTCTTCCAAGCATTCAATCTCCCGTGTGACATCTGCTCCCCAGGCTGAAGCTATGCCGGCTGTGTTGATGTCACCTCAGAAAGTAATCAAGGCTCTCTACAATTATCATCCACAAGGTCCAGGTGAGCTTAAGTTTAGTAAGGGTGACTTCTACCATGTGGTAGAATCGTCTGGCGAACATGAAGCTAGTGGATGGTACGAGGCCCTCAACCCTGCCACCAACCAGCGCGGGATGGTTCCCATGCTGTATTTTGAAGTGTTCAATCGTCCGCTGCGTGATATTACCCCTAAGGGATCCACACGTACTTCTGCGGCACAAAGCTTGTATGCTGTGACTTTGTACGAGTTCAAGGCTGAGCGTCTGGATGAGTTGGATATTCTGCCTGGCGAAAACTTGGTTATTTGTGCACATCATGATTTCGAATGGTTTATTGCCAAACCAATCAATCGTTTGGGTGGCCCTGGCTTGGTACCTGCGCTGTATGTGAAAATCATTGATGCAACAAATACACTGCGCCCACTTGATCCTGATGCTGATATGCGTACAGTGATTGAGCATTTCCAAATACCGACGGTGGAACAGTGGAAGGACACCACTGCACGGTATCAAGCTCTGACAATTCCACTAGGATATGTATCTCAACAATCATCAGTTCCAGTGCTGGCGACACTGCAGTACTTCCAGTCTGATGCTGCACATACTAGACTGGATGGAGTACATGTAATTGAGGCAGGCGTTGAGCTGTATCACTTAGAGAACGGTCGATACCAATATTTAGTCGTTGCAAAACTCGCTTCTGGCCGAACACGTCACTTATATCGATACTATCAGGATTTCTATGACTTACAAGTGAAATTGCTTGAATTGTTCCCTTATGAAGCAGGCAAGATTGAGAATTCCCGGCGTATTATTCCATCGATTCCTGGGCCTTTAATCAACGTTAATGACTCGATCTCCAAATTACGTCGTGAGAAACTTGACTATTATTTAAGAAACTTGGTAGCGTTACCACCGCACATCTCACGTTCCGAAGAAGTTTTGGCGTTGTTCGACTTGCTCGACAACGGCTTTGACAAAGAAATCGACACAACGCAAGATAAACATGACTCCGCTTCACGACCTGTACATCAACAGTCAACGTCACAGCAAGACAGGCTATCACATTACCTGAACCATCACTTGCATAGAACCTCCACCACACCGTCGTTGGAGTCACCCTTGCAGCGTTCTGGCTCTTCTACATCCTCCACAAACATTGCCGCACCGGCACCACCAAAAGTCAAAGTGAAGTTTTATTATGAAGATGATATATTTGTCTTATTGTTACCTGCTAACTTGCTTCTTCAGGATTTGAAGACAAAATTGGTACGGCGGTTGGGGCTCGAGCTGGCAGCGAACCCCACAGTTCACCTCTTTATGAAAAACGACTATGATGAATTTATGGACACTAACAATATCGCTACCGACTCACTCACTATAGATCAACGAGACCGCCTCTTTGCATTGGAAATCGACTCTGACTCGGCCTTCCACAACCACATGTACGATAAGTGCAAAGTGGTGATTTTACCTGGTTAGGTCCAGTGCCAAGATTTGTCTGCAAGCCCACGTCCATCCCTCTTCAGTTTTTTTTTTTTTTCCTCTGCTTGTACCTTCTCCTTATCCTGGAGTAGGCTCTATGTACTATATCTACAGAATGCCCGCGGTCTCACTTCCCTCACACACAGGAACGTCATCAATACATATCGAAATGCTACCGTATTTTTCTATTCTTCCTCCACCAACTTCAGTTTTACACATAAAATATTATGGCGGATAACACATCACTGCCATCTTCAAAACAGCGAAAGTCGTCCACTTTATGGAATTTGATTTCCTCTCTTACGCGAAGAAATTTGTCCAATGTGGAAAGCAGCCCTTTAAACAAAAACAACCTGTCTGCAAAGGGTAAAACAAACACGTCAAGCGAAAAAGCTGGACCGTCAGGTAATAAGGACCCCCCAGAATTGTCTGTTGATAAATTTATTAGGGCTTTGGCACGCAAATCCTCCAAGAGGGTCAACCTGCTGGTACTACGCAAGGAGTCCGAAAGTCCGGCAGTTTCGAAACAAACTGAACATAAAATAGACGTCAATCGTACTGGTATTGCCGTGAAAGACAATCGCTATACAAAATCATCCAATCGGACAAAAAGATACAAGAAATATGAGAGGACAAAAACTAGGCTAATAATCAACCCATCTTCTGCATCAGACGAGCTGGATGAATGGGATCTATATCGAGAAGCACCAACCGCAACGGTAGAAATCCTTGAGAAGGAAAGCATAGAGTACATGGAGTTAGAGAAGTCGCTTGTGGGGCAATTGGTCAGCGAGGGTCAACAACTCGAGGCGAAGGAAAAGCCCGGGGTTTCCGAGTCACTGGCACTCTTTGTGGATTCCGATGAGAATGTATCTCCTTCAGACCAACAACCAGAAGAATTTCCACCTGAGCAGAATGCAGAAAGAGAGAAACTGGGTGAGCAACAAGACTCAAAAGTAGCCCCACTGTCACGGCTATCACTGTCACGACTGTCACCAGCGCCAACAGGGAGACAACCTCTGAATCTGTCACCATACAAAGAGAAATTTGCAGAGCAATCTACGCCGAAGAGGACAATAGTGGATACCGTTGGTGAAGCGCAAATGGGACCAAAAGCGCAATTGCAGGCGCATTTGCAGAATGCACAAACGCAACCTCATCAGTCGAAAGCGCAAACTGTACCACAATTCGAACCACAGACACCCGAACCTCACCCTTCTAATTCATCCTCCAGTCCCAAAAAATCAGAAAGTGCCGCGTATACCCGCACCCGTCAAAGACTACCCAAAATAGTGGGCACGCAAGAGTTTGCCAGAGAATTCGGCTTAACTCCGGCCTTGTTCCGTCCGCGTTCCCAACCACAGGATGTTCTGAAAACAACCAGGTCTCCACAACAGACCAAAATCCACCAGTACATGCAGCTGCTGCAGACGTCACACAGATCACCAAATACTTCGGAATCAAAAATACTAGTGCCGGAATCCGATACAAGCTACAGAGATGAGAATGACACCCGACTTGAAAGGAACCAGATGACGGTGATTAGCTCTCCGGAGTTAAAAAGACAAGCATCTACGTCGTATTCTATTTCATCTAGTCCTGCAGAGACAAAAAGGAGAAGGATAAGAATTGTGCCGTTTGACAACAAAAAGGACATCAACGCACAACTAAGAGAACGGTTCCAACAAGCCGGACATGAATTCAGTGGATTTAATATAGATCCTAACATGGACTTGACTTTCTAAACGGAAACCCAATAAAACTAATTCACAGTTTGTCGTCACGTGACATACACATATAACCAGGAGGTGGCGGAAGTGGGGATTCTTGACGTTGCGACCCTGCACAATGCCATGCCAAAACGTACTAATAGAGATCGATCCCTACCGCTCCGTTACAACTTCATTGCCATCTTTTTCTTTGACATGATTTCTCCGAAATACGCTTTGACTCATTACTATCACAGCAGCAAAACATTTGCAGGCGTGAATGTTCCTCCTCACGTGGTCAACCTTTACTTGGACTACAACTGTAAATTTAGTTCTAAGATTTTCTTCAAGTTGTTGCAAGTTATTCCTGCATTGGAAAAGAAGCATCCCGGAAAGTTTCAGTTCGTGTTTGTCAATGTGGTTCAGCCATGGCACCCAAACTCTGTTTTGCTTCATGAATACTCGCTCTACTTGGCTCAATTATTACTGGCCAAAGCTCCAGAAGAATCTAACAAATTGTTTTGGGACGTTTCAAGGGCCATTTTCAAGAACGAAAAGGCTTTTTTTGATACTGCCACAGTTCCATTAGGAAGAAATGAAGTGTACAAAGCAATTGCAGACGTTGTTCGGAAGGAAGTTGAGCTTCCAATCGAACAAGAAGAAGTGTTGCAAGGGTTGACTATCGAGCACCTGAAGAATGTCGAAGAGGCTTCAAACTCAGGAAATAAGGCAAGTCTCGATTTGAAGTACTTTACGAGATACTTAAGAGGAGTGGGCGTGCACGTGACACCAACCGTGAGTGTCAATGGAATTGTTAACGATAATATTTCCAGCGGTACGGAGATTGCAGACTTGATTGAGGTTTTTGAGACTTATTTGTAGGCCAGAAATACACGACAAACCATGCCATTAATACGTTGATTTCGTTAGTAGGAAATGTTGTGGTTTCTAGAGGACCAAGTAGTTACAACAAGAAGCCGGCCTAGTATAGTGGTTAGTACAGTTCGTTGTGGCCGAACAAACCCAGGTTCGATTCCTGGGACCGGCATTTATTTTTGGAGAGTACTCTTTCATTTTTTTTTTTTGATTTTTTGTGATGCTCAAATTGACTGGCTGCGCACCCTGCCCTGTGATACATACACAATGTTACCCGGCCAAGCCACAAGATATCGCGCTCTCGAAAACCACTAGTAAAATTATCACCTAGACACCACATTCTTTAACAGTATGTACAGTCATTCCTCAGTATTATGATGATAAGACTTTTCGTGTTGCTTGAAGATTATTCGCTGTAAGCCACAAAATAGACTACAACGGTATCTGACAAAACTGAGACTTCACTTTATTAAAGTCATTCAACTAACATTGTTCAGAACATGGAGAAGAGAAAAGGCAAGGCGCTAAATACGCTCTACCGTAATCCTTTACCAATCACCCTTTCCTCGGAAAAGTATGGCCCACTACCAACAGTGATTCCTCATAATCCTGTGTCGTGGGTGTACTTTTTGTATCACTTGGTGAGGCTCTATAGTAACAAACTGCCAGCGGCATCGCTAGCGCCTATCTGCGTGGAATTGCAGCCAAGTGCGGATGAGGAACCGGTGTTTCAAGTAGCTGACGAGGCGTCCATGTCGTATTTGTGGACGCACGGTTTTTTTGGCAAGGGCACTTTGTCGCGGTCCGATCCTTCGTGGAAACAGCGCGTGCAGCGTAGACTTAACTTGGCAGGTGGCCCTACGGAGGCTACCATGGAGGAGATCACAAACGTAAGGCGAGAGGAGAGAAAAAAGTATAAGGAACTTAGAAGCCAACACCAGCGGCTAGAGACGCTTCTGCGTCAGGGCAAATTAACTGAATCTGATTCAAAAGAATGGGAACGAGTAAAAGAGGAATTGGTACTTGTGAAACAAAAAACAAGTTTTCCAAGAATACCACAGAAGCGTGTTGACGACGAAACTCCTAAAGGGACAGTTCAATCTCGTGACAATCAACAACCTCCTATCCGAAAAGAGGACAGGGCGATACTTGATCCTGGGTCACGTGCTCTTCGGATCAATTTGGAAACGTTAATGCTTCAACGTACTGAGGTGTTTTTTCTTGCATTTGCCTTAGAAAGGGTGCACGTGATTGACCAAACGAATTCGAACGTCGGACTTTCTGAGCTCTTCTGCGTGTGCAACTGCGGGCCGGTGGCACCAGGAAACAAATTCATCTTAGACTACGTGGTGTATCACCATTATCGTAGCCTTGGGTACTGCATACGATCAGGAATAAAGTTCGGTGGTGATTATCTCTTGTACAAACGAGGACCGCCGTTTCTGCATGCAGAGTATACTGTACTTGTGATTCCTGCAGATTGTCAAGACTGGAAAGCGTGGGAAGACATAATGGCAGTGGGACGTGTGGTTAGCGGAGTGAAGAAAACTCTAGTTCTAGTGTATGTGAACGTGCCTTCGCCACAGGAATTTGCCCTGGTATACCATGAAAATATGACCCGTGATGAGTTTGCAAAATTGTTCCTGCTCTATAAAATTACCGAGGTCGTGTACCGCCGGTGGAATCCAAGCCGGACGCGAGACTAATTATATGCAGGAGCCCAAAAAAGAACATTGATAGTATTATAAGACATTTTAACAATGAGGGAAGTATAGGAATAATGGAACTGTAGAGCGATTATGACCAACATGATCTAGACAGGAAGCGTAACTGGTTAAATAGTCATACTAGTATTGATCATCCTTTTCAATGTGTGGTCAACTTTGTCAGTACAGTTGAGGCGATGACCAGGGAAGGCCATTCCTGCATAAATTAATGGCATCAAAAACAACCTTGAAACGCACCTGACTATAAATACAGAAGGTCTCGCGCACCAGGCAACCTCAGTTTATATGCAGCACACGCCAAATAAGTAAGAAAGAAAGTTATTATGGCGGATATTAATTCGCTCATCAATCCTCCGGATGAGAGTGACCAACCATTATTGCCTGGAACCACAATCAATAACAACATAATGAATGACTTGAAGACAGAACCCAATGAAGAACAAGAACAAGCGCCTGATAAAACTGAGCCAAATATCAGTCAGGATACAATCCTCGAATCGTTTTCCAAAATCAAAACACATTTCCCTGCGGCACGTATCAAAAAGATCATGCAATCAGACGAAGATATCGGTAAGGTGGCCCAGGCGACGCCAGTTGTTGTTGGTCGTGCGCTTGAGATTTTCATGGCCAACTTGGTGGAGGCAGCGATCGTGGAGGCGAAGAAGGCTGGCGTTCGCCGTATTGCCGCGTCTCATATTCGTGCGGCAGTAGAGAACTCCGAGCAGTTTGACTTTGTGGTGGACGTAGTGTCCAAGTATCTGTCTGCGAAAAACTGATCGCGCACCGGTTTTGTATAATAGATGTATAGTAAGGGTATAGGGCGGATGCGCAATGACGTGAGAGGTTCTAATAATGTCATGGTGCACCAGATCCGCAAAGGTACACAGAATTTTGATGAGCAAGAGTAGATAGCAATGGAAATCTATGGAAGGAGACCCTAATTCTCATTGGCTGATTCTAATCTGACTTACTAGACTTGTTGCCAGACCATTAACAGATCAACTAACTGACCTACTACTTAACCTACTGTTTGTAAACCTTTGCCTCCGAGGAAACTACAATGCGCGCTACTTGGCCATTGCCTATCAAAGGACAGTAGATCGATGGGAATTATGTAATGCCAATCGGTTGCAACGAAAATATAAACTCTGTGGAAACGTCGGTTTGGAAATGCCTGTCAGTTTCTTTCTCTCTGGACTATTACGTAATGTCGCAAGCCCATAAATGTTCCGAATTTCTACCCGTCTAGTTCCATCCTATCACCCCGCGTCCTGCACAATGAACAGCAATCAGACATATATAAATTCCCCCATCCCCTAGTTGCACCCAAGTCCAAAGACACCACCTTAGACGAAGCGTACCTGCGAAAAACGCTATAGAGCTAACTGAAAGTGAATGTCTGAATTGTGTCACACATTGTCCGACTTATAAGCCTTATACTGAAACCGATAGTCGTCTCTCTATAAAGGAATTGATCGGTATCCAGGACGATAGACTCAAACTCGTTCTTTCTTCATTTTTCTTTTTTTTTTTACAGACTGTCTGCTGCTGCTATAAAGTTTGCAGCATCTGTTAAGCGATGGTTTACAACAAGTCCCACACGAGCTTGGCGTCTCGTAAGTCGTCCTTCTTCAACACGTACCAGTTACTGCACCCACCCCAACCAGACGTGTACTACGTGGGTGTGGACGTTGGGACAGGCTCAGCTCGTGCATGTGTCATAGACACCAACGGTGTTATTCTAGGACTTAGTGAACGGCCTATTACTCGGCATCAATTGAAGCCTAACCATATTACGCAAAATTCCACTGAAATCTGGAATGCAATTTGTTTTTGTGTTAAGAATTGTTTGCGTGACTCTGGAGTACCTCCCTCGGATGTTTTCGGTATTGGTTTTGATGCCACATGTCTGTTAGTTGCAATTCATGAGAGTACAGACAAACCAGCAGCGGTAGGTCCAGATTTCTCTGATCACAAAGAGAATATTGTCTTATGGATGGACCATCGTGCTGAAGACGAGACTCTTGCAATCAACGCCACTGGTGATAAGGCACTCAAATACGTGGGTGGCCAAATGTCCATTGAGATGGAACTACCAAAAATCAAATGGTTAAAGCACAACAGACCTGGAGGATTGAGCGATCTTAAGTTCTATGACTTGCCTGACTATTTGACCCATAAGGCTACTGGTAGTGAGGCACGGTCGTTCTGTTCTGCTGTGTGTAAGCAGGGGTTTGTTCCAATTGGTGTTGATGGCTCTACCACTGGATGGCTGAAAGAATTTTTAGAGCAAGTGGATTTACCAGAGTTGGCTGAAGATGATTTCCACAAGTTGGGTGGTATTCCCGGAAAGAATGGTGTATTTTTAAGTGCGGGTGACGTTGTGGGTAAACTCACTCCGACAGCAGCAGAAGAATTGGGACTCACAACCGAATGTGTGGTGGGTAGTGGAGTAATCGATGCCTACGCTGGTTGGATTGGTACAGTTGCTGCAAAAGTTGACCACCACGCATTCCCAGACTTGTCCAACGACGCACATGGGACAATGGATGCAGCATGTGGACGTCTTGCCGCTGTGGCCGGTACTTCCACCTGTCACATCGCAATGACCAAAGACCCATGTTTTGTTCGCGGTGTTTGGGGCCCTTACAAGGATGTTTTAGGGGCTGGTTACTGGTTGGCTGAAGGCGGTCAACTGTGTACTGGAGCACTTTTGGCTCATGTTTTGCTGATTCATCCAGCACAGGGAGAATTGGCACATTTGGCGGAGGCATCCAACTTATCAAAGTTTGATTACTTGAATTTGTTATTAGAAAACATGGTAACAGAAACTGGCTCGCGCTCTGTGGTAGCACTAGCAAAGCACATGTTTTTCTATGGAGATTTCCATGGCAATCGCTCGCCGATCGCCGATCCTCGTATGAGGGCGTCGATCATTGGCCAATCCATGGATACATCTATCAATGACTTGGCATTGCAATACTTTGGTGCGTGTGAGTTTATTGCCCAACAAACCCGCCAAATCATTGAAGAAATGGAGAAGGGCGGTCATCGTATCAGCTGCATCTACATGAGTGGAGGTCAATGCCGGAATGGTTTGTTGATGCGGTTGCTTGCCGACTGCACTGGCTTGCCAGTAATTGTTCCTCGGTACATTGATGCAGCAGTGGTGTTTGGTTCTGCTTTGCTCGGAGCTGTGGCTGCTCAAGACGTCGTTGAAGAGCACGTTACGACAAAGGGCCGTTCACGTCGTGCTTCATTAGTTCATGAACCACCCTCCCACCAAATGTCTCCACCACATTCTCCATACACCGCACCATCTGCTACTGCCTCGTCCACAAACATGACTGCATTGTCGTACGGAGCTCCAGGCACTCAACCACTTATGACTCCTGTTGGTGAAGAGGGCCCTGACTACTTTAGCCAAGCTGCTGCGCCCGCACCTACATCGGTTCACCGGGCACACTCTGTTAAGTCTGATACGACAGACTCAGAATCGGAGGATGAACAGACATTGTCATTCGGATCGAAGCAAAACATCTCACGGAACGTCCAGAAAGATTTATCGCATAAGTTGAACAAATTGAACCTCAAGCCGCTAACCAGTCTTTCAGACGCCAAAAAGAAGAACAAGCCTACTTCTACCGGCGACCGTTTGTGGCAAATCATGGAGAATTTGACTGGTCCAGGAAAGGTTATTGTCCCCAGTGCAGAATCCGATCCAGATAGAAAACTTTTGGCAACAAAGTACAAGATATTCCTCGAGCAATGTTACAAGCAACAGGTGTACCGTTCGTGGGTGGATGAGACCGAGGAGGAGGTTGCAAAACATTAGCCAGGCACAAGTTAGCGATATTCCTCATAGTATACCCATATCAAAGGTATATTCAACCTCATTGGATCCGGTGGATGGTGTCACAAAATTAGATCAATACTAGAATCCAATCCGCTTCGGGTATCAGTGTCATTATGCACAAGTCAATCCTTGCACTCTCGCCTGGTTAGCCTAGCGCATTCGAAGAATATGGAGAGAATTGCGCAATGATGCAGCAGTCACCATTGAAGATGAACCATACACATGGCAGTCAACGCAACCTTAAAATCTGTTAATTTTTTTCATGTGTGAGTCCATTATTTCTACCGGCATTATTGATCAGAATTATAGTAACTAGGCTCTTCAATTTAAAATATTTGCGGTACCTTTGTGGGTAACAATGGAATCAGGGCCACAGTGAGAAAGTGTGTAATAAAAAAGAAATTAGATGGAAATCGTAGAAAGAAATGTTGTCGAAGCTTTGTATTCACTGATACAATGCACACCCCTTCAATCTCTTCCCCACAAAGTATAAACGATAATCTACTCTACACTAGCCGCACGCCATGACCACAAATCCGGTCTTCTTCCATCAGATAACCTGTATACAGCTACCAAGATACACATTCTGCGTACGAAATCTTGCTTCTCTGAAGAAAAAAAAAAAAAGAAATACTCCATCAGATTGCAACAACACACGTGACTTGGGACCATTTTTCGCAGCAATTTGCATTTACAAGCTCAAGATTGACATCGATATCAGAAGATAAGGGGCGGCTTGCATCACACACAGGGGTCAAAATTAGGCGCAAAGGACATAGTTGAAAGCAGAAAGAGTAGATGAATCATGTGGATGTATAACTTGCATATGATTGATGCTACAGCAAAAATGATACGCCACAGTATAAATCAGAATCCCGTGTCACGTGGGAAGGGAGAACTGTGGATGATTTTTCAAATTTGCTATTTCTAAGCAAAATGGTATCTTATACGCCACAACTACACTTTAAAAATTCGTAACCAAGCATTTATTAGCACTTCTTCTTGTTTCGTCATAGATTCCTGCCCCAACTTGAGTGCCTGCCGAACAATAAGCGCAACCACATCAGAGTACTACCGAGTATTCTGAGCCTAATATAAAGCTGCATATCCCCACCATTCGGATCCAGAACTCTTCATTTTTAGTTTGGATCATTACCAATGGCTGTCTCGAGAACACCTTCGATAAGGTCGGCAGTGTCACTTGTTCCTGAGGCTCAGGAGTATGATGCCAACCGCTTGTATAAGGTGACTAGCCATGAGTTTCAGAGAGAACATCAAAGAGCACTTGATGGCAACCATAATAATGTGGTTGTTGACGAGTATACCGAACAGGAAGCATCTGTCATTGAATTTGGAAAAGAACACCTTTCAAATCCAGGAAAGAGATTCCTTGATTACTTAGTGTCGTTGTTTCCAATTGCAAAGTGGATCTTGCATTACAATAAAGTCTGGTTATACGGAGACTTGGTTGCCGGAATCACCGTTGGTGTTGTTCTTGTTCCTCAGTCTATGTCTTACGCACAACTTGCCGGCTTACCTGCCGAATTTGGATTATATTCCTCCTTTGTGGGTGTGTTTATTTATTCGTTTTTCGCCACTTCCAAGGATGTTTCTATCGGTCCTGTGGCTGTTATGTCTTTACAGGTTGGTAAAGTCATTGCTAATGTCCAAGATAAAGTAGGAGACAAATATGCTGCTCCTCAGATTGCTACATTCTTATCTTTAATCTGTGGTGGTATTGCTGCAGGTATCGGTTTGTTAAGACTTGGTTTTATATTGGAGTTCATTTCTATGCCAGCCGTTATGGGTTTCATGTCTGGCTCTGCTTTCAATATTATGACTGGCCAAGTTCCTGGCTTGATGGGCTACAACTCGGCAGTTAATTCGAAAGTTTCTTCTTACCATACTGTGGTACACACTTTGAAGAATCTTAAATTAACCAACGTTAATGCGGCATTCGGTCTTATTCCATTATTAGTTCTTTACACTTGGAAGTTTTCTTGTGATTTTTTCGGAAAGAGATACCCAAAGAAGAAGATGTGGTTTTTCTACTTTCTGCAGTTAAGAAACGCTATTGTAATTATTGTGGCCACTGCTATTGCTTGGGGTATTGTTCATCCAGAATTGAAAAAGTTCGACGGTCCTAAGAAAAAGTTCAAGAGTAATATTAAAACTATTGGTGTTGTTCCCTCCGGCTTAAAGCATGTTGGCGTTATGAACATCCCGGATGGAATTATTGACTCTATGGCATCAGAAATTCCAGTATCAACTATTATCTTATTGTTAGAGCATATTGCTATCTCCAAATCCTTTGGTAGAATTAATGATTACAAAGTGGTGCCTGATCAAGAATTGATTGCTATTGGTGTTAACAATTTAATTGGAACCTTCTTCAATGCTTATCCTGCAACTGGAAGTTTCTCTAGATCTGCATTGAAGGCTAAGTGTGGTGTTAGAACTCCATTGGCTGGTATCTTTACTGGTGGTGTTGTTTTATTGGCATTATATTGTCTTACTGAAGCATTCTTTTACATTCCAAAGGCCACTTTGTCCGCTGTCATTATTCATGCCGTTTCTGATTTGATCACTTCATGGAGAGGTTCATGGAACTTATGGGAAGTTGCCCCATTGGACTTCGGTATATTCATAATTGCTGTGTTTATCACCGTTTTCAGTTCGATCGAGAATGGTATCTACTTTGCAATTGCTGCTTCTGCAGCAGTTCTTTTATTCCGTATTTCTAAGCCAGAGGGACAATTCTTAGGAAGAGTTCGTGTTGCAGAAGTGGTTAATCCCGTGATCAAATTCAAAGAAGAATCATCTATCTCTACTGAGGAGTCAGACGTGGAAATTGAACAAGTTTTGTCTCGTGAGTCGTACAAGTCCACATCGATCAATAAATTGAAGACAAAGAACGGCTTTGAAAAATCTAATGCTCCAACTGCAGGCGAGTTGGTAAACCGTGACAGTTCAATCAAATTCCACACCCAATGGGTTCCTCTACAATGCAAGACATTCAACAATGACGTGCCAGTGCTTCCGCCTCCAGATGGAGTCATTGTCTTCCGCCCTCTTGAAGCATTTGTGTATCCAAACTCTTCAAGACAAGTTGATATGGTTTCTGATGAAGCAAAGAGGCTCACGAAACGTGGAAAACCATACAATGCCAGTTCCTCTGGAGCTAGACCTTGGAACGACCCTGGTCCTTTAAAATGGAGCCTTCCTTTCCGCAAAAACAAATCAGACATTGTGGACGAGACCGTTGCCGAGGACACGAGACCTCCACTTCGGATTATCCATTTTGACTTCTCTTGTGTTTCGTCTATTGATGCTACATCTGTACAAGCTTTAGTGGATTTGCGCCGTGCGCTTAATATCTATGCAGACAGAGAAGTCGAGTACCACTTCAGCAGCATCCATTCCCCATGGATCAGAAGAGCCTTGCTCAAGGCAGGCTTTGGTACATATGGTGACGAGTACTTGGTTAGTGAGAAGACCTACGTTAATATCGCAACAGCAGACGCTGATGAGTTGGAACGCAACCCATACTATGCTGCCGTGCCAACAGACACCCCATTCTTCCACTTGGACATTCCAGACTACCAATAATTTCATTTCATGTATATTAGAATAATGAAACACGCATTGACATTAAAAATAGTAGGCTCCATACAATCTTCCTTTTCGAACTATATCTTAAACGGTAAGTGATAACATTTCGAAATCAGTAGTCATTGGCCAGTCTAGAAGCCCCTTAACAATGATCACCCTGCCAGTGGATTCACCTCCTACAAATCTACCAGAAAAGAAACATGAAATAATAACAACTTTTATATTAGATGATAAATGGCCTCGCCTGGGCAATAGACCGTGTTAGCTAATAACCAATAAATCGCTTAACTGAACAAAGAACCAATGTCAGCAGGCATCTCGTCAATTTGAGTAGAGTAGAACTTCTCAATCTCTCTCATCATACCAACGTCTAGCTTAGTAACAAAGTTGATAGCAACACCCTTTCTACCGAAACGACCACCTCTACCGATTCTGTGAATGTAGTTCTCCTTGTTGGCTGGCAAGTCGTAGTTGATAACCAAGGAAACCTGTTGAACATCAATACCTCTGGCCAACAAGTCAGTGGCAATCAAAATTCTGGAAGAACCAGATCTGAATTCGTTCATGATGGTGTCTCTCTCAGCTTGAGGCAAGTCAGCGTGGATAGCAGAGACAGTGAAGTTGTTAGCCTTCAACTTAGCCATCAAGTTCTCAACCTTAGATCTGGTGTTACAGAAAATAACGGCTTGGGTGACGGAAATGGAGTCGTACAAGTCACACAAACAGTCAAACTTGTATTCTTCCTCCTCAACGTTAATGTAGTATTGCTTGATACCTTCCAAGGTCAACTCGTCCTTCTTGACCAAGATACGGACAGGGTTCTCCATGAACTTGGTGGTGACTTCCAAGACGTCTTGTGGCATGGTAGCAGACAAAAGAACAACTTGAGTGGTCTCTGGCAACAAGGTGAAAATGTTGTAGATTTGCTCCTTGAAACCGGAGGACAACATCTCATCGGCTTCGTCCAAAATGAACATCTTGACTCTGTGGGTCTTGAAGTATCTTCTGTCAATCATGTCGAACACTCTACCTGGAGTACCAACGACAATCTGGACACCAGATCTGAAGGCCTCAATGTCGTCAGCCATGGAAGTACCACCAATAGAAGCGTGGACAGTGACGTTCATGTACAAACCAATGTGGGAGATGACGTTTTGAATTTGCAAAGCCAATTCTCTGGTAGGGGCCAAGATCAAAGCTTGGGTGGCCTTCTCGTTAACATCAATGTTTTGCAAAGCGGAGATGGTGAAGGTGGCGGTCTTACCGGTACCGGATTGGGCTTGAGCCAAAACGTCTCTACCTTCAGTGATTGGCAAAATAGCTCTTTGCTGAATAGCAGAAGGGGTTTCGTAACCGTAACCGAAGATACCTCTGACGATCTCTGGCTTCAAGTTCAAGTCATCGAAAGAGTAAACGACATTGTCGTAGTTACTTTCAATCAAGTTAGCGTCGACTTCTTGGATCCCGTTGGACATTTTGTATGGATAATTGGGGAGGGGAGTTAATGAGAAGAAATATCTTTTTTTTTTTTTGCTTTCCCATCGAGCTTGGTTCTGCACCTGAGCTTCATAAAAATTTTTCATGGCCGGGTAACATAAAGACACAGCTCTGTTTGTGTTGAAGACGAGCTCAACAAGTTGTGTAGTTCATGTAGTTCAGAATGTCTCTTCACACTACATAGATAGACACTTGTCTGAATTTTTCATTACTTGAATTAGTCGATATTAATGGTGTTCAGCAACGACTACAGTGTGTCACGTGTAGAGCTAAATCTGTCTAGGTGCGATCCTCAAACTGGCCCACACCCCTTAGAGACATTGGGTATGGTGTGCATGTAAGTACTACGAAAGAACACTTCCTTATGAGATGGTATTAGTATTGGAGGGTACGAAATAAGCGAGAGAAATCTGGAAGAAATTCTATAAGTGTAATACAATGTGGAACAATGGGTTAGATGACCGAAAGTGGTAGACCATAGGACCACAGCCCTTAGGCGGAAGAATCGCGGACAGCAACTTGAAACAATTGTCCTCATAACCTATCTTGTCAAAAGAAGACGGATGATCCGGTAACTCTAGTCAATTTTCTAATCAAAGGTGCGCTCAGGTACGAAGTCGTCCTTGAATTCCCATGAGAAAAGTTTTGTATACTTTGAATCCTTTTCCTTTTTTGGAGCTTCTGGTTCAGCATGGTCAGCTTCAGAATACACAGGCGCATGATGAGCAGGTTCTGGTTCAGAAATGTGGAACTTAGATAACGCTGGAGATAATGCAGATAAGTGTTCTTTCTTCTCCGCAGGAGATAAAAGCGTATGAGTGATTTTGTAGTCAGATCCTCCGTCAAATACCCGCTCAGGGACTTGTGTATCGTGGTAACCAAAATAGTCATGATCAGGTTGTGGACCGGAATCTGTGTTCTTAGGTACACCCATCAACTCATGCATTTCTTCAAGCACCTCTTCGTCCTCGTCCTCGATAAATTCTTCTTCAATTTCGTCGCCAACAGCTTCAGTCACAATTTCCTCCTTCTCTTCGTTCCACTCACTGACGTATTCTCGAAGCGAATCATCAAATGCGGTACTCTGTGGTCTGGTATGCGGTGGTGGTTCATGCGTAGCATCCCACGCGGAGGAAGACTCCAATTCCCGTGATGGGAATTGTCTGTAATTGGCAGGGTTACACAAGTACATAGATGTGACTTGCTGATCAGTGTAATCCTTGGGTTCTGGGTATCTTTCTTGCTTGCCAGTAGAGCCAGGAATTACCAATGATGAATAGGATACAGGATACACCTGTTCGCCCACTTTTACGTCAATAGGAAGGCCATTTGAGTACTCATACCAAGCGTCCCACCACTTTTTGAAAACACCCGTATGGGACCCTTTCCAAGGCTTAAGAGGGCCAATGAAGTGTAAGACTTTGACCCGCGGTCCGGACCCAGTTGCAAAATATGAAGATGCTGCAGAGTGGTATGAGTCGATTGTGGAGGAGATATTAGCTAATTCTGGAGGAGTCACCCCTGATTGGGGTTGAACATCGGCTCCTGTTGGAAATCCCTTTTCAGGGGAAAAGTAATTGAACGCAGGCATGTACTCGTACTGAGCAGTAGGCGTAGTGTTGTACAAAAACGGAATGGGCACCCAATTGCTTGATGTAGATGCCGTGGCAACGTGACGGCTTACCCAATCAGGATCGGAGTTGAAGTATTGATTGAGCAAGCCTTGGTCAGCCCCATCAAAAGAAACAGTGGAGTCTGAGCTAGCTGCAAGTTCAACCAAGTTCCGATAATCGTTATGTGACGGTTTCAATACGAACACCCCGGAATTGAAGATGTCCGGGAACCCAGAGTCGGGTGCTGCTAAGATTTTCCCCTGAGGGAAGTCCAACTTCAAAAGATCCACCACAGAAGTTTCTGAATCCAACAACGGTAATGTGTCTGCGTCCAAGTACAAGACCTTGTCGTAGTCAAGCGACCAAAGATGAATTTTGGTGTAAGTTTCCGCCAAGTCAGGCCTTTTCAAATGGTGTTCCAAGTGGTGCAGCAACTGGGACAGAATGACATCCACATTGACCAAACGATGCCACAACTGGCGAAGGAGAGAGAGCTGGTTGTCAGTGAACTTGGCCAGGTCAATCAAAAGGACCAATTCAGTGGAACTGGCGATAAGCTGGCTCAAACGATGCCCTAGCACAAGAGCCCCGGGCAAGTAGTCTGGAGTATAAAGCAAGGAGGCAACTGCGTACATAATCTAAAGGGCAATGCTGCAAAAGAAAAGTTGTTGTAAACGAATGGGAAGGAGGGTACTAGAAGAATGGGTAGCAGGAAACCAAAGTTGTTTTCTTTTTCTCCAGAAGGGCTTAAGACTAGGGAAAGGATTTATTGACCGGGTGGGACGGTTTGGAGTGTATGAGTGTAATTATGCAGGGAGATATCTGCGGAAGTATGCGGGGCGATAGTAAAGAACAGAGAAGACAAAACGTGGGGACCTCGTGTCCTTTTATGGAGGTTAAGATTTGTATGGGAATTGCGTAGGATATAAAAGGAAGAGTAAAGAAGCAGAAAATAATAAGGAAGTAACATGATTCTGAATAGCCTAAACGACCCATTGGTGTTTTTCTTATGTCCAATTTGAGGGGAATCTGTCGTGCGCGCATGGGGCAATGCGAGGAAAGTTCCTCGCAAAGGATGAGAAGAGGATAAAACCACCATAAGATTCGACAAGAGAACACACCGATAGAAAAAATGACATTGAACGACAGTTTACGGAGCACGTGATCAGGACGTAGGATACTCGACACAAGTGAAGACCGAAATGGGACGGGTAGAGATAAGATCTGGGTGTAGTGTCGCAATGTAACAAAAAAATTGAGACATGCATACATGTGTGGGAAAGTTTATTGGTGCAGCGAATTGAAAACTAGAAATGGTATGAAGAGAAGAAAAAGGAAAATCGATGAACTAATGGGGAGAAAGCCGAGAAAGTGATGGGAGAGGCGACGAAACGATATTGGGAGAAAGGTAAGAGAGCATGAGGAAAATATCACGACGTAGTGACGAAGGAAGACATGGGTGAGGATGTGAAAATATGTGAGTACTAATTTATGCCTTTCATACTGCGGCCGCACCGAATCGATACATGCGGTTACGGCGTTGATCTACAGCTGCTTTAGTCTTGCAATGCTTTGGACATTGTTTACATCGTAAGGCTGAATTGCTTTCTGTATTCACAGATAAGGTTGACTTTTTGTGGTCGTCTCTTGTGTTGGACTCTTGTGTTGGACTCTTGTGGTCGTCTCTTGTGCTCGCCTCTTTCGGCGGCCTCTCTTCTTACACATTTCCAGCCTGCAATTATTTTAACCCGACCTCATTTACAAACTTATTTGAAAGGCGGACGAATATCAAAAATACACACTCAACGAGAATAGCCTGTGTCGTCTCAAACTGACATCCTGCCTCACCCATTTCTCAAGCGCCTCTACTAACACTCCCCCTTTTTCCTTCCCTACAATATTCTTCACAGATTATATGACATTAGATATACATCTCCTTAACGGGAGTAGGACCAGACGTTCTTCAACAAACCATCTTGTTGAGCCAATCTGTTCAAAGAGTCGTCAGCTTCACCTCTGGATCTGATGTAACCGCACAAAGCGTAGGTGGTGTTAGAACCAGCAATGGCTCTACCCTCCTCGTCAACGTTGGCGATGTTGATTTGGACAGAAGCGTGGTCCTTGGCCTTGATGATTCTGTTGGAAGCAGAGCACTTTCTTGGCACGTACAATTCGACCTGAAACTGTTAGTATAGGGCTTCAACAAGATCCGCTTTTTACAACGACATCCTGACCTTACAATGTCATCTTTGGCTGTAAATAGGAGCTTTTGGTGTGTTTGGATGGATTACCTTTCTGGGCTAGAGAGCCATGGTGTCGCTCGTTTAATATGGAAAAAGTTCGGCGGTGCTCATGGAAAATGCACTAGGATATATTTCGTGGATGTAGCGGTTGATTCTGAATTCGTCTGTACATACTAATTGACCCTTATCGTTCTCCATGTTGGTAGATTGGTTGTTGATACACTAAGAAAAGATTCTTCGCGAGAGTTAAATTTTTTTTCACCAACCGCACTGGGGGCGCCTACACACATGCAGGTCGCACATAATGGTTCGTCGGTGCGATACCTAGGGCTGATGCCCTAATGACTGCGACTACTGTAGCAATAACTAATAGGTACACCACCTCCAAGAAAAGAGAGAAACAAGTAATGAGTCATTAGTGGCATAATGGTTATTCCTAAGTATGTTATGACATTCACTAGTCCTTTTTTTCCAGATATTTTTTTTGCATTTTGTAGGCTTTAGCACCGTACTCATTGTGCACTACTACCACAGATCCATAAAGCAAATGCCCATTCTATAATACACAAACTCTATTAGTGTCCTATAAACGCATGCCGACTCCTCACTTCAACGACAAAACAGCCACCGATTCAACGTGGTGTGTCTGTGGGAAGAAATCAAACCCACGGACGCTTTCAACGCGATAATCCTTTCCGGATTTAGTATTGTTAATAAACCACTCAATGTCTCTGGCTTGAGAATGCACGTTACAACTAATGTAGACAATCTTTGCAGGATGGTATGCACTCAATTGGTTCAAAAATACATCGTCACAGCCCTTTCTAGGAGGGTCTAAAATGACAGAAGTTCTCTCTGCAGGCGTATCAATATTCTTGAATATCTCCTCTGCTTTTCCAACAATAAACTTTGCATTTTCAATGTTATTAGTCTTGGCATTGCGTTCTGCAAATTTAACACTGTCGGCACTCACCTCTACTCCAATTACTCGAGAAACCCCGCTCAGGCATGTGATGGAGAAAAGACCCGACCCACAGTATGCATCCACCAAATAATTTGCATCCTCTGGTTTGGATCCTGCAATCTGTAGGTTTTGTCTGACGTAATCGGTGACAATGGGCAAAATCAGGTTGTTGTTCTGGAAAAATTCCCCTGCACTGAATTCGAATTTATAGCCATTCACGTACTCAGACACAATGGTACGAGGCTCAGTAATGCAAGTCTTTAAGAGTTTTGTGTCATTAAGTTCAACTTCAAGCGTAGAGATCTTACCCTCTGGGTCAGTGGATCCGGAGAGAACTTTGAATTGTCCATCTGAATCAGGAAAGACGGTATTTTCACGTAAGAGCACAGTCGCTCCCCGTTTGTACTTTCTGAAATCATTCTCAAACCTCTTTCTCTCGTTGAACATTCCTTGGTTGACAATCGTTGTACCTATGGCACATTCTTCAATGTCTAAAATCAGGTAATCACCTCCTTCCGTCTCTCGCCACGTGGGTCTTCCTTTGGACCCAAATCCAATTGAAGGACGCGTATATTCTTGTGGAATCTTGTTGGGAACATTGAAATGCGGTGTAAGTTTGGTTCTGTAATTGTACTTCAATGGGGAATACTGTGTAGGATCAATCTCTGGCAAAGCACCTTTACTCAAGACAGGTGCAAAGTATTTGTATGCATTGACAATTGTCTGTCTTTTGAATTCAAGTTGCTTTTCGTAGTCAACGTTCTGGTACTGGCATCCGGAACATTTACCAAAGTACTTGCAATTTATGAGAGAGTCATCGCGCAGAGGAGATGGCGTTTTGACCTCTAGTAAATCTGTTTCCACATACAAAGGATGCGATTTGAATACCCTGATATCAACAACATCTCCCGGTAATCCAAACGGAACAATTGCAATTTGTTTCCCTTCACTATTGACAGGATGAGGTATGAGTGCCAATCCATCACCATTTGAGGAAAGACGCAAAACCGTCACGTCGTTTACAACACGATGATACAACTGCTCCACGGACTTGTCGTTAAGTAATTCTTTCAAGTCATTTGTGATTTGTTCTTGGGTTAAATTGTGCTCGGTGATGATTTCCTGGATCTCGTGCTGAAGAACACCCATGGGCGAAGTTGGGTCGACATCCTTAACCTTGTACTTTCTCTTATGCTTCTTTTGCTGCCTGACCTTCTTGACTGGCTCAGCGACGGAAACCGGATCTGCTGTTCTCTTATCTGACATTCTGTGCTGTTGTGTGTTTGGACCTCCAACCGAGATGTAAAGATTTTTTTGGCGTGTGGGTTTTTTTTGCCCATCGCGATGTTGTGGTTACGTAACCATAATGCGAAGTAGACCATTGGCTCACATGATCAAAAGCACCAAACCAACTGAAGGTACTTTAAAGAGGGAAAATAAAACGTGCATGCCATAGTTTTTGTTCTTTCTTTTTTTGGTTTGAAATCTCTTAAACTATTTCGTAAACACCCCTAAAGACTTGGTGCAGTAAAGGTTTCTGGTAGTCGGAGAATTCCGGCATGAAAGATGATAACAAGCAAACCTGTGACTGATAAGGCTCTCAATAATATTCGGCACAAAGAGAATATGAATTGGTGATAAATGACGAGAAAGTAATGACACCTCTACCAAATGTAGACCTAGAATCCGAAGGTATATCTAAAGCGCCAAAGCGCTTGTGGCTAAGGCAAACCCCCACACAGACACAACAGCAATGCCTGCGTAAATAATGGTTCTTCCGACAATTTCCACATCATAACGAGGTCTGAAAACACCGCTGATTTTCACAGGAAACTCCTGTTCTGGGTGTTTTGATTGATAATCCAAAAGTTCATAAGCGTCGATGTCGTCAACCGGGCCAACACGTGCAACTTCTTTATCTCTTACAGACTTCAACACCGAATTGAGTTCAAGCATTGGGTCGTCGAGTTCCAAGTTGGAAATAGATTGACTGCGGATTTGTCTCGTAGTCTTGTCTGTGTGGGCAGCAGAAATAAAATTGCTTCTCGGTAAGTAGATGCCAACAAACTTGTAAATGGGTGGTAACACTGAGAAGATCACGGGTTTCAGAAGAGCTTTCCAAAGAACCACAAGTGTGACCCCCACAGCAACACGAGCAGCTTGCCACATAAACGATTGACTAGAATCGTAAGGCAACAAAAATGGATCATGGAATCCATTCGTGAATGTGAAATAGTTCGTAAGTACGCACAAGTAATGAGCAAGATCCAACCCAATAAGAACACCAACAAATGCAACAGAATCATCAAAACAAGGACAGTCATCAACTGGTTCAGGATATATATGAATCAACGCCAAGTGGCCGAAAATAATAAGCCATACCGTTGCAAAAATACCACTCCATGAATTATTACGTGGTGAAGCCAAGAGCCAGTTGTCATAAGCAGTTCCAAAATGACTACGGAACCAAAACAAAGCAGCACCGATGATTGAGCCGGTTCCTATATCAAGGAACCCATGCATACCACAATACAAGCGACCAACAATCAATGACAAATAGTAAACTGCTAGAAAGATTAGCTGCAACAACCAGATATAAGTGGTTGTAGAGCCACGAAGCTCCCATACCTTTGCAGCCAAAACAAGCGTCACAGCAGTTGCATTAGCCGCGTGAGAGGACGGCCATCCGTACTCTTGTGTAGTGTAAGTCAGCATTGTGATTCTCTGAAGAGGAGGAGACCGTGGGCGCGGCAAGCATAGTAAATCCTTACAGAAGCCTGTAATGTAAATACCCATTCCAAGCACAAATACCAAGTCTCTGCACATTTTGGAGGCACCGAACCAAATAGGTAATGGCAACATAAGAACGTAAAATGTATGCGACGCCAAATTGGCTGTCCAGGCAAAATATGCATCAAGAATAGGGTGTCGAACTTTCTGCTGGAGAGACGCTAATACCAGTGTCTCTTTTCTAACTATAGGCAAACATAGTTCTCGAAGTTGGAATCGACTCAGAGAGAGATGTTTCTTATAATGATCGCTGGGTTTGTTACCGGCATCACGTGGCAGTTTGGGCTGCTCTTCAGAACCAACTTTTTCCAGTTTCGTAGCTCCAACTGTTTCCACTTCAGGACGGGGACTTGGCTGTGACATTCTGTCGATTTCGAAGTAAAGCTGGGAGCGGAATGTGGTAGATATCTGACAGATACGCTGTCTATATTATGGCGCGGACAATGATCACGATCTGTGTGTTTTCCAAATCAATTATAATCGGTTTCCGAGGCAAATCTAAGCGAATGTCTGGTTTGTAGCCTGTATTGATGTTTGTTTATAGACAAACGTCCTGTTGGGGTTGTTCTAGCTTAATAGTAGGACGAATTAAGGGCTACGACTATTGTCAATATTTATCTCACAAACGCGCACGTGACTTTAGAGCTGACGACAGTTTACCAGAGCTTAGCTACTGAGATAGGAAACTACAAAAAGGGATATACTTCATGGTTAGTACGCATGCGACAGACTGACATGAGCCTAGATTTTGAGTTCCCTTCCCGCGTTGCAATTGGGGAACATGAAGGAAAACGCCTCGTTGACTGAGGTACATCCGAGGACAACAAGGGCATACCTAATGCGGAAATTGACGTGATAGCAATGCATGGAAGAATGCATTTGAGAGTTAGCTACGAGAACTATATGTGTACATGCAAGTCGGTTATGGATAAATAGACTAAGTGGCCAAGTTGCTGCAAAAAAAATTGAATGGAGCAAACTTTTGGGAAAAAGTGTTTTTTAGTCTTACGTCGCGTTCTTACATAAGTAATCGACATTGCGCACTAGTCTACCATAGAGAAGTGAATATCAGAAAGACAAGCCATGACAAAAGAAAAGGACCTGAAACAAGTGTCTCCTTCGCTTAATATGTATAACTGTCTAAATGCAAATCTAAAGCCTGATCACAATATCGTGCACTTCCGCAGTTTCTTCTTACGGGTAAATGCAAACTCCTCCTCGTTGTACTTTGGCTGTGTATACGGATTTGGCTCAAAATGATCCTCGTCGAGCGGGCTGTCCAATAATACACTGGAACCAAGAGAATTGTTAGGAAAGTGACCCTTTTTGAAACTCATACTACTGGCATTCCGAGAATGACCCCGAGAATGGCCCTGGCCCATGACTCTCAGTAACCGGTTCCGCAGCTTCTCGACTTGTTCCTCACGTTGGCGTTCTTTCAAAAAGTTATGCAAAGCAAAATTAAACACGGTTTTAATATTGAACATGGTTTTTGCCGAACACTGGACGTAGCCAATGGCATTGATTTCCTTCGCCAACTCAAGGGGCAATTCAGGTGGTACAGTTGCTTCCAAATCAGCCTTTGTACCTACTAAAAGCACAGGAATCCCAGGACAAAAATGGTTGACTTCTGGGTACCAAATGTCTTTGATATTCTGCAAGGATGTAACATTATTTAGCGCAAAACAGATGATTATAGCATCGGCGTCCGGATACAGCAATGGACGTAAGCGGTCGTATTCCTCCTGTCCGGCGGTATCCCATAACGCAAACTCGATCACTTTTCCTTCGGGTGATTGTACGCTGGTGACGTAATTTTCAAAGATAGTAGGGACGTAAATCTCGGGGAATTTCTGTTGAGCGTAACTCACAAGCATACACGTTTTACCGCAGCCTCCGTCTCCCACCACCACGACTTTCATATTGTACAACAGTTTTTTAGCCACCTGGCGTAACATTTGAAAGTCAGGAACCATGGGATTGTCGTTGATCACCGTTCGCGGCGAAGCCACATGGGGCGACGATTTCTGTTCGTAAGGATTGAAATAACCCTGCTGGGGGTCAGGCAGGGCCAGTACGCCATGTATAGAATTTCTTTTCGACATGAGGAAACTTCGGAAGAGATCAGCTGGGGTGTTAGGTTCTGAGTATTGCTATTCTTAGTTGGAGTAAACAAAAAGATTCTTGTCCGGTATATGGCGAGGATCGTTGAGGGGAGTCGTTCTTCGCACGGGCATAGATAAGTGGGCACAGCCCATGCTAAAAGGTATAGAAAAAAATTAATAGAAGAATGTGAAGAAATGTTGAGTAATTGAAAGCAAGTCAATGAAATAAGGCTAAGTAGATAAACAAAAATGCGTGAGACGAAAGGAAAGAACACAAAGAAGAAACGCCGTATTCAGCCTCGTACTCTTTGACAAAATGGGAACACTATGACGTCTCGTAGTTCGCAAATTTCTCAGTCAGTCGTGGATTACGATAGGCTGTTCTGACATTTTGCGATTGCTTCTCAAGTTCTTCAACGGACACAAACTGAGGTGTACAACTCCACGAAAATTGATTTTTCTTTCCCTTTTTTACTTCTCTTCTCCGAGTCCGGTCTCTTGTCTTGGGTACATAGATCTCAAGCTGCAGCTCTTCTATCTTGCATGATGCGAAGTCTAGACCAAAAATGCCCACGAAGACATGAACAATGTAGGATTAATTGGAAAAAATCAGAAAAAAATCGGCAATGTGTTAAGAAACTTTTGGCGTATTTTCTCAAAATATTCTTGATAATATTAGACGTTCAAGTCTTAGTGGTGTGGTGAGTTCAACTTTGTTATGAGCGTGCTCACGTAAATCACTTTTCTACAACTTCATTTCTGCAAAGTAGAATTGAATGGAAGACGCAGATGAGCTGCATCTTGAAATGCCATTATATTAGAAAGAGACAAAAAAAACAAGCTGCATCGTAAAATTTTAGCGAAATTCCTAAAATGGGAACCTAATTGAACGCTCAATCTAGCCCTTTCTATGCATCTCTCCTAAATCGATATAGGTTCTCTCAGATAGCCATGCAGTGCTAACCATACTATTCCAACGGTTTTTAGCTTTATGCAGGATACACGCGTACGTCGTATTGTGTCAATTTTCTCCAGTCGTGACTAGGCGCTACGCGCAGCCTCGGCTAAGTGTTGCTATGGGCAGCATGCGCTCGTACGCAGGATTCTCGTTGGATATGACAAAGTCCTGTCTGGTATAACTTTTCTTACTCAGTCTGGTACTTCGAATTCACTTATTCTGACGGTTGGCTAATAGGAATCTCGACCCTTGCTTGCACGGGACGGAAAAAGAAGTATACATGATTAACCATGTAGTAGTCTGCAGCGCTACTGTATACAGTTTCAGCCAGCATTTGACATGCAGATCCTGTGTGGTAAACAATAGCAAAGACTAGTCCATATTAGTGGCGTTTCAAATGAGGTCACCCAAGCGGAATTCGTTGGGAATCTCGTGATACTGGTTGTCCCTGATTATACCTTGGCCAGTTTTTATCTTCATAATGTTCCAAGATGAAATTCTGTTTGGGTTTTGTTTCATGAGCTAGCAAAGAGGTAAGGGGTCACGTGTGGCCTTCCTTGGCGTTGCACCTTGAACCAGCCGATAAAAGCGCGGTGTGTAGAAACCGCGCATCTTTCCAGCTTATAGGCATGCACCAGCGAAATAGATTACACGGCGAAATCTCAACAATCTTCAAGCTTGTAGACCCTACAACACCTTTCATCAGTAGCCACGGCGATGCGGACATATTCAGGCACGTAACTCCTTGTGATACCCTTCGACCCAATGAAATACATGAAAAACCCACCTGGAAGGAGGCGGCACGGTTACGTGGTGTCTTGGCTTTCCTGCAGGGCTGCATTTTGGTCTACTGCATACGTGGACGATTGTTTTTTTGTTTTTTTTTTTAAACTAACGATTCCCACCGCTCCTTTAGGTAACTTCCTTGTTTTTCTTTCTCTAACGACCAACTCGCTCTTTTCACACTCCTTCTTACCTTAGTCATTCCTTTTAACCCATTCATTTCATCATCATGAAATTTTCTACCTTGTTAGCTGTCGCCTCAGCTTTGGTGGGCTCTGTATCCGCAGGAAATTGTGACTACATTGATGGTAACTACTACTGTAACCAAGTCAACAAGATTGTCTACGAAAATGTGGGATTCTCTGGCTCTTACAATGATGTCACCAGTATGGATGAATCAACTGGTAAGTGTTCTTCTGAACCTCACCAATTCTCGGGACCCTTGTCTCCTTTGGATGAGGAATTATCCCTCCACTTCAGAGGTCCATTGAAGTTGTTGCAATTTGGTGTCTACTACCCAGCTTCTGGCAGCAAGAACGGCAAGAGAGACACTCCGGACTGTACCACCACTCAACACGTGCACCACAAGCACGTGAAGAGAGCTACTGCTGTGGTTACTCAGACTGTTCTTATCGACCAAAACGGAAACACTGTCACTTCTGCTGCTACTGAAGTTCTCGCTGCGGCTCCAACTAACGGTGCTGCTCCCGCTGTTCCAAACGGTGCTCCACTTGCTGGATCTCCTAACTCTCCAGCTCAACCACAGCAGCCATCTTCCGGGTCATCTGGTTCTTCTAGTTCCGGTCCTTCTAGTTCCGGTTCTTCTGATTCTTCTGATTCTTCTAGTTCCGGTTCCTCTGGTTCCGGTTCTTCTGGTTCTGGTTCTTCTGGTTCCGATTCTTCTGCTCCCGCTTCTGCTGGTGACTGGAGCAGAGTCTCTTATTACACTCCTGGCTCAACCACTAACTGTACCTTCTTGAACTACCATGGTGGTTCTGGTTCCGGTGTGTGGTCTTCCAGCTTCGGTAACTCTCTTTCTTACGCCAACTCTGACAACACTGGTGCTTCTTCTTCTCCAGTTGCTTTGAAGGAAGTTACCATCCAATCTAACACTGAATTTGTTGTCATGTCCGGCCTCAAGTGTGGTGACTCTGACGAACAACAAGACTGTGGCTTCTACAGACCAGGAACTCCTGCTTACCACGGTTGGAACGGCCAAGAGAAGCTTTTTGTTTTCGAGTTTGAAATGCCATCCTCTGGAGCCACTGGCTTCAACGGTGACATGCCTGCTATCTGGATGTTGAACGCCAAGATTCCTAGAACCTTGCAATACGGAGATGCTCTGTGCTCGTGCTGGAACACCGGTTGTGGTGAATTCGATTTGTTCGAGATTCTTTCCACTGGTTCCAACAAATGTATTACCCACTTGCACGACAAGCAAGGTGCCGTTAACGGATACGGTGGAGGTGGAAGCTCTGACTACTTTGCCAGACCAACATCTTCTTCTATGAAGGCTGCTGTTATCTTTACTGACCTGAAAATCCACGTTCAAGTTGTTGACGAGGACTTCCCATCTGTATTGACTGCTGACACCGTCAAGAAGTGGATCAGCGAAACTGGCTCTGTTGTTACCCTCGCCTAGTCAATTCAAAGCCCAATTTATTCTGTATTGATTTAGTAAGATTGTTTGTTTACCGACTGTAGATGTGCATGGGCGCATGTTTGATGTGTGACCAGAAGTCTGCGTAGAGTTCTCTCTGGGCCACGGAATAATCTATACCCAACTAATGACTGCGCGAGAATTCCTAGTCCATATTGGAAGTTGACGTAACAACTATTTGTTACCCGGAAAAGCAGACACTGTTCTTATCTGATCAACACTGTTGAGGACTTATTGAAGAACGGCTACTATTTTTGTTTCTATCCTGTCAAGTGTTCCTTGTACAGTGTCCGTCTTTATCAGTTGCACTTCAAATGGCGAGCATTGGCATTGATGTTGGCCTGGATTCAGTGCGATTATATTGGCAGAAAAATGGGCGGTCGGAGTACTATGAGAGTGGATTAACGCGGCATGAAAAAGGACTATGCTGTACCCTGTCTGCCGTTGAACTCTGGAGAATTGTTAACGAGTTGTTGAAGATAGCTGTTGGTGACATGCAGGAGCGCCCGACCAGTCCACTCGAAAAGTCTTCAGAGTACTCAGAAGATTGGGACAATATTTCTGGGACTATATGTGTAGCAGCAACGTGTTCCATGGTGGTAATGGAAAAGGTGGAGAAAAATGGACGACATTTTTTCAGGCTGGCTGACCCGGGGAAGGAAGTGATAGTGTGGATGGATCGCAGGGCGGATGATGAAGCGCGCGCCCTACTGAGTGCACTTCCGCCCGATGTGGTGAATCAGGTAGGCGGCACAATCACTCCAGAAATGGGCATAGCTAAAATGAAATGGTTCGATGTTCGGCGCAATAACAAACCTCTTGTGGTGTTTGAGTTGTATGACTGGGTTAGCTATGTTTTGATGGCGGGACTGGAAGTTCATGAAATAGATGGCGGTTTAGAAATGGCTCAATTGCCTGGGTCAGTTGTTGAGTTTGCGCCTGGGGCGCGAGCGATGGATGGGTCAGTCAAGGGTTGGGGACAAGATGTAATTCGCACAGCAGGAATCACATTACAAGTCGCTGCAGTACCGTTTACATTGAGTGGGGGAACAATCAAAAGCGAACCCTCACTGGCCCAAGAATCTTTCGACTCTGGTGTAATTATAAATGCCCCTCCTCTGTCCCGAAATGGTCCCTTTGTATGTACTGCTCCCCCGTTTACTGGGACAGTACTTGGGCGATCGTGGGAGCGCGGGTTTGTCGTTGCGCATGGCTGCATTGACTGTTACGCCATGCCAGCATTGACACTCTTGCGCGGTCCGCGTGGTGTACTGGGTGCGACCCTTTCAATGGTGGCAGGCACTCTGACATGTTTTGTAGCGGCAGTTCCGCACCGGGAGATGCCTATCCGTGGTATCTGGGGACCATATCGTCACCTTATACCGGCAAATGTTTTCTCTTTCGGTCAGCCTGCCACTGGAAAGTTATTCGCCGAGTTATTTGCACGGCATGCTCAACTTTGTGAGGGCGCAGCAAGCGCGCCATTCGAATGGATAGAGCGAGAAATTAGCTCGCTTGAACGGACACACAGAACACTGATGGTGCAGCTAGCTAAAAACCACCTTTATTATGGCGACCGTTATGGCAACCGTAGCCCGTACGGTGATTTCACTATGGATGAAGTGGTGGTGCGAGGAGAAAATGCCGACGGGGCAAATGCTAGTATTTGGGCGAATCCGTGTTCTCGGCTCGCACTAGAGTATTACTTGATTCTTGAGTTTCTTGTCTTTCAGACTGCCCAGCTCTGTCGCACCCTTGGGCCAATGGCCACCGTAGAAATATGCGGGTCGCAGGCGCGCAATGACAGGTTCGTGACAATGTTAGCGCTGTTGGCGTTCAGCGGGGCGCGCGTTTACGTTCGGAAAGAGGCGGGGACTGCGGGTGCGCAGGCCGTCGCTCGGATACCTCTGGCATGGACCGACGATGCCCATCTGCCCTTTGTTGATTCCGAACGTAAAATCGCTGAGACACGATTGCTGCAGGCAGATATTTCAGTTTTGTACAAGAAAGTCAGATTTTTTGATGAGTTGGCCGAATGGCAAAACAGATGGCGCAGGACAATGGTATGCGGACCAGATCCTCAAGATGAATGATTACTACACGATACAAACAAAAACTTTTTCTACCAACACCCTCCCAAAACGGGACTGAATCAAACTTCGATCCATGTTTAATCTAAATTTCGCTCTCAGCTCTTTTCTTTTTTCTAGTACGTTAATAGTGTCAAATACACCTACTACTGGCCCATTGTGCAGGTAACTACGCGGTGATCAGGCCCATCGTTGTCGTTCTTCTTCATGTCCAACCTATATTTTGCCTATTCGATTAAAAGCGAATACACGGGGACTGAGAAATCGTCTCTGCGAGGACGTGTTACACACTCCAAAAAGAAAACACGGGCGTGTGACGCTTGTTCGGTGCGCAAAACAAAGTGTGGTTCTACTCGGCCCTGTCTTCATTGTGTCAACAATGGATTGCAATGCACGGAACGTCGGCAGAGGAAAAAGTCAGGGCCCAAATCGCTTCGAAGTAAAACTCTTGCGTCTATCAGCCAAATTGCAGATGATGACCTGAGGAGTCTTTCCCCGCGACCCGAAACAACACTTCCTCCTTTAGGCCCATTATTAGAGGGCGCTCGGGAGGTACCGTTCACCACAAGGGCCTTTGCTGATCATGCCATACTGTTGACAGGTCCGGAATGTCTGACAATGCTGTGGCAGCCGCTGCTACGGTTGGCCGTGTTGACTTTGGCCCTTTTGGCCACTGAAGCTCGTGCCAACGGGAGCATTGTACTGGCGACCGAAGAGGCGGCAGTGACAAATGGCTCGTCTGGAGCCGAAGAACAACCAGCCCGCCCCTCTCATAATGGAACACTGCTGCCAATGAGTAATACTAATTCTACTTCTTCCTCTAAGCCAGAGAACTCCGGTGGTATACCTGTATCGACGTTGGTTTCCTCTTCATCCGGAGAGTCATCTAATGGGGACATTACTGCAAGTCTCATTCGTCACATTGGTGCAGCGCGCGGTGTCTGCCTCGAAGAATCATTGACTACGGACATGCGCCCGGAGAGCGTATTTCATCTTTCCATGGCAGAACTTCATATGTTTGGGTATCTTGTGCTTGCACGGCCACGTGTAGCCAAATTTGCTCATCTACGAGCGGCCATGAGCCATGCTTATACCCTTGTTGACAAATATGATGCTGTTGCGGTGGGCGAGTTACAGCGCGCGCTTTTTGTTGCAGAGCGCCATGCATTTCTATTCGACCAAGACCCAGTGATTCGTAGCGCGCGGATGCTCACAGACCCGCCTGCGCAACCACAGAGTTTATCCGATGTTGATAATTCACTTGCAAATTCTCTGAACTATCAACGGACCACCTCTTTCTGCTACTCGGCCATGCTTAACGCAATGGACCAGCTGCTAGTATTCCTGGCTCCTATTGCTGCCCCTCTTCAGTGGGAATTTGAAGCAGATAGGCCACTCATGCCACTGGCTTATTCGGCCACTAAAGCGGGTCTTGCGCTGGCCTTTGCTCTAACCGCTCCACCCGACGACACGTCTGCGCGCCTTCTTCACGCAGTGCTCGCAGCAAAACTGCTTCTCATTTACGCAAAGGAAATGACAGTTGAGTTTTTGAAACAAGAATTGGTCCAGTGGATGGTGGCAATCGCTTCCGTATTGGCTCTTCGGTCTCAACAAGTGGCAAATACATTGGGTGCGTACGGGCTTGTGCCTCAGTTTTTGGAGATTGTGCGCGCTTACTTAGTTCTTGCGCCAGAAACTTTGCTGGCGGCCGCCCTTGAGCCACTATTACTAATATCCAACCATATTTCCTTTTACATGGCCGGGGCTCAACGTACCATGGAATTGGATGACATTTTGCATAGATGGTTTTCTCAATTGGTAGGCCCAGATGATGCCCTGTTCCTTGATATCCACCAGCAACAGATTCCGCGATAACAGCTCTTTTGGCTTGCTTCTGAGTTTGACCATTTCAGTCTACATCATCAAAAAAAATCTAGCACGTGACCAAAACCTATGCTATCCTTGAATCAGCTATTGCATTCGTCAAAAATCCACCATTTGAGCTGGTATTGTGCCTTATCTCGAGCACAGGCATGCACCTTTTGTGTTGCCCTATCGCCATTTGCGCGCAACCATCGCCGTACAGATGCATTCTTTGTGGGTCGCAACAGTGCCCTCGCGCCGCACATAATCCTGGAATCAAGTCTCGTACTATCTTTCATTGTACACCCTCGAAAGGCTAGGTCTGGGATGACATCTACTCCTCCGTCCAACGTTCTTGGTAATTAATATAGCGTAGATATTGAAGATTAGGTGCTGGCAGTTGACAGTCGACTTCCTTGCAGTTTACACTACTCTTCACACCACCTCAATTTACCACATTGTGCATAACTACATTCGCTCAATAGGCTCTAACTTGCGGTAGTAGGGAAACAAAGTGGACTTAAACTGAGCAAAAATGAAAGTTTTTTCAAAAAAAAAAAACACCTCGCCCAAGTTACCTCATCTGTATTTCTCCTCCACGTGGAATATCCGCCACAATTGGCGTACATCCTTTGGGCACAAGCACTCGTCGTCAATTCCCCCTCCATGCACTCTATGTCACGAGCCGACATTAATTCTGTCGGGGGAGAAAAGTAAAAAACGACATTACATCCGTACACCCTCACTCACCATCGACGAACACCCTCTGGCAAACAAAAAAGGAATTTCCTCTGCTTCTTCACTTGCCTGTCATACCCCATAATCAGAAGGGAATTGGCATCCTATTCACATCATTCCTATTTCGAAAGCACAAGCGCTGTACCATCCCTTGGTTCTAGTTCATTCAATCTTATCCCTGTGTCGTTTTTGGAACAAGGCTTTTTTTTCTGCCCACCATTGCCCCTCTACCTGATTTCAGGTGAAAATATTGCAGTTTTCCCGATACAACCAAGAACTGCTTTTGATCTCTCAAACCTAATCGAGCTGCTCTTAGTTTTCGTCGGTTTTTTCCCCTGACCTGCAACCCCAATCGGCCGGCAGCTTACTCTAATCAGAAGAATTCCCCGAATCGCCATATCACCATGGATTTGGATACCGACGTACCCATGGAGGACGTAAGCGAAGACGTGCAACACATACAACAAAAGGATGACGCCGCAGGCGGACTAAGTAAAAAAACAGATATAAACGCTTCGTCCATCAACCAGTTAGATCAATGGATTGAGAAGTTGTCCCAATGCGAACCGCTATCCGAAGCCGACGTCAAGAAGTTGTGTGACATGGCTATTGATGTCTTACAATTTGAAGAAAACGTGCAACCTGTGCAAGTGCCAGTTACCATTTGTGGTGACGTGCACGGCCAATTCCACGACTTGATGGAGTTGTTTAAAATCGGTGGCCCATGTCCAGACACTAACTATTTGTTCATGGGTGATTACGTTGACCGTGGCTATTACTCAGTGGAAACGGTATCGTATTTGGTTTGCATGAAAGTTCGGTACCCCAACAGAATTACTATATTGAGAGGAAACCACGAGTCGAGGCAAATCACCCAAGTGTATGGATTTTATGACGAATGCTTGAGAAAATACGGTTCTGCTACTGTTTGGAAACTATTCACCGATTTATTTGATTACTTCCCCATTACAGCGTTGGTAGATAACAAAGTCTTCTGCTTGCATGGTGGCTTGTCACCTATGATCGAAACCATCGACCAGGTGCGCGAGTTGAACCGTATCCAAGAGGTTCCTCATGAGGGCCCAATGTGTGATTTGTTGTGGTCGGATCCCGACGACAGAGGAGGGTGGGGTATCTCTCCAAGAGGTGCAGGTTTCACTTTTGGACAAGATATCTCCGAACAGTTCAACCACACAAACGACTTGAATCTCATTGCACGTGCCCACCAGCTTGTCATGGAGGGTTATTCTTGGTCCCATCAAGAGAGCGTGGTTACTATCTTCAGTGCTCCTAATTACTGCTACAGATGCGGCAATCAAGCTGCTATCATGGAGGTTGACGAAAGCCATCAGAGACAGTTTTTGCAGTACGATCCATCCGTAAGACCTGGCGAGCCCACAGTCACAAGAAAGACTCCTGACTATTTCTTATGATCTTTGTTACGATGGCATACGTTCACTTTCCATTCTGTCTCCTTCCTTTACTCTTCTTTTCTACGTGGGTGGCATTTAGGCCGCGTGTGCTGGTGTTTCTGCTCCAACCACAGTTGTCAGATGACGCCTTGTATTATTTTTATAAAAGGCACGCTTATATTGTGTAGTTGAGTCTGTCTCAACAGCACGGTTTAAATAGAGTCGAAGAGGTCACTGGGTTGTTGCGCTTGGAAGCCCATTGTATTGCTCTTTCTAACATTAGTAATGAATTGTAACTATACATTGATCAGTGTATTTTCCATGCGATGCGACAAGAATTATTGAGTATTTGTAGCGACGGTGTTCCACTGTGCGCTACCGGTACCTACACTTTGCTGAGTATCAATGAGACGGACCGTACTAGGCACTAACTCGTCCTACATTAATATATTGTGCTCTTAGTACTCAATTACTTCGTATGCGAATCACGTGGGCAAATCTACCACCACCCTTAGCACTCCATTTAGATTCACACCGAAAATTGTTGGTACTGGCTACCATTCGCTATGGTACTACTACATCACAGTCCCCATACAAAGTAATAGGTAGGGCGTTTCGCCAGTTGGTGCGACAGGGCATCCTCGGTCGTGCGTGGCACATGTTTCCAACCAACCAGAGCCGACTTTTTGACAATTACCCTATGTGAAGGATTCCACCTTTCAAGCTAACAATCCTACTCTTCACAACCTCTCATCAATCGAACCCCATACCTATCATGTTGAGAGCTTCTGTGCGGACCTCTGTATCCAGACCAGTGGTGAGATCAGTGCACACCTCGGTGTTGGAGTCCGACGTCAACATCACCAGAAATGGAAAAGTCAACTTGGCTGTTGGTCCAGGCGGCCGTTCATCCAGAACAGGCTACACCGCGACGATTTTCGGAGCTTCAGGCTTTTTGGGACGTTATTTGAACTCTAAATTGGCTAAGCATGGAACCAACGTGATTGTGCCTTACAGAGACGATTTGAAGAAAAGATTCTTGAAAGTCAGCGGGGATTTGGGTGTGGTCAACTTTGTGGAATTCGACCCAAGAAACTTGGACAGTATTGCCGAGTCTGTGGCTCATTCTGATATTGTTTTCAACTGTATTGGTGTTGACTACTGGACTAAGAACTTCTCTATGGCTGACGTTAACATTGGTATCACTGAAAGAATCACCAATGCAGTGAAGGAGGCTGGAAATGCCAGATATGTTTACGTTTCGTCGTACAACGCCAACCCAAATTCCGATTCGATTTTCTACGCCACCAAGGGTATTTCGGAACAAGTGGTTCGTGATATTTTGCCAGAGACTACCATCGTCAGACCTGCCCCAATGTACGGCCGTGAAGATAACTTGTTGAACTATTTGGGTCCAAAGTTGAAGATGTGGACTCCAAACAAGAACGCAAAGGAGATTTACCCAGTCCATGTTCTTGACGTTGCTCATGCTTTGGAAAAGATTGGTTTCGATGACTCCACTGTTGGACAAACCTTTGAGTTGTATGGTCCAGAAAAGTTGAGCTTTTTGGAGATTAGACAAATGATTCATGGTATCACTCAAGACACCTCACAAGTTGGTCCATTTTCCTACAATTTTGCTGACTACGAGATGCCATTGCCTGTACTTAAGTTGGTGGCCCAACTCAAGCAATACATCTACTGGAAACAGACAAACCCTGACCAAGTTCAAAGACACTTAATTGACCAAACCATTGACCCAACTGCTAAGACTTTTGCTGACTTGGGCATCACCGACTTGGACCAATTGGCCAATGTTTTGTTTACCTACGTCAAGCACTGGAGACATCCATTGATTGCACAACAGGGTGCTCCTTCCAAGAAAGAGGCCAAGAGATTGCGTGAGCAACAGCACTTTACTTAGTTCTTTTTTTTCTGCATGTGTAGAGTATATTTTGCATCGATATTGGTATTTATTAGAGCATTTGTAGAGGTTGCACGGAAGATTGAAAGACCGGCAGAGTGTTTGAAACTATTTTGTTCTGTTTGTTAATTATTTTGAGTATTAGGTGCCGCTCTTTATTGACAATGACGTTTAATGAAAGAGACTATTAATCAAGTTTGGATCCTAACCAAGGCTGGATCTTATTCATGGTGATGTTGGTGGAGGTGGTGCGGGGTGCAAACTCTAGGGCGGACTGATGCGACTAGGGCGGAACTGGTGCAAACACTGAGGGAAGAACTGGGGTGGAACTGTGCCTGGTGCGCACACTGGCGCGAGCATGGGTGCACTGCCCTCCATGTTTGGGACCAATTGCCCTTCGGTGCAGTTACCAGCACTGAATATTATCAACTTTCAATTCACCACATCCTCCTGTCACATTTGTCTAACAGATCATCGAAAGCTTCCTGTAGAGGACCTGTTATTCTGGACCACATTCAACCATCACCTGGAACCTGCATCTCGGCCATCTCCGAGATAAGAACCTGGACAACAGATGATAGTAACATCGCATACATTTCTCTTTCATCTTATAATTTTTTTATTAGTATTTTCAAATTTTGATTCAGAATGTACCGCTTACCATCTCCGTCGCAACTTAGCAATCTAAGCGATTCTCTGAAAACAGAAGTGTTGAACCACCTATTTGAGCCATGCCCAACGTTATCGCGCCTATTACTCTCTCGGGCTTTCACGAAGCCATTCGACTCGTACACATCGTTCATTGAAACGTGCCGAGAGAAATTGCTCCAGTTTCTTGCCGAAGAAGAATCCAAGCCTGAGATTTCGCCCGCAATTGCTGAAATTGTGTGTGCACATCCACGGCTAGGTCCTTCCAAAGACAAGTTATCATCGCACTCTACATCCGAGCAGAAATCCTTACTGGGAAATGCAGCAGAAGCACAGAAGCTAGCTGCCTTAAACGAACTTTACGAAAAAACCTTCCCTGGTCTCCGATACGTTGTCTTTGTCAATGGCCGATCTCGAGAGGTTATCATGGCCAATATGGAAAGCCGCATACAGAGGGGAGACATTCATATGGAACGAGTAGAGGCATTCAATGCCATGTGCGACATTGCAATGGATCGTGCAAAGAAATTGAGTGCTGTGTTATAGAATCTGGTTGAGCGTTACAATCTATCATATCGTCCTTATCATTTGTTTGTCATTTTATTTTCACAGTAATTGCAGTATCCGATGTACAGGTACTGGAATTGGTGACCACTTTATACTTTTAGTGCGCCTATGCTCAAATAGTATAGAAATACAAGTACATGTAATATTATTTAAAATTCTTATTCTTGTGTAAATCACCAATCAATCGAGTTTCCACACCCTAAAACTTACAGCATATTGCTGTGGATTGTAACCAAACGAAAATGTAGACGGAACATTGTATTATTTATTCTCCGTCTGTCGCAGGCAACGTGCTCCTTATCAGTGCGACCAGCAAGTAATAGATGCCCACCAAGAAAACAAAAATTTAACATGATCGTTTATTCCAAAAATGTCGCTACTATGGCCACCACATAGAATACGAAGAAAAACTAAAGTTAATCCCGCCTATCTTTACTCTAAATTTGCATCGGGTAACGCCGTCTGGATAAATTGTTGTACTGCGCACGACCGCGCTCTGGGTCAACGATAAAGAAATTGAAGACGGCGCCAACGTACTATCTAACAACTACTACTCAAAATGGTATGTACGGAGCCACGACAATACAATCAAAGAGCAATTGATATTTGAGGTAGGTACGGGATTGAAATTCCTCTCCATTCAATTCGTTCCTTTTTTTCCCCTTTCCCCTATTAGCCTCGCCCTTGTATCGCTAATGAACAACCCATACTAACTTCTTAGGCTGGCGCATTGGATAACGCCCGCAAAGAAATCAAGCGTCTTTCTCTCGAGGACCATGAAGAGTCGCAATACGGTCAGATTTTTTCTGTTTCCGGTCCTGTCGTTGTTGCCGAGAACATGATTGGTTGTGCCATGTACGAATTGGTTAAAGTTGGACACGCCAACTTGGTCGGAGAAGTCATCCGTATCAATGGAGACAAAGCCACTATCCAAGTTTATGAGGAGACAGCTGGTGTGACCGTCGGTGACCCTGTTTTGAGAACTGGTAAGCCTTTGTCCGTCGAATTGGGTCCTGGTTTGATGGAGAACATTTACGATGGTATTCAGAGACCATTGAAGACTATTAAGGAGAAATCGCAATCTATTTACATTCCAAGAGGTATTGATGTTCCATGCTTGGATAGAGAAATCCATTATGACTTTAATCCTGCCTCCTTGAAGGTTGGTGACCACATTACTGGAGGTGACATTTTTGGTTCTATTTTCGAAAACTCCTTGTTGGATGACCACAAGATCTTATTACCTCCCCGTGCTAGAGGTACTATCACTTCGATTGCGGAGTCAGGCTCATACACAGTCACTGACCCTATCTTGGAAGTTGAGTTCGAAGGAAAGAAACACTCTTACTCCATGATGCACTCTTGGCCCGTGAGAGTCCCAAGACCAGTTGCCGAGAAGTTGACCGCCGATTATCCATTGTTGACCGGTCAACGTGTGTTGGATTCTTTGTTCCCATGTGTTCAAGGTGGTACCACCTGTATCCCTGGTGCGTTTGGTTGCGGTAAGACAGTCATTTCTCAAGCCTTGTCCAAATTTTCCAACTCTGATATTATCACTTATGTTGGTTGCGGTATGTTATACTTCGTAAATTTGCGCCGAGTTGTGTGCGCCACTTAAAGATCCCATACTAACAATTTTCCAGGTGAAAGAGGTAACGAAATGTCCGAGGTTTTGATGGAATTCCCTGAACTTTTCACTGAAATCGACGGTCGTAAGGAGCCAATTATGAAGCGTACTACCTTGGTTGCCAACACATCCAACATGCCTGTGGCTGCTCGTGAAGCTTCCATCTACACAGGTATTACTATTGCTGAGTACTTCCGTGATCAAGGTAAGGATGTTTCTATGATTGCTGACTCTTCATCTCGTTGGGCCGAAGCTTTGAGAGAAATCTCTGGTCGTTTGGGTGAAATGCCTGCTGACCAAGGTTTCCCTGCCTACTTGGGTGCCAAGTTGGCTTCCTTCTATGAGCGTGCCGGTAAGGCCCTTGCATTGGGTTCGCCAGACAGAACCGGTTCCGTTTCTATTGTTGCCGCTGTGTCTCCAGCTGGTGGTGATTTCTCTGACCCTGTTACTACTTCTACTTTGGGTATCACGCAAGTTTTCTGGGGTTTGGACAAGAAGTTGGCTCAACGTAAGCACTTTCCTTCTGTTAACACTTCCATCTCTTACTCCAAGTACACCAATGTGTTGAATAACTACTACGACAAGAACTACCCTGAGTTTTCCCCATTGAGAACCAAGATTAAGGAAATCTTGTCCACTGCTGAGGAATTGGAGCAAGTTGTTCAATTGGTTGGTAAGTCTGCCTTATCCGACTCGGACAAGATTGTTTTGGATGTGGCTTCTTTGATCAAGGAAGACTTTTTGCAACAAAACGGTTACTCCACTTATGACCAGTTCTGTCCTATCTGGAAAACCTACGACATGATGCGTGTGTTCGTCACTTACCATGATGAGGCACAAAAGGCTGTTGCCAATGGAGGTATTTGGTCTAAGTTGACCGAGGCCACTTCTGACGTCAAGTACGCAGTTTCCAGCTCCAAGTTCTTCGAACCACTGGAAGGTGAGGAGGCAGGACGGAAGTTCTTCTCCGAGTTGTTAACTAAGATTACTGAGCGTTTTGCTGAGGTGGCCGAGTAAGTTTGCTCTACTTACTAAGACACTCCCTAGCCAGAGCTAATAGCAATTGACCGTCGAGCAGTTCCTCATACGACTGAGGAGGACTCATAACACTAGAAGCAGGATATCTTCCCCGATTTTATTCTTTTGTCACAAGTTTGCGAATCAACACCGTTGTTTATCATATCTGTAGAATTTCTCATTATATATTCGTGGGACATATATGCGTCTATGCGCCAATACACCAACAATTTGCCTGGCGGATTTCTTCACTTTTAGCCTCTGCGATCGGAATTGCGTCAGGAGTATATTCCATTGGTACATGTTCCGGTTCCTGGTTGCGTAGATGGTCGGCGGATTTCTTCATCGGCAAGAATGAGTATGCGCTATTGGCGTTGACACCACTGTCCACGTTACCTTCGATGATTGGACTGAAGTTGGAATTCTCCAGAAACGCGGAATGATTATTGTGCTGTAGCCCTGACCACTTCTGATGGGGTTCACTGTTTTGGTCTTCTTTCTTTTGGCCCATTGAGTCTGGCGAGACTTGATATGGATGAGAGAAGCTCATGAAGCTCTCTATATTATTTTGTGACGCCGTAGGCCGGAATTGTGCCATCCTACTTTCCATGTACTGCGAGAACGGATCCCCAAAAAATGTATTATGAACTTTTGGCTTTTGTCGCTTACCAGAGTAAGGAATTCGTGGGCGACGTGGACCCAGGCCCAAACCTTCACAGGGGTTCAAAGAAGGTTCAGATCCCGAGTCATCTAATGACACAGAAACTGGCGTTGAAGTACAGGGACGTAAAGAAGCACAAACAGAAAGCGGCTTTTGGGCAGAAGGTTGATGTACATTTTGGGAATTTTGGCTTACTGAGGCAACTTCTTCCACGCTACTTATTGCACTATTAATTATGGTAGAGACAATATTGTGCACATCCAATTCTTCCTCTTTCAAAGAATTAGGAAGGGAAGAAGGTTTCAAGCGGAGAAAAGGACTGGACACAAACGAAAACGCTTCGTCTTGTGGACAAGACAGCATCGCTTAGCACGTAGTACAGTCGCAGAGTATGTTTGTGGGCCTTACAATGTAAACGGTGCGAGGTTTTTTTTTTTGCACCCACTCGACCAACAAAACCCGTGCACCACAGCAAGAATTTTCCACCAACATAACACCTGAACTGCAGAACAAGTAAGCTCTGAAGATCCCTTCATAAAAAAACGACAATATTGTAAACCAGTAACCCAGCTCAATAATACACAACCGAATTCAGCCTACATCTTTTTCAATTTTTTGTTCATACCGGAGGCATGTATTTTGCTATATACGGACAAAGAATCCAGCAACCGAAAAGCACAAGACCTAGCGGATGCTAGTATTCATTCTGGAAGAAGCTGTCCGATTACTTGGATCTAGCTCTAACCTTCCGTCTCTTTCTCTTAAGTCTTCTAACTCTCTTTTTTCTCCACTTATCTCTCATAGTGAATAGTGCAGTGTGAAGAGGAAAAGAAAAACGGGAGGGCGCGCGAGCCTTATATGGTGGTGCAAATGGCGTGCGATGTCCAAGAACCGACGAGGCGTGACTGCTAAATGCACGTGACACACATCCATGCGGGCTCCTAGGATAGTGCCCTGGCTAATGAGCGCGGCCGGGTGACTCCAGAGAGGTTTCGTAACCATCAATTCACGTGACGGGCCACGTGAAGATACAGACTCATGTTCTCACGGATTTATTCGTCGTCAGTGCCAAGTTTCGCTTGGAGGCGGGCGGTTTCCTGGGTCAATGCTTTGTTCAAGTCTTCACGAAGGTGCTCTACCTTGATCTGCTTAACCAACCGGTCAATAATCTCAGGAGAGAGGAGTATAGACTCGTCGTCATCACTGTCAGTTTCCTTGATCTTAGTAAATGTTGCATCAGCAAGAAATGGAGTGTCAAGCTCGGGGAGGGCCACAAACTGAAGATGTGTGGTATGTTCCACTGATGCATTGTCACTTTCAAGCAAATAGCTAAGATTCCTGACACCCATGAGAGCCTTCACGTGGCAGTATAAACGATAAGCTATGTAGAATCCCGGAACATTGGGCAACATTGGCACCAAAGCAAATGGAAGAGTCAAGGGTAATCCTATTGCGGAGAAGATGGCCCATTTACGATGATGTGCTTCCAAATTGTCCCGAAATGTATGCAATTGGTTCAAAATGGCTTGAGGTTCCTGGAATCGTGGATGGTAGACGGGGATAGGCTTCAACTGAGCCAAAGTTACAGTTCCTGCCTCAACTTCGGAGGACATGACACGGATCGGACGTGCAGATCTGGATCCTGGCACAGAAGATGGAGCAGTGGCTGACTGTGTATCCTTATCCAGGGAGGCAGAATTGGTATATGTAGATTGAGTTGGTTCCTGCGTTTTCTCATTCGTCTCAGCCTCAACCTCCTCGTTGATTTCACGGATCATTAAGTTCTTAGTCGGAAAAGACCGGAGACAGTTTTCATTATAAGGAACAGTGTTAAGCAAGGTCCGAATCCAAGCAACAATTTTTTGGTTGACTTTCAGATTGGAATTATGAAGCTTGTTCCACGCACGTGTTGCTAATGACACCAACTTAGATTCTATCCTTGCCAAATGAGGCAAGTTTCGCTGCTGAGTTTTGCTTAGAAGTGTAGGCCGATGGTTACAGTAAATGTAAGACACGTGATTGGTGATAGGAATGCTGAGTACACACAATGAATCAGGATTCAATGGCAGATGCGTATGTGAAGCATTTGGCTTGTCGTCCCTCGAGTCGCTGGGCGTCTCTTGAGTATTGGTTGAAACCGAGTTAGCCCTGTAGGTGGCGCGGGTGGAAACGTGGGGAAGTCGAAGCAAGCTCGCAGCACTAGGCATAGGACGGAATTGTAGCGCCGCCGACATTTCGAGAAGACGACGGCGTGGCAACAAAGATCCCATACTCATACTTGGACTGCTTCAATGTTGTTGATAACACCAGTAGAAATGCTCGTATATAAGGGGACAGCAATAGTTATCCACCTGCAGGAGCTTCGCCTTGGTCATGGGCCCTGTACAATGAAGATAGAACAAAAGAGATGACAGTTACCAAGAAGAGACATAAAAATACTTAATAAAAAAGAGTCGAAAACTCACTGATGCACATAAGTTCAATGAAAGAGATCGGCCCTTTCTTAGACGGTTCAAGTGTTTGTTCAGTTAAACCTTATAACTAGACCCTTGGTTTAGGTGCGGTACATAGAGAGCTAGTGCCACCTACTTTTTAAAACTTTCTGAGTTAGACCTACCATACACATATGATGAACCAATTCTAGTTCTGCCTTATATGAATATGAATACAAAAATGAAAGTTACAAAATGTACGACCATATGATTGGCCCACTCAAATACGATTCGCACATAATGAGACATAGTGGAAAGACTCTGGATCACCACACATGCAGAGAAAAAGCAACTAACAATTGCAGATTTGACAACGAGACGAGATCCAAACGGATACTGCAAACATAACTTTTGTCGAATCGGATTGACCCGTTTCTTATGAAGTTGCATATACATGCAGTACCTATATATGATGAGACTGGCTCTATGACAGATAGTTTGTATCTCGAAAGTTACAGCTTGGAAATTGCAGTCAAGACCAATGGTCACGTGATACACCCAAGTGGACAGAGGTGACGACTTATCGGTAAGGTTTAGCCAGTCAACCATTTCGGTCGTTTATATGAATCAACGTGATACATCGAGTTTCACATCACTAGGCCAAACGACAGTGTCCGTCAATTGGCCACGCAAATAGTTGGCACTGGGAGCAAGGTTAAGTAAAGGACCAAAATGGAACTAAGATCCCAAAATCAGAACAAAGTAGAAAAAATCAAGAAATGTACTCAACCTACGCTGACAAAAGAATTTTCCGTTCAGTTATTGACAGAGGAGACATACTCCCATTCGCACAGGATCATGACAAGCCCTCTACTCGGCCTTCTTGACAGGAGACTTTCTATAGAACAAAAATTTTTGGACCAGAAGAAGTCGCTCCAAAATCACCAACCAACCTTTTTCACACTTTTCAGTTTGGACCTGACGGAGAGATGATAATCGTCCAACTGTCTGGAGATGGAGTGCATGTAGCTCTACGCACCGTTCAAGTCGTTTAGCCAGATCTTGGACTCAGAAATATATAGAAAGGGCAAATGAACAGTACAAAAGCAAATACCTTTAAGGTTATAGCCATGTGGCTGTGTTTTTGCGTTTTTGTGATTTTTTAGGTTTCCCTTTTGTATTTTCTTCATTCAATCTGTGTCCCCCCTCTGTATACAGACAAGCACCGAGATGTGATTCTCTCCCAAAAGGGAACTAGTGCGACTCGATTAGTAGCAATCTTTGTGACGAACTTCATCGTTCTTATAGAGTAATTTCACCAACTAGACACCACGCATGGAACCTGCTCGCAGTGAGAGAAGGACCAATGCGACCACAGACGCAAATGGAAACTTCCAACCAACAAATCCACTTGACCCGTCACCGCTTGTGCACTACTCGCTAAAACTGAATGTGGTGCCCAATTATGTATTGGAGCGGTTAACACTTGCTCGGTACAGAGAGAGCCACGCCGGATCTCAACACAGGAATCAGCATGGCAATTATAGCGAGAGCCACCGAGATGCTCACCATGAAAACTATCGAGAAAACAATATTGAATCCCGGGGTAACCCCAGATCTTATGATGCGAAGAAGAACCACACTAGTAACGACAAGCACAGGACAGAAGACCCGAAAAAGGACAGTCTCAACAGGAAAGACCCTAGAGACGATCGTATATCTCTTGAGGATCCTCAATTTCTTTCTTTTGCAAACGATCCCTACATTGAAGCTCTTGATGGTGATTGGCACCAATTCCTCACAAGTGTGAAGGAACCACAGCAATATACACCCGACGTTGTCGAATACAAAGATTTAGAACAGCTGCTGGAGTATCTTAAGCCCTGGGGTGGTGATGTCAGGCTTCGACTGGCATTGGTTGGGTCTGGGTCGGGCGACTCGATTTCTGATGTCGAGCACCTTCCCGGGTTCTGGGCCCGTATTTTTGGTCGTCGGCAAAGGCGGGACGAAGATTCACCACGTCATCGTACAAGGGCAGGCTACTGGATGCTGGACGAAAAGCGTAAGGATTTGTTACCACGGCTTCTGCGTATCTTCGTCCAAAATCCATTGGTACCGTTGCTCTTGCGTATTCTTATTTTGGCATTTTCAGCATGTGCATTGGCGCTTGCCTCTTCAATTTACATGTATTCACGGCGCAAGTATGAGGACAGCCGTGTGAACCAGCAACCGAGCACCATATTTGCCATTGTGGTGCAATGTTTTGCTATTGTATATGTGATTTACATTGCCTACGACGAATACTCAGGAAAACCGCTTGGTTTGCGAGACCCACTTGGGAAAATGAAGCTTATCATGTTTGATTTGTTATTTATCATTTGCTCTTCTGCCAATATGTCTCTTGCATTCTACTCCCTTTATGACGATGAATGGGTGTGTCAAGCCAATAGCGCACCGATTCTACAACTGGTGGGAATTGTGTACCCAACTGTGAACTTTTTGTGTCGGCGTCAGAAAGCGTTGGCATCATTCCTTCTTGTTGTCCTTTTCCTTTGGGTGTTGACGTTTACCATTTCCATTATTCGATTGATCGATCGCGTAAGTATCAATCCAAGAGCGGAATAGATACATTCACATTCTAACGATTGGTAATCAATGTGGGTCAGATGGGTTGGAAGTCTTTAGCCATGGGTGATACCACGAAATCCATAAGTCGATCACAATCCATAAGTCACAAAAACATGGGCCAAATTTCTTACACTGTCGCTGGCCGAACAGAATAAAAGTACAGCAAATTCTTTGGTGTCAAAAGACAGAGCCAAAAGGCTCAACAACTACGGTTTGCATATATTGAGAGCAATTATGAAGGCAAGTTGATTCAATAACTGAATAAATACTATGATCAGACATTTGATTCCTTGAGCTTAACCGGTGAAGTTCTCTATTGAACCGTAGTTTAGAATCACGAATGTACATGATAATCTCTTTCTTTTTCCCTTTTTTTTTCACCTTTTTCAATTCTTTATTTAATCTCTTCAAACCTTTTAATCTTTGTCGACTTTGATTTTTCTATTGTATATGTGAACTCTTTGAATACTGATGGTCATCTGATCACCTCTGCGACAGTGCTAATGCGGCTGCACTAAGCACACTTCCACTCAGCACAGGCTTTTCAAAATTGATTAAGAGTAACAAATCAAATGCCTATAAATTCAAGCTTCATCGCAATGAGAAAAGCCTTTTTTTTCTTTATCTTGACGTTGGTTTCGCCGCTTGACACCATACCCTTCTAGACTGAAACTGCGTGGGATCGCGCGCGGTGTGCACCCAACGCCACAAAGTGGGTATTTCTCACTTTGCACCGGGAAACAGATCTCAGAGCAAGAGCCAACATAATTGCTAAGGTGCCGATTCTTATATTAGTTTTTTCTGTTGAAAGAGAGAAAAATACAGACACAGGTTCCCCTCAAAACTAATCCCTAAATTTTTACTGCGTATCTTGCAATTGTGCTAGAACCTTAGCTCCTGTTTTTCCACATACAATAAACATCATGGCCGCCCCACACGCTCTTCCCATCGCTGGCGACTTGGATGCCACGTGGAATTTCATTGAGCCGGGCTTGGAATTCATTTTGGGTGCCCAAGGAGACCAGGGAGTTACTTCCAAAATGTACATGAACTGCTACACTGCCGTGTACAACTACTGCACCAACAAATCTCGTAACAGCAACGTTTTGCAAAGCACAACGCGGACTGGCGTTGATAAAACAACGTACTCCCTTACTGGTGCTGAGATCTATAACAAATTAGAGCAATACTTGGTGAACTTTATCCAGAATTTGCGAGCAGACCCCAACGAGCTGTTTTTGGAGTTTTATGTGCGGAAATGGAAGCGTTATACCATCGGAGCTGGATATTTGAATAACGTGTTTGATTATATGAACCGATACTGGGTACAGAAGGAAAGATCGGATGGAAGAAGAGACATCTTTGACGTGAATACGTTGGCGTTGCTCCAATGGAAGAGTCACATGTTCAACCCAAATGTGGACAAGATCATGGCAGAAATCCTCGACTTGATTGAACGACAAAGAAACAATGAGATTGTTGATACAAATGCCATCTCTGTCGCAGTCAAGTCTATGGTGTATTTGGGTATCGATACTAATGACTTGAAGAAGTCAAACATGATGGTTTATGCTAAGTGTTTCGAGACAGAATTCATTGAGAGAACAGCGGAATACTACCGCCGTGAAAGTGAGGCATTCCTTGCACAACACAGTGTGGTGGACTACATGATCAAGTGCGAAAATAGATTGGCAGAGGAAATCTCCAGATCCAATAACTATTTGGAAGAGCGCAGTAAGCGGTACTTGCTCGATACTTTGCATACTGTGCTAATCAAAGACCATGCACAGGAAATGTATGACCAGTTCTTGAAGTTGTTGGAACAAAAGGAAATCGAGAACATCCTGCGTATGTACAAACTATTGTCCAAGGTTCCATCAACTTTACAAGCACTCGCAGACAGCTTAGAAGGCTACATTAAGTCTGAAGCGATAAAGGCAATCGAAGAATTAAAGGCTTCTGCAGAAAGCCAGGAAGTACAAAATGCAGAAGAAAAACCATCGAGAAGACAAGGTCAAAATGCCATCACCCCAAAGGCATACATCCACACACTTATCCACATCCATGAAAAATTCAACGAAGTTGTCTTTAATGCGTTCAAGAAGGATCCGCTCTTCATTAAGGCGTTAGATTCAGCTTGTCGCTATTTTGTGAATGTTAATGTGATAGCTACACCAACCGCAAAATCGTCCAGCAAGACCCCTGAACTTTTGGCACGTTATGCCGATGGATTCTTGAAGGCAACAAGTAAGGAGAATGACATTGTTGACATGACGGCGGACAACTTGATCTTGGTCTTGAAATACATTGAAAACAAGGATGTGTTTGAAAATAACTACCGTCGTTTGTTGGCTAAGAGATTGATCAATGGAAATACCAAATCCGATGAGTTGGAGGAAAGTATCTTGCAGAGATTACAAGAAGGTAACCTGTTGGAATTCACATCCAAAATCACAAAGATGTTCCAAGATATGAAGTCTTCGCAAGACTTAAAAATCGGAATCAGAGATGCTATCGGTAACCTGACAGTGGGAGACTTCACTCCGCTTGTTTTGGCCCAGAGTATGTGGCCGTTTGTTCATCTAGAGGATTACAACCTCAACATTAACCCAGAACTTCAAAGCATTATCGATGTTGTGGACGAGGCATACACCAGGAAGTATAACGGTAGAGAATTGCAGTGGCTATGGAACCACGGAAAGAGTGAAGTCAAGGCAAACTTAGCTCGTAAGGGAAAACCCCCGTTCATCTTTTCTGTCACTAACGTGCAACTCATGATTCTTCTTGCATTCAACAATTCTAGCACCTACACTTATGAAGAACTTCACAATATTGTGGGTGTATCGAAACACGTTTTTGAAGCACATTTAACCCCATTTGTCAAGTTTAAGTTGTTAGAACAACTGCCAGCATCGCCTCAGAGCTTCAATCAGCCCGACACAAAGTTCACTATTGTCAATGAGTACAAGTCCAAAAAATTAAAGGTGAACTTTGTGAGTACGATTAAGAACGAACAGAAACAAGAAGAAGATGATACGAGCCGAGAGATTGTTGAATCTAGAAAGAATTACCTTACTGCAAGTATAGTGAGAATCATGAAGGCACGCAAGACAATGAAGCATAATGATTTGGTGAACGAGGTGTTGCTTCAGGCCCACTCTCGATTCAAAGCTAAACTCATCGATCTCAAGCGTGCCATTGAGTACTTGTTAGAAAAAGAGTACATTGCCCGGTGTGACGGCGACTCTTACGAATACTTAGCATAAATAAACGACATTTGTGTTGATCAAATGGATGTATAAGATGTGTATATGAGTTTCAATGAACTCCTGCTGTCTAAGCTTCAGCTCTTGTGGTTTTGAAATTTGAACGCATTTGTGTCAGAAGCCAGTAGATTGATGGTTGCACTCACCACATTACAGTCTGAGCTTAAATGAACAGCTGCATTACTAAACGACACACGCACTTCATTATGACTATAATACCATATCTTTTTTTTCTTAAAAACGCCCCGGGAATATACTTTAATGAGTCAACATTGCCTGCTTATGTAAGCTGGCTTTTGAGGTGGAATGCACATCGTCCAAAAGTAGCTGGGGAAGGTGAAATTTGTCTACTGCGCAAAGCAATATACATGAATTCCGACATGTCCTACGAAGAATTTAGGGAACACATTTCTCTGATTTTTCTACGGCTAATACGCTCTTGTTTATCATGTTTATACCCTTATAGGCCACCAACTATCCTTCTATTTAGACAGACGAATAAGCCACTTCTTCTCATTATTTCCGCTGCACAACTAAAAATTGCCTGTGTTGCATATATGCCGGATTGCCCATGAGCTTGACGCACGGCGGGAGCGGTGCTGGGAGTAGTAACTGCCCTGAAAGGATTCTCCAATGGATATCCCCAAATTCTAATTGGAGCATAGGAAAAGCCAGCTACATACTTTCGTCGGGGCTTTCCGATGCTCTATTGCTGACAATTTCGGTGCGTTATTCCTCGCAGTAGAAGAAGACATTTATCCGCAAAGTTGCGCCTTACATCTAGACGAGCGATGACACCCGTGCACCGTGGCATTGTAGCAGTCAACTATAGTTAAGTAGCCCAAGAAGTTCAGCCACAACATGTCTGACGGCACAAGTGACAAGCGACTGCAGTCTCGGACAGCAGCATTGGAGTGTGCAATGGTTCTCTCTGGCCATACTGGACCAGTGCCAACTGCGCGCTTCCATCCCGACGGTGGCATCATCGCATCCGGCGGGTTCGACCGACAAATTCTTCTTTGGCAGACGCCACGGGGGCTGGATGAGCAGCAAAGTAATTACGGTGTACTTCCGGGTCATCGTAGTGCAGTAACGTCTATTGCGTGGCGTCCGGACGGCACGCTTTTCTCTTGCTCAGCCGATAGCTACGTCCGGTTTTGGGACTGCGAAACCGGACAAAGTCTCCGACGAGGAGCAGGACATCTGTTGGTGGTCAATGACTGCAGTAGTAATAGAGACGGAGTCTGCTGCAGTGTGGGTGACGATGGCTCCATTCGTGTTTGGGATGTGCGGGAAAAGAATGCGGTGGTCCACTTAGAAACTCCATACCCACTTTTAGCATGTACGTGGAGCCGAGATGGACACACCGTGTTTGCTGGAGGAATTGACACTGAAATACAAGCGTGGGATCTTCGAGGAGGCCGATGTGCATGGCGTTGCGGCGGCCATACTACGGCGGTGTGCCTGTTGGCGTTGAGCTCCGATGGACTGGCTCTTGTGCTGCGAAGTGTGGACGGAACAGTTCGTACCCTTCTGGCCCGGCTGTATGTTCCTACGGGTCTTCCGCGTATGGCACAGGGAGCTTATGACGGAGCAATGGGTGACGGGCGTGTTGTCACACGGGCTCGGTTCTCCCCAGATGACGCACTCATTGCTCTGGGCCTGAGCGATGGCCTGGCCATAGTGTGGCTGCTGGCCCTGCGGCGAATGACACACAAGTTGGCGGGACATTCATCGGCCGTGCTTGATGTGGACTTTTCGGCAAACTTGATGTTGAGCACATCTGACGATGGGACGGTAATTGTCCGGCCAATGTCCGATGTGGTAGGAGCATGGACACTGCCATGAATGATAAGTAACCACGACGACCTATGGCAGAGAGAGGTGAGTCACAAAGAGTGAAGTGCTATAGGAAAGGAAACGTTACTGAGGTGAATAAACGCTTTAAAGCGTTGGAAGCGCAATGTCCTGAGCTGAGATGCAATAATATAGCAAAGCCCAGGTCTTATTTTGACTAAGAAGCTACAAGAGAAACACAGGCTCCAAATGGCAATCGCCAAACCGTATCATTCAAGCGCATGTGCCAAAAGTTGATTAAAGCGAGACACCTAGATGGCCCTTGTTCAGCTCACACACCAATCTATAATGTATCATATAAGGTGTGCTCATATGAACTACACAATTTATATTTATCGGATCAAAGATGTACCTTTGATTTCAATTTTTGCATTAAAATGTCACTCGCTTTCGTTGTTCGATTTTCCGCCGTTTAACTGGTATTATTGGCTTTTGATCCACTAGGTCTGAATTGAGTTGCTCTGCGTTTGCCTTTTGAAGCTTAGAATTGTTCAATTTCTCCAAGTTCCAGCTATTGAAAAGCAACATTCGCCATTTCATTTGTGCATCTGTCCGAAGTAATTGGTGACTAAACAATGCTGCACCGTTGTCTTGAATCTCGACAGGTTTCCGTTCATTCCAGTGTGGGGCTGACAGCGAGGAGAATTCGCAATACTCCGATTCTGATTCGTCTGTACTCAAGAAGTTGTGCTGAAGAAAAAACTGCTGCATTCCGGTATCGTCAACCACCGATCTCTTTGTTTCTGAATTGGTATCTTTTTCCAACTGGCGCCGTCTGTATATCTCCTCCTCGAGTGTCCCACGCATAACTAGAGTCTCCACAAAAACTTCTTGTGTTTGTCCAATCCGATGAGCCCTTTTAATTGCCTGAGCCTCTACAGAACGATGCCATACTGGGCTCATGAAATAAACCCGTGTCGCCGACACTATTGTTAGACCATGCGACGCCAATCTTAAGTCCATTACGAGAGCAATTCCTCCATTCAAATTTGCATCGTGTGAGTCAAAATCATTCAAGTTGTTGGATCGCTGCCCGGCATTGATAAACGTGGAATACAATATATAACTGACGCCAAGTACGTCCAACAATTCCGCTAAGTAATATGCGCTATCCTCATATTCAAAGAACACAATGGACTTGATTGCATTCATTTGATGGTCCACCAAACGTGACGCTAAATATGACAATTTGGATGATGCAGTACCCAAAATCTCTGCATTTTTTACCTGAGACCCGTCTGTTGGTTTCATTGACTCGAGTCCAAATAATACCGATAACGGACGTGCAGGCGCTGAACGCATTTCTTTAGCCTGCTGATTCTTTTTTGATGGAGAGAGTGTGAGCAGTTTCGATTCTGGTACTGAAATAATTTCATCATCTTGATGAACGTCAAAGTCATGAGCAAGACTCTGTTTCTTGAATTTAATGGCACCTCTTCGAGAAGACTCTCGGAAGTAGCTTTCCCAAAAAGGCTTAGATACCGTCTCAAGTTTCTCCTCAAGCATTTTGTTGTTCAGCATATCCATAAACCGATTCTTATAATAAAAATCTTGAATAGCGCCCAACTGTGGAGCACCAAACACACCAACGTCATCCAATGAACCTGTTCCGAAGAATTTACAAAAGGAACTAGGGAGTCCTTTGACGTAGTATTGCATCTCATGAAATCTCGACGCAGTCTTCCATCTTGGGTTATCAAGAGCCTCTTGTGCAGCTGTCACAGATCGGTTGAGCAATAAAATGTCCTTTTCATTAAACGCCGGATTACCAGACGAGTCTTTCTTCTTTAGACATTTCTTAGACACATTGATAAGGCTCTCAACATCCAGACTATCAAATCCAGTCCAGTAAAATGTAGCAAGCTGTAGGTTTGTAATAAGACGGCGGAGTTGTTGGCGATTCACAGGGTCAAACATGTAGTCCACACCTACTCTTTCGGATGAAACAGCGTTGACAGCTAACACTGCATTGAACAAATTCATAGTAAGTTTATCCTGGTGAGAGGGTTCAAGAAAAACTGCTTCGTGATGGAGTTGAGGTAGTGAGAGGTCTGTTTCCACATTGACGAGAGAATGCCGAATCATTAGAGAATTTAGAAGCTTCTGTAGACTTGTCTCGGTACTAATTGCACCCTGAGTTAAGTACTTTATCATTATGGACAGCCAAAGTTTAGACTGAGAATGGAAAGGTTCGATTTTGAAATAGTTACTGACAAAATTTCCAAGCTTAACCAAATCATCTCTCGCATTGAATACATTTTTCACAACGTACTTGTGACGCTTCTTCTTGCTGTTTTCGTCATGTGCAATCACCGGTTCTTCATCCATGTGCAAATTAGTAAGACCGGATGTGGGCGTTCCTGTAACCACCCACCGACTTTCAGTATGTATAGACGAGCATAACAAACTAATATTGGAGGATTTAGAACCAACAGAATGTCCCTCATCAATAATAAGACGTTTCAAAAACACATGATTCAACACCTTATTGTTTCCTCCTAATCTGGCGAAAACAGAGCTTGTGACAAGAATAAGGTCGAATTGGATAAGCTCAAGTGCTTGCTGAGGAAAAAAGTCTGTGTACTTAGAATTACCTAATACCAATGGTGTTTTGAATCTATCAGAAACAAAAAGTTTCCGTAAATATTGAGGATCGGTATGCTTTTGAAGCTCGTGATTCCATTGATGTAGAAGACTCTCCGGCACAACAATTAATGTAGTGTTGCACAAGTATAATGTACATAGATGTGGGGAAATTGAGGAAGTTGTAGTTCTTGAAGAACGGAGCGATTCCTTTGCTCCAATCTGAAGCTGAAAGGAACCAGGATTTTTCCATAGCTTTTGTGATACTGTCAGAGGTATATCATCCTCATAATACCTCCAAGGAAGAGAGTTCTTGCCAATGCTTTGTATACACAAATCTGACAATGAGGAAACGCACACCAGTGGCTTGTTCTCATGCACCAAAAGGTCCGCTGGAATAGAGGAGATATCATTCTTAGTAAGACATATGAGAGCAAGACAAATAAGAGTCTTACCTAGTCCCATATTCTCTGCCAAGATCCCACATTTTGGGAGTGTGTAAAGCTCAGGATTGGAATAAAACGCTGGGCTAATAACGTCATAAAAATATGCTTTCTTCACAGGAGAAACGATAGGAATGAAATTCGGGACAGGTTCTCGCGTGGGGGTCGTTTCTCTTTCGTACATTTTGCAAAGAGATTTCAATTGAAACGGATATAGCTCTGAAGTGACACCGGGAACTTTCGCCCGGCGAGAAAACCGCTGCAAGATCTGGGCAACAATATCCTCGGAAGTCTCAACGCCCGAAATCTGATCCTGAGTTTGTTTCAGTAAATGTGTAATTTCTGGAGGAGAAATACTGTTGTAAATCCGCTGGACTACGTCATCCAAACTGACATCCTCCATTGGTTTGGGTCTTGAAAAGGGCAATCCATTTCGCCACCGATCAACATGATAAGCATGTGGCTGACTGGAGATGGTCAGCTTGGAACCAAAAAACGGTATTAGCACACCATCTTGTAGCTCATTAATAGAGCATTTATCATTTGGTCCTTGCCACCCAGTGGCAGAATAGTCCAAGTAATTTAAGAGAGAAAACCAGGCGGTGCGGAACTTCTGCTTCAAAGTTTTCTCCAGCCATTGACGTTGCCACAGGCGGAGAAAACGCGCCCCTTCGATATCAGAAGGGACCAAATACAACCGCACGTGGGCAATGGCAAGAGGCGGGGCCAGAGCGCTAACAGAAACAAGAATGATCTTAAATGTCGCAGCACCAAACCTATGACGAAGGAAAATCAATAGGTTTTTTAGTATCGGATGAAGAGCCTTGCTCCACAAATAATTTAGAAACTCAGCGTCTAGCCACTTGTACCCATCCCGATCGGCCGCTTCACCAAGGAAGGCATATTGCTTAAGGGGTAACAGATGGAAATATAAGGCCCCAACAGGAATCAACAGGTCCAACCGATTGGTAAGGCCGGCTACTACGGGGAATTGAGACATTCTGTCATAGTAGTAGCAAGTGAAGATGTTGGTGTGCATATTATTATCATGGTTAACTATCTGGGTGCGGGAGAACGTTTTGGTCCTGCAGTAGCTTCTTTTCTGGGGAGAGAAAAGCACGTGATAATCTTAATCACCGTCCGTAGATCGGGCCGAGCTTTCACCAAGATTCATTATGAGACCACAATCAAGAGCGTAGCCCGTTCCAAGTATAGGAAGAGAAAAAAGAAAGAAAGCTTTTAAAGAGGCGATAAATCTTGTATTCTTCCGTAGGTGGAGTACATGCTAAACGCCAAATGTAGGAAAGATAGTATACCACTCTGGGGAACTTAGAGCACAAGTACGGAAGTGTTTTTATGTATACTCCCGCAAATATACAGGATTGACATGCTTTATGTAGTGAGCGTGGCTACAGATAATAGTACTAACATGCAGGTAACACTATGCGCGCGCGGTGGCAAACTTTTGTAACTTGAGTTTTCACCTTCGTTCGCTTCATAGTGAATGAAGACATGGACTCCTTACGCGACTGAAAGTACCAATGAAACTTTTAAAATTTCACACAGTGTATGTGCATCCTGCAATGCGCGAATTTTCCCATCATCCCCGATAGTGCCAGGAAAAAGAATAATACAAAGAATAATACAAAATTATATCCAAATTATGGAAAGAACATTATTTCCGCCCAAGCAAAAAACGCACACATTTTTCAAAGTCACATCCGCTCCAAAGGCCCTTTTCTCGAAAAAAAAAGACAGGCATAGTTTCTATTTCAATTTTCTTTGACATTGTAAATCTTTCTGGATCACCGGGTTACATCACCTCTTCAGATATTTGGATAATGTCAAGAAAAATCTTTTATTTTATTCTTCTTGTATTTTATCAATTAGTAGTCTTCTCACCTAGAAACATGGCCTGTATAATGGATATCAAGCTGGTGAGACTCGTGTGAATTAGGGGGCAAAACAAACCCGAGTGACGCCCCGCAGTGGTTTGCAGAATTATGCACGCTCTATCATCCAATCCCTAACACCACAATATGACATAGCGACAATAGGAAGGCAATTGGGCTATAGAGATGTAACTGGGTATGAATCATAGCCTCCTTGGAGTGCTATCTCCGCCTGTGGCACGCCTATTCTGTGTGCGGCTCGCTGCATGATATTTTCTGCAGGAATCGTAATCTGATATCTGCGTCTTCCTGCATTTCCGTCTTGAGCCAAATCCCGATATAAGTAGGGCGGAGTAGGCTACTTGACTCAAAAATTTTCCTCATCCAAAATGGAGAATCTTTCATTCCAAGGAGGGTCTGTAGATGGCCTGGCTCCGCTTCGAGTGCTTGGCCACCACCTACCTGCGTGTCTGTTGCTTGACTCGCTTACGACTCCGTTATCCAACCCGCTGGAAAATTCTCTTAACCCGTGCTTTTTGGCGTGGATTGTCATTTGTTCCCAAACACTTCTCGGTGTTGTTGCTTTGATCCAATTGGGCCAACTTTTGCTTAACAACAAGTATGGACCTTACCCAATCAAATATTCGTTTGGTTCGCAGTTTTCCACCCGAAGCGTGGGCGCGTTCTTCCCCTTCCGTATGGGCTCTGCTGTTGTCCAGATCGCTCTTTTGTTTGTGTTGTTGACATGCGCGGCCGCTGCAACGTCTACTTCTGTGGTCTTGGGTGCCAGTGCTGCTGTCCAGATTATTGTCGCGGCAGGCGTCATAGTGCCATTGCAGTTCTTTGAGCCTACGCGCTCTCCTGTGGGCCACGGCTCGGTCATTGCTTACTACATGGTTTCTGCTGTTGAGTTTGCTATAATATTATGCCTGGACTTCTATTCTAAGGATGCCCTCTATGTACCAAGGGAAAATGAGCATTACATGTCGTTGGCCTTCACTGCAGAAGTTCTTCTCGTGCTCAACTCCCTCCTCGCGTACGCCATGGAAGTGAACTGTTACAAACCATCGACCGAGTTAGTTGATTACTTTGAGTTGAACGGGTGGGAAATTTCGACCGTGAGAAACCTTGTTTCAAGACTCACCTTCACTTACATGGAGCCAACAATGGCTAAGGTTTACGAAACTCAAACAATCGCTGTTGAAGAAGTGCCTTCTGCCATCGTCAACTTGAAGTCCGAAGTCACGTTAGACTTGTTCCGCAAGGGCTGGGAGAAGGAAGTCAAGAGAGCTACTTGGTGGAGAGACCGCAGGGTGCGCAAGAAGGCCTCCCCAAATGAGGACGACAAGAAGGTAAACGCATCTGTGTTTTTGGTGTTGTTGAAGAGTTATAAGTTTACTGTTTTGTGCGGAATTATAGGTGAATTTGTTGACATGTTTTGTTCTACTATCGCCCCGTTTTTGCTTCAACAGTTCATTCTCTACTTTGCAGACGTCAGTATTGGAGAAGAGACTTCAAGGCCGCCAATCATCAAGGGATTGGCACTTGCTGTTTCCATTTATCTTGCTTCGGTCATAAGATACATTTCTTTCAACCAATACTTCCTTTTTTTCTTTGAATGTTCCTATGGTATTCTGTCGTCATTAACTGCATTATGTTACGAGAAGGCAATGAAATTATCTCCAGAGTCGAGAAAGAAGAAAACTTCAGGAGATATTGTTAACATTGTATCTTCTGATGTCTCGCAGGTTGCTTACAGTATTGAAATCATGTCCGATGCTATTACTATTCCATTAAGATTGGCCATGTGCTTAACTGCTTTGTACAAGCTTATGGGACCTGCTATGTGGGCTGGTTTTGGTACTGCTTTGGTGTTGGTTCCCCTCAGTTCTATCGTTAGTACTGCGATCTATGCCCTTTACTACACCCAAATGAAATACAAGGACGAAAGAATTAGATTGACCAGTGAAATCCTCACTGCAATTAAGAGTATTAAGCTCTATTCTTGGGAGAAGCCAATGTTGAACAAATTGAATGAAATTAGAAACAAGAAAGAATTGGTGAATGGCCGTAAGATGGGTATCTATAGTGCCGCTGCGCAATTCTTGTGGAGTTGTATTCCGTTTGCCATCTCATGTGCTGTCTACAGTGTCTACGCCCTTGTCACCAAGAAGGAAATTATTCCTTCTGTTATTTTCCCTGCCTTGTCTTTATTCGATCTTTTGGCCGAGCCAATTTTGATGTTGCCTCGTGTGTTTTCTAATTTTGCGGAAGCCAAGGTTAGTTTGAACAGATTGGGTGACTTTTTCATGATGGATGAAAGAAGTGAACATATCACACACACCAACAAACACTTGAAACGTGGAGAAGAGTCTGTCAAAATCTCTAACGCTAACTTTGTATGGTCAACGCACACAGGTGAGCATTTGAACGAAGAAACAGAAGTTGCTTATGCTCTCAAGAATATCAATTTCTCTGCCAAGAAAGGTCAACTCACTTGTATTGTTGGAAAAGTTGGTGCTGGTAAAACAACTCTTATCAAATCCCTTATCGGTGAAATTCCATTGGTACAAGATGGTGTTGGCGAGATCGAAATTAACGGTCTGATTGCTTACTGTGCACAAAATGCGTGGATCATGAACTCTACTGTGAGAGAGAATATTTTGTTTGGAAAGAAGTACGACAAGGAGTTTTACCAGAAGACTATTGAAGCGTGTCAATTGGTTAGCGACCTAGACTCATTACCCGAAGGAGATGCTACCCTTGTTGGTGAAAAAGGTATTTCCCTTTCTGGTGGTCAAAAGGCTCGTGTTTCCTTGGCTAGAGCGGTGTATTCAAGAGCAGATATTTACTTATTGGATGACGTTTTGTCCGCAGTTGATGCCCATGTTGGAAAGAAAATTACTAAAGCCGTTTTAGGTTCTCAAGGATTGTTGGCTACAAAGACTGTTATTCTTGCCACTAACTCTGTTAAGATTTTGCGACTCTCAGGAGAAACCTTCTATTTGAAGAAGGGAGAAATTACTGAAAGAGGAAGTTTCAAGGACCTCATGGAACAAAAGGGTGAAGTTTATCAATTGATTTCGGAATTTTCTAAAGAATCTGATGAAAATGAAGAACTGGACGAGTTAGATACAGTTCAGAACAGCCCTCTGATTAAACCAGAATCGACCGAAACAGATCCAAAACTTGAACCAATTACTATGATGGAAGCCGAAGACTTGGGTGTTGGTGTTGGCGTCGAATTAACTAGGGTCCAGACCCAAGGTACTGTTGGACAAGCTAGTATTACTTCTTTTGGTCACGTCTACGAATTTGATGACTTTAAAAAGAAGAAAGACAATGAGCATACCAAGGAAGTGAATGAATCTGGTACTGTCAAGTGGGCTGTCTACAAGGAATTTTTGAAAGCATGTAACTGGGTTTATGTTCTCATTTGGTTAGTATTCTACTGGGGTGTTATCCTTTCCCAAATTGGAGGAACTTACATTTTGAAATACTGGTCTGAGAAAAACCTCGCTTCCGGACACAATGTCCAAACCGGGTTTTTCTTGCTGATCTATGCTTCTACTGGTGTTGCTTCTGGTATTCTTGATTTTGCTGGTGCCTATATTATTTGGACTTTCAGTGCTATTTCCGTCTCAAAACATTTCCATGACAGGATGGCTAATAGTATTTTGAGGGCCCCAATGTCTTTCTTTGATACTACTCCATTGGGAAGAATTTTGAACCGTTTCTCTGATGATATTAACGCAATTGACCAACAGGTTCTTTGGGCTCTTATGTTGTTTTGTACCATTGTCATCGAAACCTTCAGTAGACTTCTCATTGTGGTGTACAATTTACCATTTATGATTATAGTCATTGGTGTTCTTTCATATGTTTACAACTACGTGAGATGTCGCTTTATCCCAACTTCAAGAGAATTCAAGAGACTTAAATCTTCATTGAGAAGTCCGGTGTTTTCCCACTTGCTGGAGTCCGTCAATGGTGTCGAGTCAGTGAGAGCATACGGTGAGAGTGACAGATTTATTCACAGCAACAGAACCAAGGTTGACAATGTTGTCAAGGTTGACTGGGCTGTACAATGCGCTAACAGATGGTTATCTATGAGATTGCAATCTATTGCTGCATTAATTGTCCTTTCATCGACTTTGCTGATCTTGGTGTCTCTTTCTATGAAAAAATCTTTAAATCCAGCTTTGGTTGGTTTCCTTATGACTTATGTCATTAGTTCAACTGGTTCCTTGAATGGTATCATCAGAGTATGGGCTGATGTGGAGACTAAGGCTGTTAACATCGAAAGATTGATTGAATACGGTAACTTAGAGCCTGAGGCTGATCTTATTATTGAGGGCCACAGACCAAGTCACTCATGGCCAGACAATGGAGCCATCCACTTCAAGAATTACTCTGCAAGATACAGACCGGGCTTGGACCTTGTCTTGAACGACATCACGCTTGATGTGAAGCCATCGGAAAAGATTGGTATTGTTGGGCGTACCGGTGCCGGAAAGAGTTCGCTTACGTTGGCATTGTTCCGTATTATTGAGGCAGACAGTGGCCATATTGAAATAGATGACATCAAGACAAATAGCATTGGGCTTTTTGACTTGAGAAGTCAGCTTAATATTATTCCCCAAGATGCACACGCTTTCGAAGGAAGTGTTCGTGAAAACTTGGACCCTTTCCATCAATACACCGATGAACAATTGTGGAAGGTTCTTGAAATGGCCCATTTGAAAGAGCATGTGGAATCCATGAAGACTGATGTCAAGGACGACGACGAGGATGACAAGAAGAAGAGTAAGAATAAGAAAAAGAATAAAGACAAGGAGGAAGAGCCTCAGGTGGGTCTTAATGCTCGTGTCTTGGAGGGTGGATCTAATCTTTCTGGAGGACAAAAGCAATTGCTCTGTTTAGCAAGAGCATTATTGAAAGAATCCAAGGTTTTGGTCTTGGATGAAGCTACCGCAGCTGTCGATGTCCAAACAGACAAGATCATCCAGGAGACCATTAGAAGTGAATTCAAGGACAAGACAATTTTGACAATTGCCCATCGTTTGGATACCATCATGGACAGTGACCGGGTGCTTGTCTTGGGCAAGGGTCAAGTTTTGGAGTTTGATAGCCCAGAAGCCTTACTTAAGAATCCACAAAGTGAGTTCTACGCTTTGTGTAAGGAAGGTGGCTACATTGAAAAAGCATGATTTGTATTAGATATAGTTTTTTTAGAGATTGGAGATTAAAGATGAGATTAAGAGTATTGAGACTTATTTCAATGAGTTGAAACACCGGGCAAAAAAATATATATTTAAAGCAAGGGAGATGGAAAAATCAAAGAGCACAGCTTGCTATATTTGGAAAAATGTTCATATCTTGTTTTAGTTTGAATTTAAAAGTCACTAAGTGAATGTTATATTATACTTCTGTCATAATGTAGAACGCCGTTTCGCAGTTGGCGGTGCAAGATTATAGTTACGGCGATTTATTCTGGCCAGACTATTTAATTACATTTTATCCAACTAAGCAATATCTACCTAACCAACTATACCTCCCAAAAGATTCTCATCCAATTCCACCTCCTATTTTTAGTAGACCTTTTCATACGTCTACGGGCACACCTGCATATAGACACAGGGTCAAGTCAAGATCCGTTTCTGGTATCAGTCACCACATACTAAGCAAGCATGAAAACATTACTCCTACAAGTGCCCACCAAGAAAACCGATGACGTCAATTGGACAAAGCCATTGACAAACTACCTACTATCAGTGTATGGCGAAATCTCCCCCTTCCAGGAAGATGTGGCGAATTTCAATAAACTCCGACAAGACATTCGAGGAAACGGCGGCGACATGATTGGGCTCAAGCTTCATTTCCAATACTTCAGTCAGTTAGAACTTCTTGATTTGAGAGTGCCAATGGCAGTGGTGAATAAACATAAGAAAATTTCTTTTGTATGGTACGATGCATTTCTGCCTTCTTCTGAACACCAGCAGCATGCATTAGCTTTCGAAAAGGCGAATGTTTTATTCAATTTGGGCTCACAGATGACCAAGGTGGCAAACTCAAAATATAAAGAATCGCTGAGAAGTGCTGCAAGCGATGATACCTCATTTAAAGAGGCGGTGCAACTTCTCCAGCAAGCGGCTGGTGTTTTCGAGTTTTTGTCGGAGAATTTCCTCCACGCCCCCTCCAATGACTTGCGCCCGGAAACAGCGAAGTTTCTTACAGGACTCTGTTTAGCCCAGAGTCAAGAAATCTTCACATTGCGCGTGATCGACGGCGACTTGGAGCAGAAGAAAAACTCGCTTATCGCCAGACTTTGTTTCAGCACAGCAAAATACTATGACGAGAGTTTCAATGCATGTTCTCATTTGTTGGATCCTTCTTCCCCAATTGAGGAACGTTCGACCTTTGCAATTATTGACACTCTTGATGAAGATGACCTATCTGACAACGAGAATTTGGCCTTCGGCGAACCCGACGATGATACCTCTGGAGAGGGGCTTTTGCGGGCAAACTTAGACAAATTCTGGGTGGCATCGATCCAGTTCAAGTCGTTGTACTACAAATCTTTATCATACTTTTTCCAGGCGTTACATTGTGAAGCAGGTAGCAAGTTTGGAGATGCCATTGCGTACTTGACCAAGTCGTCTGAAGCGTTGGAAAAAATTTCTTCTCTGACATTGAAAACTATAACCAAAGCAGGCGGAGATGATGCATATGAATTGTTAGACAATTACAAATACCAGCAGGATACTGTGGCTATAAAATTGAAGGAGTTAGGAAAGGACAATGATCTTATCTATCATGACATTGTTCCTTCATTAGTGACGCTTCCCGATCCAAAACCTATGGATAGCGCTAAACTTATTCCTATCAACAAAATTGAGATGTTCAACCAGATTAATGAATACAACTATTCCAACTTCTTGAAGAATGTTGTACCAATGAATATTCACGAATTATTGAGTTTCTACTCAGAAGAGAAATCTCAGTTGTTGCGCAATGAAATGGACGAGGTGGATGTGTCCAATGAAGAATTACTGTCGGTATTAGAGTACTTGAAGCTTCCTAAGGCGTTGGTCAACGTAAAGGAGATCTTGAATAGTGACAAAGAGGTTACTAATAATGGCAGTAACGACAACCAATTCTCACCGGAGTTACTTAATAAGGTGAAAGAAATAGCCTCTCATTATAATCAGGATGTTCAAAATAGGATGGCCATTGATGACCTTAGGAAGCGAATCCTACAATCGATTAGTACAAGCGAAAAATGCTTGTCTCAGTATGTTCCTTCCAGTGTCCGCTTTAGAGAGGATTTGATAAAGTTGAAGAAGTCAATGTATGATGCAGCGACTTCAGATGCTAGGCTCTTTGCATTGATTGATTCTGAGCACAGCAAACTTTATCAAATTCTTGGAAAAGGAGTAAATTCTGTTGAATTTCAGTCTTTGATCAAGGTCCCACAGAAACCCAAAACGACTCTGTACACCGAAGAAATAAGTTTGTTGGATATTGATGACTCTCAATTGGGTCAAAGCTTGGATCCAATAGAGAATCAGATTAAATTCCTCGAAAACACTTTAAGTGAGCTTAATAAGATCAAAAGCACAAAAGCCAAATTGATCGAAGAATTGAAACACGAGATACACAACGATGATATCTCAGACATCATTATGCTCAATAGTAAGATCAAGAGTAGTAATGAAATCAAGACGATTATTTTCCCAGAAGAATTGAAGAAATTTGATACTTTTAGCTCGCAGCTCAACGAGTTGATTGCAAAGCAAAAATCTTTGATAGGAGAACTTAAAAGCAAATGGGAGCAGTTGACGAGCAATCCGCGTGTGAAGGAGGTGCAAAGTTCCAAAACATTTCAAGATGAATTGCTTTCTCAGCAGCTGGAACGTATCAACAATTTCTACAACAATCACTGGCGCAAGTACTCTACTGGTTTGAGTAAGGGCGTGGGATTCTACAGTCAACTTTGCAATTTTGCTGAGAACCTTACAAAGGCTGTCCAACGAGAACTGCAAGGGCTTTCTCAATCTATGAATCAACTCACTTTAGGAGGTAATCAGCAGGCAAACGATTACTCGAGGCCGGCTCCTGCTTTACCACCTAAGAGACTGTCAGAAACCGACGAAGTAACTGGACAAGGCCATGGCGGATCAGGGCCATATGGAATGCCAGGATCGTATAGTCGGACTGGCTCATATGATCATCAGACAGGCCAAATCGGAAATCCAATACAGCCAAATTACTCAGGTCAACTGGATTATTCTGGACAAAGGAACCATCCAGGCCAGCAGAATTACTCAGGCCAGCAGAATTACTCAGGCCAGCAGAATTACTCAGGCCAGCAGAATTACTCAGGCCAGCAGAGTTACCCGGGTCAACAGAGTTACCCGAGTCAACAGAGCTATCCAGGTCAGCAGAATCATCCCGCTCAACAGAATTATCCAGGTCAAGGGTTAGGAAGTTCTGGACCTTTTGGGCAATCTTCCGGTAATAAGCAATATGGACAATCTTTTGGTCCAAGTCAAATACCTGCAGGCTCAATTGGAGGACAAGTTTCCCAACAGAGTACAGGAGTTCCAAAGCCAAATTACACGGAACAGAAAGGCTCAGGCTTAATTTATGACCAGCCATCGGCGTATCAGCCAGACATGTATAACTTTTTCTCTAACCAAAAGTGATCTATGAAGAGGAGAACAGGGCCAGAGCTGTGAGTACAAGAAGAAGAAGAAAAAGAAGAAGAAAACGAAGAAGAAAAAAAAAAAAGAAACTAAGCAAGAACTGAAGTTTAAATTAGTGTATCTCCATAGTGGAACCAAACAAACGCAGATCCCAAAACGGAAATATGTGCCAAAAATAGAAATCTATGGTGAGAATGTGTCAAACGGGATCGGAAAAAAGAAAAAAAGAAAAAGATATAAAAGATCTCTTCAGCAGTTAGAGAAAAGAACACCTTAGCAATACATGAGCAAAATGTTGAAAAATAATTTCATGCTTAAATACCGATTCCTCTCATATAGCAACTTATATGGAGGGAATGCGCCAATTATATAGACAAGGCAATTACTTTTCCCTTTTGAGCGAAAACTAAAATATTCGCGAAGGAGTAAGAACACGGCCTCTTCCTGCAGACGCGTCAGATCAGCCTCTAAATGACTATATATTGATAAATTCTGCACCACCCGAAAAAATCAAATCGAAAACCTCTCCGCATTAGCTGAACAAGGGTATACGCATATTTCTATTCCTTTGTATTGATCCCTATTCTTTATTTGCTTCCTTTCGATTGCTCTCCACTAGAAACTCTCGCTATTAGGCATGAGGCCAATCTTTTTCCTTTTCCTTGTTGGCCTCGTTACAGCATGGACGAAGATCCCATGTAACGCAACAACCCGCTGCCCCGAGGAAGCTCCTTGTTGCTCACAGTTTGGAACATGTGGAACAGGCTCCTATTGTTTAGGAGGTTGTGACGTCAGATACTCATACAACTTGTCGGCATGTATGCCTATGCCTAGAATGTCATCGTTCAAGGAAAGTTTCAGCAGCATCGATCACATCACTAAACAAAGTTCCTACTTGGGAAATGCTTCTGATACTGATTGGGTTTACACTGGCTACATCGACTCACATGATGGTGCGCTTTTGTTGCAGATGCCCAACCAATCGTCCGGTTCAGTTGTGTCATCGACAAAGTATCTTTGGTACGGAAAAATCGGCGCCACTTTGAAGTCTTCGAGAGACAATGGTGTCATTACTGCGTTTATTACATTCTCAGACGTTCAGGATGAAATCGACTATGAATTTATCGGTTACAACTTGACCAACCCGCAGACCAATTACTACTACCATGGTATCTTGAACTACACTAATTCCCGGAACTATTCAACCACAAATACCTTTGAAAATTGGCATCACTATGAAATTGACTGGCAGGAAAACGAGTTGAAATGGGCTATTGACGGACAAGTCGTGCGTACATTAAAGAAGGAGGACACATGGAACCTGACAACTAAGAGATACAATTATCCTCAAACGCCTTCAAGAATCCAAGTTTCCTTGTGGCCTGGTGGATCCCTGTTGAATGGTATCGGTACCATTGAGTGGGCTGGTGGTAACATTGACTGGGACTCCCAAGACATGCAGAAGTATGGATACTATTACGCATACGTTAAGAACATTACCGTTGAAACAAGTGATCTTCCGGACTTTGTGAAAGTCAATGCCAATTCTTCCGACGCATACCATGCATTCCTATACAACACTACGAACCCGGACGAAACTAATGTTTATTTGACGAACAAGAAGACGTGGCTTGGTAGCGAAGACGCTTCGGGACTTGATCCTCAAAATGAAGATGAAGTTCTTGTTGAGACTTCTAAAGTTGTGAGCCTGTCAGGTTCTGTTAAAGTGACTAAGACTACCGTGAAAACCTTGTCGAGAAACTCCAGTGGCAGGGTCCCTATTCAGGACGCTACCTCCACAGTAGAATGGACAGGGGGATTTGTTCAAAATGCCGAAAGCACATCCGCCGGCGATTCCGACGGTTTCAAGGCGGGTTCTAATTCAAGTTCCTCCAGTGCCTCCGATGCTGGTGTGTCAAGGTACAGTGCCGTGGGCGGCATTTTGGTGGCAGCTCTCACTTTTGGTGTTGGAGTGTTTGTCGTTGGTTTGTAATTGAAAAGACGTTTATGTATTTGAGAGTAACAAGTCTCTTTTTCGCAATGATAGCACTTTAGAGTAAATAATTTTAGAAGCTTACTTGATCCTAGGATGAAGCCTAGTGGTTTTCAGTCCTATTGGAGGTTACTCATGACCTTTGAGTGTGTTCTAATTATGTCCCTCGCACTACAGTACTAAGACCAATCGTCATATATGCAGGAATTCAATAGATGAACCATCCAAAGTACCCCAAAAGGAGCAAGAAAGATTTCAATAGAACTATATACATCTTGGATATCAGCGCTTCCAACTAAAATCTCTCTGAATACATACAACGTGTCCATGCACAAACAACTCGTCATATGTGGCATAGTTGGAGGAGTGCACATACTTAGCCCCTCTGGTGTCCGGGTGCATACTCGCGTCCAATTTGACCACCGAATCGAAAAAAGTCAACACAATCAAAACTTCAGCCGCCATGAAGATGCTCACTAAGTTCGAGTCCAAGTCTTCCCGGGCAAAGGGCGTGGCCTTCCACCCCACAAGACCCTGGGTACTTGTCGCCTTGCACTCGTCGACCATCCAATTGTGGGACTACCGTATGGGAACTTTGATCGATCGTTTTGAAGATCATGACGGCCCAGTACGGTCGGTAGATTTCCATCCTACACAGCCATTGTTCGTGTCGGGTTCTGATGATTACACTGTGAAGATCTGGTCTTTGAACACAAGAAAGTGTATTTTCACATTGAATGGCCATTTGGATTACATTCGTTGTGTCACCTTCCATCATGATTTGCCATGGATCATGTCATGTTCTGATGACCAAACCATCCGGATCTGGAACTGGCAGAATAGACAGGAAATTGCTTGTTTGACTGGTCACAATCACTACGTTATGCTGGCTCAGTTCCACCAATCAGAAGACTTGATTGTTTCTGCGTCGTTGGACCAAACTGTGCGCGTGTGGGACATTAGCGGCTTGCGTAAGAAGCACTCGGCTCCTACATCGTCTGTGCGTTCGTTTGAAGACCAATTGCAACGCAAGCAATTACCTCAACAAGATATTTTTGGCAATGTCAATGCTATTGTTAAGTACGTTTTGGAGGGCCACGATAAGGGTGTAAACTGGGCAGCTTTCCATCCAACTTTGCCATTGATTGTGTCGGCTGGTGATGACAGATTGGTCAAGTTATGGAGAATGAGCGATACTAAGGCATGGGAGGTTGATACCTGCCGTGGTCACACCGGAAACGTGCTTTGTGCCGTCTTCCACCCTCACCAAGACTTAATTCTCTCAGTTTCCGACGACAAGACTATCCGTGTGTGGGACTTGAACAAGAGAACTCCAGTGAAGCAATTCAGAAGAGAAAATGACCGTTTCTGGTTGGTAGCCTCACACCCGAAGATCAACTTGTTTGCAACTTGTCATGATTCTGGTGTGATGGTTTTCAAGCTTGAACGTGAGAGACCAGCACATGCTATTTTCCTGAATAAAATGTTCTATGTCAACGAGGATAAGCAAATCCAGAGTTATGACTTCCAGAAAGAAGAGAACTCGTTGCCAATGTTATCCTTGAAAAAGATTGGTAAGGCCTGGTCATTTATGAGAACTTTGTCATATTGTCAATCAGAAAACTCTGTTTTGGTTACACATGGCGAAGGTGATAACGGCATGTATGCTTTAGTTTCTCTTCCAAAACATGCTACCGGTGCAATTGAGCCAACCGATGTTAGAGTGGGTGAAGGTAACTTTGCTGCTTTTATCTCTCGTAACAGATTCGTCAGTTTCCTTAAATCTTCCAAGATCTTGTATGTGAAGGATATGAACAACAACGTGACTAAGACCGTTCAGTTAGATTCCTCTGTGGTTGATGTTTTGGCAGGCGCCCCTGGCCGTGTTTTGTTGGTGAAAGCCCACTCTGTGGTTAATTACGATGTCCAACAAAGAAAGGAATTGGGTGAATTGAGCGTTAATAACATCAAGTACGCGTCTTGGTCTAACGATGGACAATACTTGGCATTAATTTCGAAGCACTCCATTACTATTGCTACAAAGGATTTAGAGTTAGTTACCTCGATGCACGAAACCATCAGAATCAAGAGTGCAGCTTGGGATGACTCCGGAGTTTTGCTTTACTCCACTTTGAACCATATTAAATATACTTTGTTGAACGGAGACAACGGTATCATCAAAACTTTGGAGAACACATTGTACATTGCTAAGGTTTCTCAAACTAAGGTGTACTGCTTGAACCGTGCTGGACAAGTTGAAATTGTCCATATTGATCCAACTGAATACAGATTCAAGAGATCTTTGGTCAATAAGAACTTTAATGAGGTGTTGAGAATTATCAAGAAGTCCAACTTGGTGGGTCAAAATATTATTGCCTATTTGCAGAAAAAGGGTTACCCT